>VHKM01000244.1:185000-347500 GCA_007210695.1 Neogobius melanostomus
AGCCTGTAATAATACTGAATAAACTATTTACACACTGTTAACTCTGTCCTTTACATGTATTAGTTAGAATTGGCCGTTTTTTTCTCTCTAAAAATTCTTAAAGAGGGGGTATTATGCTTTTTTCAATCACATAGCACCAGTCTATAGCATACTACAATGATGACGTAACCTTCTGTTGCTCTGTATATGCAGTAAATTAAAATAACTGCCTTGAATAAAATTGCTCTCTCAAAATGGCTGTACTGAACGTCTTGAAATAGGCCTCTGTCTCTTTAAGAAGCTTTCCGACACGCCCCCTTCAGCACACTGCTGTGGCATCTAAACAACACTACTGTGCGGGGAGGGGGCTCTGCTGAGCTGAGGAGCAGTGGTTGGTGGCTTGGCTGGTGACGAAAGGTCCAGAGGCGTCTCCAGGAGGTGGGGGCGTTCCTAGGAGGACTGAGGCATAGCTACACCTAAAATGGCTGCCGTCTAAGTTTTTACTGATTACTCAAAAATATGTGAATGAGCCAAGGCAACACTCCAGGCATGTGTTTAATGAGGGAATGACATAATAACATGATATAAAGCTTGAAAAAGTCGAGGGGGGGGGTTCATTCTACGTGCGGAGGCTAGTTTTGATCAAAATCACCATTTTTTTTTTTCTAGAAACGGAGATATTGCGTGTTTTATGAAACACTCTCCTTTCTGATTAACTCCTCTCTCCTCTCTGGAGGCACTAACGTTATGGGAAGAGCCTAATGCCTAAATATCTTAGTTTCAAGTCAATTTTCAACGACAACATTGTTGACACGTTTTGAAACTCCGCGTGTTGCTGCAGATCGATGCTTACGCTCATGATCACGGGTGCATTTAAACAGCCTGGTTCTCGGATTGAAGACTTTAACAGGATGTTTCTCAGCCGTCCTTGGACCGATTGTAACCATTTAAAAACTCAGAGAAACGTTAAAATCTCAGTTGTTTCGATCTTTCCATGGGAAGCCGCTCTGCCTTGTTAAACGCTCTCCAGAGAGTAAGAGAGAAGTGTCGGCTCTACAGCTGTTAGCTGCGCAACACCCCCTCGGACTAAAAAAAAGAAGAAACGCAATAATATATGAAATATCCAGATCGTGACTTTTCACAAGTTTTTGATCGTCATCTATTTCAGTTCTGTTCATCACAGAGCTCCCAAAATCACACGTAAGATTATAGTGTCTAGTTAAGAAACTTCTTCTGCTTCTGCTTCTGATAAATTAAAAGCTGAGGCAGCAGGGGCGGAAGATGAACTGAGGAAGAGAACGGGGGCGGAGCCTCGTCCCCTCCTGCAAAACAGCAGGAAAATGGCTGCTGGCAGGAGATTCAAAGTTCACTCAAAAATACCTGAATCCATCTGAGCAACACTGGAGGCATGTTTTTCAGGAGGGAACAACACACTAACATGATATAAAGCTTAATAAAGTGATTTTTACATAATACCCCCCTTTAAAGCAGGAACGGACAGTGTTTAACCTGATGGTCATGAGCCAAATCCAGTCTGCAAGTAGTTTATATTGTGATGTAAAATATATGAATATTGCAGCTGAAAATGCAAATCTTTTAGAGAGAACAAATCAGACCTTTAATGCCAGTGATTTCTTATGATATTTTATTATCGTGACAACACTTCTACAGATCAGGAACTCACTTAAGTTGCGGAGTTAAAGAATTTTGCGTTAATAGCTGCAAACGCAACATCTGGAGGGACTGAAAAGGGGATGTCCTTTTGTAATGTAAGGGAGTAACGATAGGGCTGCCACTCTATGTGCCACCACAGGTAAAAAATAACAATCATGGATCTGCACTTTATGGTGTTTATAATTCAGACTCTGGAGGATTTTGCTGTTACTGCCCTTGGAATCACTGATAACGATGGTGCTATTTCCCCTTTGACCGAGCACTGTGTGTCGCCTTCGAGATCCAAACTATTATACTCACCACTGCCTTATCCTGCATGTTCTATAGAGGACCATTTAAACCGCTATTACTAACATACTGAACATGGGGAGTCTCTCTTGGCTCTTCTCGTCTGCGCTTCCGTTCTCGCTAAACTGAGCAAAACGATCTCTTCTAACCCGACTGTAGCCTTTCGAATGTCCGCTTTGCCAAACTCACCGCAGCTCAGCCCAAAGACATCGCCAAGAAGTGCTTTTTATTCACGGACTCTTGCACTAAGCCCTTCTCCAGCAAATGTACATTATGTTCTGAGTGTAATCCGTCGATTTACATGTGTGCTCTGTCTGAAAATGTATTCTGCAGTTCAGTTCTTGAATCAAACTAGCGACTTTCAGATTAAAAAAGATGATGAAAACGTCTTTCTGGATGCGTCACGGTTTGAGCTGAACTTCCGAATCCACTCTTCCACTATGTTTAAAATGTTTGTAAATGTTTTTTGTTTTTAAATTGTCACTTTTTTTTTTATTTGACAATAAATCTGTTTTCTCTTTTTTTCTCTTTTCTCTTTTTATTCAAGCACATTTACCGAAGTAATGTAATGTAATAGCTTCTGAGGATCTGTTCTTGAGTAGTATTAAAAGCACGATGCCGGCTAATCCGCTATGTGCTAACTACCGACCACCGCGCAGATATAATACTTGGAAAATAAGGCGAAATTATTTTATAACTTTTTCAGTTTATAATGTTTTTGACAAATATTCAATTTAACCTTCCGTTTTTTTGAGTTAGCATTTTTATTTTTTTCATTCATTTACTTATTTTAGGCAGTGGCACAAAAAACACAAGGTAGACAAACAACAATCCAACATGCAATGTGATCAGTTTTGCCTAAAGGGAGAGGGAGGAAGATAACTTGAACACACACAGCTGATTAGCCGGCGTCATGCTTTTAAAGTGTTAATATTTGAAAAACTTGTGGTGTCCATGTTTAAGGGATGTCTCTCACCCAGTGGGGTTTGGGGGCGTGTCCTTGCCCTTCTTGTTGTTCGGCCTGTTGTCCGGCCATTCTAGCAGTAGCTGAGAAAGAATAAAGAACTCACTTGTAACTAGCATGTGTCCTCGTCTTTCTCGCTACATTGGATCACGTCGGGGTCACCAATGTAGCGAGAAAGATGAGGACACGCCCCCAAACCCCACTGGGTGAGAGACACCCCTTAAACATGGACACCACAAACTAATGCTGAAAATAAATGGGATGTTTTACGTCCGGACCCAGACACGTGGACGGGAAGTGGGTGGGACCTGTTGAGCTCCATATTCAGGGTTGCCAGGTCTCGGCAGCCGAACCCGCCCAAAAATATTTGACAAACCGCCCAAAACCCACAGACGTTTCGGCGCGGCTGGAATTTTCAACGTGATTTTACTAGTTAACAGAGCCCATGTGCTCCTGCGATGATGAGAAACCGCCGCTTTCTCCTTCTCTTATTGAAAAAGCAGCTCTCATTGCCTTGGATCTGAAATGTTTTTATTCAGAATTGGGATTTTGATCAAGAAATAAGATATAAATAGCCCATTTTACATTGAAAACAACAAGGCAAGGCTTAAAGGTCGCTCAATTCAGCGGATTAACTGTGGACCTGGCAACGTCTATAATGTTAGGAAAATTAGGAATGAGAGAACTAACATTATTTCGCATTAGGCCTTTAAGTATCAGATTCTGTTTAAATGGTCTGAATTTATATAGCGCTTTTTTACCTTCGTTATGCCCAAAGCGCTTTACAGGAAAGGAACCAGTCACCCATTCACTCTCTCATTCATACACCAATGTGCACAGACACTGGAGGCAAGAAGGGTGAAGTGTCTTGCTCAAGGACACAATAACAGTGTGCACCTGTGGGAGCTGGGATTCGAACCTCCGACCTTCCGATTATGAGACGAAACACTCTACCAACCGCGCCACTGTAACTATGGGAACGGACTAATAATGATTTATTTTTCAATATGCAAAGTTACATTTAAAAAAAGTAAACTTTTTATTTTATATTGTTGCCCCTTTATCCTCTCACATTTCAGTACATTTATGTTTTGTAATTGAAAAAAAAAAAAACCGCGCCCCCTCGTCACGTGAGCAGAGGAACATAAACAGCGGGTCACATGACTCCCGGGACTTTCCAACATGGCGGACAGGAGGACACATCTGGCCGCCGCTGCTCTCGGCGCGATTTCACTTTTATTCAGCGCAGTTTTCGGCTTTCCCGTCGCTCCTGAACCAAAACAACCGGCGACATGTGGATACGAGGCGAGTAACGGGAGTGTTTATGTTGTTTTGGTGATTTCAGGAGCGTTTGACGCTAAAGACAGAGGAGTGATATTGTTTTGGAAACTTTTGCTTTCTGTCAGTCATAATGTCACTGTCATTTTGTCAGGTTCAAGCGGGTGTCTTTGCATAAACTGTGAAGGTTATAATAGATAAAAATGCATTTACACGAACTGCAGTACTAGCTCGGAAACTACAAAAAGCTACAATCCCCAGGAACCCCCGACCTTCCGATCATGAGACGAACCGCTCTACCATCTGCGCCACAGTATAACATACTAAAGCGAGAAGACATTAGAGACTGACATTTTATTTCCTGGTTCCAAAATAATAATTGCAATGCTCAACATTTTCTCCTTTTTTATTTTATTTTATTTTTTAAAATCTTTTTACTCGCAATAACCTACACCATTTTAATTATTATTATTTTTTTCAAGTTGAAAAGAATAAAGTCAAGCAAAGAAGATACAGCGTTAATTCTCGGTTATAGGGATTTTTTAAGAATCTGTTATGAATATGAATTCTGTTATTTATTTTTTTACTCTAATAATACTGTTTGGCTCCTAAATATCAGAATACATATAGCCTTATGTCCACAATGTGCACATAATGTGATGTGTTTCTCCTCTGCTCAGTTCAACACTGAGCCCTGTTTAGTCCTGGTTTAGTCCAGGTTTAGTCCAGGTTCAGATCTGCCAAAACAGCCACTACAGTATTTGCACTATATTTACCATGGCACGTTCATATTTGATTATGGTGTCCTCAGTTTTAAAACTGTAAAGAGCCGTGTTTAGGTCGTTCCGCGGCCGTTTCTAAATAAATGCAAAGTGTCCGGGAGCTCAGGGGCAGCGCGTTCTCTTTCTGTTCATCTGGGCTGTAGTTCTATCTGCAGCTGAGAGAGAGGGAGGGAGCCCACGCAGCTGCACGACCAGGGGATTCACGATCGGGTCCAAAGCTCGGGTCCGGACGGGTTAGTAAGTGCATGGGTCTGGATCCAGACCGAGGTCCACCATTTAGTGACCTCGGACCTAGAACTTAACTTATCTCTATCACTTATTTATTTGTGTATTTTATTTATTTAAAGGATAATGCATTTACAAAAAGTACAATATACTTAAAGAGATATTTCAGGTAAATCACTTATAACACCAGACTAACCATATAAATGTCTGTGTTAATAGAATCATTTTTGAAATATAACTGACCTTGTATCACATGAATTACCACATTTTGAGGGACTATTTTCTCGCAGATCACTCCGCCACTGCGTTAGCTTACAACCACGAAGCTGATGCTGCTCAAATATAAGTTATTTTAAATGCAAAATGGTTAAAATGATTCTATTAACACAGACATTTATATGGTTAGTCTGGTGTTATAAGTGATTTGCCTCAGGTGCACTGTGGAGTGGGTCAGACTGTTTTTAATGCAGGCTAACTGATACCATAGAAATGCTTTAGCCTTGCACTAGCCTAGCGCCACTAGACTCTTCAAATAGAACTGCATGAATTTAAGAAAAAAATATCTCCAGACATCAACAACATTCTGGATAACTAGGAAATGAGGCCCAATGTCAAAAATCCTGAAATATCTCTTTAAAAAATGCAGGATTATGGCTAAAGCCCCAACCGGACCAGGCCCGGCTACACACCACACACTCAGCAAAGCAGCAATCAGTCATCAAACATATATTCTGCACATGCCCGTACACACTCACGCACTCTTATACACCTCACACATTATTTTATTTTATTATTATTTTATTCATGGAAGATGAATACGTTTCCACCATAAGAGTTGAATGAATGAAAAATGTTACTTTGTGAAGCACACAATAAAACACACAGATGAGATTTCCTTCCTCGGGTTCAAACCACAGTCTTGTTTGATTGTATTGATTGATTGATGTTGTGCTCTTGGGCAAGACACCGCTTTGATAACTTTGTCCTGATGTTGCAGTCGTGTCACGTGACCAAAGCGGACATGCTGAACGTGCACCTGGTGCCTCACACTCACGACGACGTCGGCTGGCTCAAGACGGTCGACCAGTACTTCTACGGAGGTAACGTTTCCACACGGAGAGAGCGCTGGGTTTAAAGCCACACTGCGGAACATCCCAATAAATGACACGATAGATGCACATATTTAGTAAGAACCCTCTTAACATGTTCCTCTATGGACGTGTTGCTGCTTTTGCTAAAAAAACAATGGCCTGTTCCTTTTAAATATCCAAATTACCCATTTTAGATACAAATCTTTGGACACAAATCCTTAGAAATTATAAATGCGTAGATTCTTTTTTCTGTTTGTGGCCTTAAAAGCTTTATAATGGACTTGCTGCTTCCTGTATGAAAGCGTCCAAATAGTTTAAATTGATGACATCATCTTTCTCGTCAGGTTTGCAACAGCTCGGGTTCTTTCATGACATAAGCAACATAAAACTGTGACTGTTTCGCAGCTTTAACGATTGTTCTTGTCTCGTGGATCTTTTACGCAGCTCGAGTGTCAGCTCCAGATCACATGTCGTCTTAAAGAAGTTTTGACCTGACGCCGATTTAAGAGAGAATAGTTCACCAAGTGCTGACTCTGAGTGGAAAAACAAAGCTTTAAAAAAATACTTGTCTTTGCTCAGCTCAAAGCTTGAGTTTATATATAGAGTGAAGCTAAATGACTAAATAAAGTCTGCTCTTTTCTTATCCAATATTCTGGTGATAAGAACAAAAAAATGAATCGATTTGCCCTTGATATTGGTCTGTAAGTAAAAAATCTGCCAGTGCACAAAGAAATGAGCAACATCTTCTAGAAAAAGGTAGACATGTCCTTGATTTGAGTTTTTTAGTATAAAAAAAGATACAATGGTATTTTTGCACTTCAAATACAAGGATCAATCTCTCTCTGTTGTTCTTGATCACTTTTATAACCCACACACATTGCTCCTATTGGATGCATTTATTGTTTGTCTATTTAATGCAACCAGCAGGTCTTTAAATAATTACAAATGTACATGTTCGACCAATGCCCAACACGTGTAATGACTCAACTACATGTGTTAGGCAGCGGTCCACTGTTTGGGAAGCACAGCTCGATATAATCTTATATAGTCCTGGCCTACATCTAAATAGTACATAATTATGTCCTACTTCTCATACAGTCTTGAGCATATTAGCTGTACTGGACAGCAACAAATTGCACCTACATCATCCTCTATGGACGAGGTCACACAAAGAGCAAGCCGACCAGCCCATACTGTCCATATACTGGAGAAGAGCCATAGTGTTTCCACAGTCACACCAGTTAAACTCCAAACTAAGTAATATGCTCCTGTCCCTGTGTAACACGGGCAAACTCAGACTGAATCTATCAAGACAAACACAAACGATAGTTACATACACGCACGTCATGTCAAAAGAGTCGACTTTACTGCACAGAATAAGCATAAAAACTACACTCACTGTACTCGGTCTTCTGGGGATCAGTCGTAGAACTTGCTGCTCTTCACTTCTTTATCCATGATTCTCACTCGTCCGGTCAGCCATTAGCGTAACTTCTTGGTATCACTTTATTTTACAGTACCCTGATACATTGAACCAAACTAAATTTAGTACAATGTAATGTGCTCTGTAACAATCAGTCAGTGGTTTTGTATAGCCCAGTATCACAACAGGAGTTGCCTCACAGGGCTGCACCGAACATTTAGGCTATAAAACAGAGCAGTGAATAAAACAATCTAAAGTTCAGGTGAATTAAGTATCCAGACATAATGACCAAATTAAGCGTCAGCAGTGGGTGGCGACGAGCGGCGCGGGTGTGCCCCGTCCTTAGATCTTCCAGCACGGCAAGTAAAAACTCAAAAACCCAGGGGGAGAACCACAGAAGGAGAGATCCACTCCCATGGACGGACAGGCTATAGAGACCCAGGGCCGATGGAGTCCCTAACAGTCTGTAATAACTTGTACCTATGAGTTGCATACACAGTGGAATAACTTGTATTAGTACTTTGGAGGTACATAATGTTATATGACACGAGACCCTTAGGGTTAGGGCTTAAAGTGCATATGACACATTAGACACAGTTTTTGCTAAAACACAGTTAACACGATTATATTTAAGATTTTGCTAAAGATTATTCCCAGTTTCCTTTAGTTTGACCATTTTCCTTATTGGACACCGACAGGAAGTGACATCGAAGCAGGTAAACAATTTTAAACTGTTGCGGTGCAACCATGTTAAGTCAATGGGAAATGAATGAGTCAAACTGCTATACGTTTGTTAAGTGGTGACGTCACAGCTCTACTTCCTGGTCCGCAGATGTGCGAGAAACTACAAAAAACTCTTTAATACCACAATCAATATTTCTGACACTCAACAGAGAGTTACTGAACATGCTTATTTATCAGGCCCATTAGCCAAACTCTCTGTTGTGTTTAAGAGTTTTTATGTTTTTTTCTCGCATATTTGCCCGTCTGCTAGGACCCGGAAGCGGAAGTCGTGACGTCACACTTAACAAACTGCTCTGGAATGTTTCCTACTTTTATGTCACTTCCTGTCAGCAGCTTCAAAATTCAAATACAAATAACTTTTCTGTCCAACATTTCTTCATTAAAATTGCTGCTTCACTGAAAAAAATGATAACTATGCAACTGATGTAATCCATCTAAATAAGTCATATTTTCAACAGCATTAAAGTCTGTCATATGCACTTTAAGGTTAGGGTTAGAGTTACATTGTCTTATCACATTATGTACTGTGGGGCAAAAAAGTATTTGGCCGAAATCCAATCGGAAGTCTATGGGGAACTGACCAAAAACTTTTGCCCCACTGTACCTACAAACTACTAATACATATTATTCCATTGTGTATCTAACCCATAGGTACAAGTTATTACACACTGTTACAGAGCACATTACATTGTAGTAAATTTAGTACAATGTATTAAGGTACATAATCCACAACAGTAGGCCTGTCTTCCACCTGCCCTGCGCCCATCGCCGCTTCTTTACTTGTCAAAAGTCGTAAATAAGCATTAACACTTAACCAAACATGCGGCCCTTGTTTTGGTGAGAGCGAGGCAGCGTGGAGACGCATTCATGGACCTTAAGATGTGCGGGAAAGGCGAGTTCTTTTCATAAATGCGCTGAAAATCAGGACAAACAAATATATATAACAGTCGGGTTCTCCAGCGGGATGGAACACCAACCCCTCTGGCTCCACCACTGAGTAGTAGTAGTAGTAGTTGTAGTTGTATTTTTAGCAATGGTAGTAGTAGTAGTTGTAGCAGTAATATTCCTCTCTCTTTCTCTCTCAGACCGTAATGACATCCAGCACGCCGGGGTGCAGTACATCCTGGACTCTGTGGTGGATCAGCTGCTGAAGAACCCCGAGCGCAGGTTCATTTATGTGGAGACCGCCTTCTTCTATCGATGGTGGAAACGCCAGGACCGGGACATGAGGGACACGGTCAGGACGCTCGTCAACCAAGGTCAGTTTTTAAGCTATTTTACCAAACTGGATAAAGGGATTATACAGAGTTTAAAAATGCTAAAATGAAGTATTTTCCTCCCCCTACATGTTCCAGCCAAGTCCTAATGTGTAGAATGAGCCCAGACCTGTTCACCACAACTGCCTCTACAATCCTGCACTCAGAAAGGTGTTAATTCAGGTCTGAAGTGCCGTCATGCACGAGCTTAATATAGAGACTGTAGTTACATGTAAAACCTGAGGTGGCAGTAGTGAGTATAAAAATGACCAACTTGCATCTAGTCCCTTTAAGTCTCCCTGACTTGAATAGATGAACCCAGACATGAGCGCCTCTGGATAAGGGTTTCTATGGAGCGAGTTATGACTGTCCCCGGGTTTCTCTGTGGAGCTGTGAGCGCGTTCATGTGGGAGAAGCGGTTAGTGCTCGTGCTTCACAGCTAGAAGGTCCCGGGTTTGATTCCCATCTGGACGGGGCCTTTCTGTGTGGAGTTTGCATGTTCTCCCCGTGTCTGCGTAGGTTTCCTCCGGGTACTCCGGTTTCCCCACCACTAAAAACATGTAGGTCAGGGAGACATAAAAGGGACTAGATGCAAGTTGGTCATTTATATTCACTACTGCCACCTCAGGTCTTGCGCGTAACTGCAGTCTCTATATTAAGCTCGTGCATGACGGCACTTCAGACCTGAATTAACACCTTTCTGAGTGACAGTGCAGGATTCTAGAGGCAGTTGTGGTGAACAGTTCTGGGCTCATTCTACACATTAGGACATGGCTGGAACATGTAGGGGGAGGAAAATACTTAATTTTAGGCCAGGGGGAGTGAGAGTGTGTTTGAGAGTGCGCATGGGGGACGACGGATGGAAAGCCAAACTGGAGACAATGTGTTCAGGTGGTCAAGAGGTTAACCTACTGTAATTGCAGAAATTACTAATCAAGGCAGATCAAACCGTTCGTCTTTGGTGATTTATTATGAGCAGTAGAAAAAGATAATTTGTGATGAATAAATGATAAAACGTATGTAAACATATGAGTGAGACTGACAGAGAAGTCTGAGAATCAACTCTAAAGTTTCTAACCCCTTCACTCCCAGTTATCCTTCCTCCGTCGACCCTCCTCCCAGAACAGCAAGCTGGGAGAGAAGACACTGGTCAAGCCTGATAAGAAACCCATAAGCACTGTGAGGCAGTTTTATGGTTGCTTCTCATCCTGTTTAGACCAGAACTGAGATCATCAGACCAGACCGGTCAACAGCTCATCTTTGTATAGATTTTCCCTTGGGGGACACCTGAGTCTGGTACAAAGGTTCACATACCACGATGATTACAACAACACTTCAGTGCACAATGATACAAATAAATACATTTTCCAACTACACTACCGTGTCCTTTTATAATCCTGGTCGTTGTAAACCCGGTTCATCGTCACGTCCCTCGTCCTGATTGAGTCTTCGTCCCGTAGGTCGTCTGGAGTTCGTGAACGGCGGCTGGTGCATGAGCGACGAGGCGGCCACTCACTACAGCTCCGTGATCGACCAGATGACGCTGGGTCTGCGGTTCCTCAATGAGACGTTCGGGGAGTGTGGGAGACCCAGAGTGGCCTGGCACATCGACCCCTTCGGACACGCCCGAGAACACGCCTCCATGTTCGCGCAGGTGAGACAGACGCTGATGATGCTACACCTGCACGTTTCAGATGGTTTAAAAGGACCGCAGAGAAAAACACCACATAAGAGGCTCTGTGCACTGAATCTTATTTTCTAACTTCCTGTTGGCCCGAGTAAGGTAAAGACTACTTCCTGTAAGATTTAAATGACAGAAGAAAACTGGAATAATAATAAGCTGAGTGTGTTTCAAGAATTAGTTCAGATAGTTGAGCTATTTTAATTTGTTAGCATTAAATGAACAATCGCCTTTAGCTTCAAGGCTAAAACGGCTGTTATTATTATTATTATTATATTTAAAAGTTCCAATGTTTTTCTTTAATAACCATAGCATTTTGTCTTATTAGTAACGTGTGTGTGTGTGTGTGTGTGTGTGTGCTGCAGATGGGGTACGATGGGTTCTTCTTCGGGCGTCTGGACTATCAGGACCGAGGTCAGAGGCAGATGAACCTGGACCAGGAGCTGCTGTGGAGAGCCTCGGACAGTCTCACTCCGCCCATGGCCGATCTCTTCACTGGTACTTTATGCTGCTACTACTATTACTACTACTACTATTACTACTACTACTATTACTACTACTACTATTACTACTATTACTATTACTACTATTACATTACTACTATTACATTACTATTACTACTATTACCATTACTACTATTACCATTACTACTATACTATTACTACTATTACTACTATTACTACTATTACTATTACTATTACTACTATTACCATTACTACTATTACCATTACTACTACTATTACTACTATTACTACTATTACCATTACTACTATTACTACTATTACCATTACTACTATTACCATTACTACTACTATTACTACTATTACTATTACTATTACTACTATTACCATTACTACTATTACCATTACTACATTACTACTATTACCATTATTACTACTATTACCATTACTATTACTATTACTATTACCATTACTACTATTACCATTACTACTATTACTATTACTACTATTACTATTACTATTACTACTATTACTATTACTACTATTACCATTACTACTATTACTACTATTACCATTACTACTATTACCATTACTACTATTACTATTACTATTACTACTATTACCATTACTACTATTACCATTACTACTATTACCATTACTACTATTACATTACTACTATTACCATTACTACTATTACCATTACTACTATTACTACTATTACCATTATTACTACTATTACCATTACTATTACTACTATTACTATTACTACTATTACTATTACCATTACTACTATTACCATTACTGCTATTACTATTACTACTATTACTACTATTATTTATTGGTTTATTTATTTATTGGTTTATTTGGTCGGGACAGTGCATGTTAATGAACATACATGGGTCTCATGCATGTAAACAAGCCACACTGGATTGTAGCCTTGGGCTAATTTGCATCCGTCGTCCCCCATGCGCACTCTCAAACACACTCTCATTCATCCTGGCCTATTGTACATGTTTTTAGTGGTAGGGGAAACCGGAGTACCCGGAGGAAACCTACGCAGACACGGGGAGAACATGCAAACTCCACACAGAAAGGCCCCGTCCAGGTGGGAATCGAACCCGGGACCTTCTAGCTGTGAAGCACGAGCGCTAACCACTGTGCTACCGTGCCGCCTTATTACTATTACTACTACTACAGTCTCACTCCCCTTGTGGTAAATAATTTAGATTTAAACCACAGTTTCCCGCCTCTACAGGCCAGTCAACAGTTTGTCATTAAGTTGCTGCTTCACTGAAACCGATGTTGGATAAATCTAAATAAGTCATATTTAAAAGCATTAAAACGTCTCATACGCACGTGTCAAAAATAGACTTGTTTGGTGTTAATTTTTTGACAAAATGGTAATTTAGTTTTAGTCAAGATTTAATCAACAGACATTGAAAGTTCTGATATTTTTAGTGCCTTCAGTGCAATCAGTGTTTTGGTTTTTTTTGGTCATAGTTTTAGCCTCATTAACTATTTTCTATCTAGTTTTAGTCTGATTCCAGTCATCAAAAATATTACTTTGACTAAAAGTATGATAAAATATTTCCTGTTCCATGTGCAGAACGGCCCAGAGGCACATCGTCTGTAGCCTGTTGTTTGAGTATCCCCCGGTTTACTTTAGTCTCTCTCTGTCAGGGATCCTTCCAAACGGGTACAACCCTCCGGAGGGGTTCTGCTGGGACCAGTCATGTGACGACGCTCCGATCAGAGACGACCCGGACCTGGAGGACTATAACGTGGAGGACGTGGTGCAGCGGTTCTTCAACATCGCTAACGCTCAGGTGCAAACACACGCACACACGCACACGCACACGCACGCGCACTGGCCCCAGGTCCAGGTGGCAATCAAACCCGGGACCTTCTAGCTGTGAAGCACGAGCTCTAACCGCTGTGCTCGGGGCAAATTCAGGGCAAATCTACTTGGTTCAAGAAAAAGAGTTGTAGATTACTCTCTGACTCTCTGTAGTGTTCTGCAGTAATCTTTGACACTTGGAAACAGCACGCAAGTGTTTTTTCACCTGTAGAAACTCCCGAAACGCTGTCCAGTTACTGCAGTACAGGCGACAACTCTGTCCAGGTCCAGCCCTTCGCGCTACAACAGAACAGTTCACGCAATCGGATTTCTTCTATATACACTTGCTGTTATCACTCGCCCTGTTTGAAAGCAGGAACACATCACGTTATCTGGTTAATGCGCTACAATTAAATAGTGTAATGTTTTTACTGGAGGAGGAGAGCAGAAAGTGCTCGCTGGATCATCACAGTGAACCATGGTTTAAAAGCGTAAACTTAAACTCCTTCTTGCTTACAATCTCCAAATCCAGAGCGCCTCAGCTAAACCTTTTTGGTTTGGTTTGGTTTTTTAAATGGCTCCCACGAAACAACTTATGGCGGAGACAATGCAGGTGAATAAGAAAAAGTGCATTGCAAAGGGCTGGATACCGATAAACGATACCAGTATAATCGATAGACGTGTGTCAGGTCCACTTTGTAGGTTTGAGAGTGTTGTCGACGGGTGCTCTACAAGGAAGGAGCCGGAGCAATAACAAAAACAGAGAAGAGCGACTTGCTGTGTAATTGTGTTCACGCAGTCAAAGAATAATATCCGAGGCACTTCCGTGAACAAAAATGTAAAAGTCCTTTATTTAATCAGCTGGACGGCCAACGCATTTTCGAAACGTGTCTTTGTCAAGGCAAACATGTTTACTGAATGAACAAGGGCTGATTAGATCATGTGATCAATGAGAGCTGTACAAGGTAGTGCGATTGTTCACATCAAATACAACATACAGACAAACAATTAACCACATTATCAACTATATAAAAACTGTGCATTAGAAGGACACAGAATCAATAATATCCATTGCAACACCACTGGATAAAAACACTGGTAATGGCAGTAAACACCTGCATTGTCAATAAGATATAACAAAATGTTTTACAGAGAAGGCACGTGTGAAGGTTAAGCAGACACGCACATCACGGAGACCTGAAAAGCGTGCGGGATCCAAAAAACTAGTTTGAAAAAGACGTAAAGATCCGCACAGCTTGAATGCTCCCAGTCAATTTTATTTCGCACACCATGAAAGTGACGTTTCGGGCCACAAATCAGCCCTTCATCAGACTTAAGACAGGAAGAGAAAACACCTGTATTTGTAATGCCTCTAATGAGGTCACATGACCGAAACACAATTTGTAACATACTTTTTTTTTTTTTAAATTGGAAAAAGGTACCGTTACAAAGAGGTACCTGAACAAAGAGTTTGACCTAAGGCCGTTTCTGTGATTGCATCAATACACACACCACTACTCCAGTGCCCTTGTACTAAAACATCACTGCAGTATTGTTGATTGAATTGTGTCATTCCTCTCTGCGTTCGGATCGGTTTCAACACAAAAATATTTTTCTTTTTAATATTCAAATGTACATAATTGTGTACAATGTATATACACCTGTGGTTTGCTTTTTAACTATCACTCTGTGGGTACTTGCCACCGCCTTTTAATAGGAGTTGGAACACCTTACTAAAAACTGCCATATGAGGCTCTTTTTCTAATGCTTCATATATCTTGTGTATATATTGTTTGTGCACAACTTTGTAAAGGTACCTTTTTCGGTTTAAAAAAAAATGTATGTTACAAATTGTGTTTCGGTCATGTGACCTCATTAGAGGCATTACAAATACAGGTGTTTTCTCTTCCTGTCTTAAGTCTGATGAAGGGCTGATTTGTGGCCCGAAACGTCACTTTCGTGGTGTGCGAAATAAAATTGACTGGGAGCATTTAAGCTGTGCGGATCTTTTTGTCTTTTACAGAGAAGGCAACCATTTCATACAAGCCATTGTAGTCATACAAGGCTAGAATTCACAGAACAAAAAAGAAGAGACCGAGGGCCGTGGCGTCACAAAAAGGGTCAAAAATCTATTTCCTCGTTGAGTCCGGGGTTTATCGTGGCCCCTAGTGCATCAATCCAAAACTCAAAAGCCTGCTCCAAAGAGAAACATTTTGGACGCGACACGCCACGACACCTGCAGTGGAACTCGAGGGCATGAGTTTGTTCTGCTTTAATGTAATTGTATCAAATTTGAATTTTATAGATAGTTGTGGTCCAAGCGTTTGTCTAACATTCCAGTTGTTCACGGGGATGAGTTTATTCATGTTTCACACCTTTCTACTGATAGGTCTAAACACATTGAGTCTGTTTCCATGTTCTCTACTCCGGTTATTGGCCATATTCCAGTTATTGCAGTTTTTGGAATATAGTGTTTAACTGAGAAATGATCAATTAAACGATCACGGCTTCTCATAAATATGCAACTGCGGCTTATTGCGACTGAACTATCTTCAGAGGACACTCATATCAGGACAGTAGTTTGTTGGCGAATAGAGCAGAGCAAAGCTGTTGAATCTGTCTGTCAGTAACTGCAGTTCTCTGAATGTGCATGGTCTAAAACAAATTACTGTATTAAATTAGATAGAAATAACCGTCAAGTGCAGACTTCAATTCGTTGAAACTGTGGGTCAGGGACCAGAGGTGAGAGAATGTGATCATTTAAAGGTCCTATATCATGCAAAATCGACTTTTTTGAGTTTTTAACCATGTTGTTGCTATTTCCTTCTCAAAAACACCCCCAGAGCGGTTTTTGGCTTCATTCACGCAGTTCTCAGTAATCCTCCTGAATCCTGCTCACTGAGCAGCTGCTCCGCCCTCTCCTGGTAAACCACTGAGCTGTGACACTCTGACGTATTTTACGTCATAGTCTCAAACAGGAAGGGCCAGACGTCTGTAATGTAATGTCTTACGGCCTGATTTTAATGTATAAAACAGCTTTTTCATTATTTCTGTTGTAATAATAAAAAAATAAAAAAAATAAACTCTCCGACTGTGCTGTCCCGGGAGAGTAAACAAACGCACCCCCGGAGGATCCGAACAGAAGTCATGTTTGTGAAGACTGAGCTCTTTCTAACCTACTCTGGACACGCCTGTTCTTTTTTCTTACCCAACGATAATGTCACGGGTTCACGTTTGGCTACGAGAGGAACAGGACTTATTCAACCTTCCTAAAGAAGAGTGCACTCGCCAGAAGTTGGAATTTCTTTCCGGGATTCAGCGACTCTATCAACCAACCTGATGGATGCTTGGTGAACCTTGGCCAGAATCAAAGTGGATTAACTTTTATAACCAACGCAGTCTCATAACCCAATGGGGAGGCCAGACTGAGCAGTGAGTCAATCAAAACATGTGTTAGCTTGTGTGTTAGCGTGTGTGTTAGCGTGTGTGTTAGCGTGTGTATTAGAGGTACAATATATTATATAAATGCCTATACTTTACTTTGGAACGGCTAAAATAGCATGATACAGATACTTTTAAAAAGTGGAAAAAAATAGTATCGTCCTAAACACAAGTCTGACATGGTTAGGGGTCCTCACATACTGGGACAGGGCACTGCTGCGTGTTAGGGCCCCAGAAAGGCGAGTACCGGCTCTGGATTATAAGGTCAAATTGTTCCCAAAACAGAAACGTGTGTTGTTGTTTGTTTTTTTCCCCCTCAGTCGACGGTGTATAAAACGAACCACATCATCATGACCATGGGCTCAGACTTTCAGTACGAAAACGCCAATCTGTGGTACAAGAACCTGGACAAGCTCATCTCGTACGTGAACGCTCAGCAGAAGAACGGCAGCAAAGTCAACGTGCTGTACTCCACTCCCTCCTGCTACCTGCAAGAGCTGCACCGCGCCAACCAGACATGGTAATAACACTGTAATAACAACCAGACATGGTAATAACAACCAGACATGGTAATAACAACCAGACATGGTAATAACACTGTAATAACAACCAGACATGGTAATAACACTGTAATAACAACCAGACATGGTAATAACACTGTAATAACAACCAGACATGGTAATAACACTGTAATAACAACCAGACATGGTAATAACAACCAGACATGGTAATAACAACCAGACATGGTAATAACAAACAGACACGGTAATAACACTGTAATAACAACCAGACATGGTAATAACAACCAGACATGGTAATAACAACCAGACATGGTAATAACAACCAGACATGGTAATAACAACCAGACATGGTAATAACACTGTAATAACAACCAGACATGTAAAAAAATAACAACCAGACATGGTAATAACACTGTAATAACAACCAGACATGGTAATAACACTGTAATAACAACCAGACATGGTAATAACACTGTAATAACAACCAGACATGGTAATAACAACCAGACATGGTAATAACAACCAGACATGGTAATAACAAACAGACACGGTAATAACACTGTAATAACAACCAGACATGGTAATAACAACCAGACATGGTAATAACAACCAGACATGGTAATAACAACCAGACATGGTAATAACAACCAGACATGGTAATAACAAACAGACACGGTAATAACAAACAGACACGGTAATAACAAACAGACACGGTAATAACACTGTAATAACAACCAGACATGGTAATAACAACCAGACATGGTAATAACAACCAGACATGGTAATAACAAACAGACACGGTAATAACACTGTAATAACAACCAGACATGGTAATAACAACCAGACATGGTAATATATGTCCATAGTTTGGACAGCCCTGGATTTCTGCTTTGTCGCCGCAGAGCTTGACATCTGATCTTTCAGGGCGTTAAAGACGGATGATTTCTTCCCTTACGCTGACGACGCTCACGACTTCTGGACGGGATACTTCACCAGTCGCCCTGCACTCAAACGCTACGAGAGGATCAGCAACTGCCTCCTACAGGTGGGTCCGCGTCACTGCAGCCTAAAGAAGTCCCCGTCTCACCCCTGTGTTTGTGTCGTGTCAGACGTGTAACCAGCTGGAGGTGCTGGGGGACCTGCCTCCAGAAACGGGCCGTTCGGGAAGGGAGACAGTCTGACCATGAGTACGATTCTTTTCAGATACTTCATTAGTTTTCAGACGCCTCAGGTGACATTCTTTGCTTGTTTTTTCATTTGACTTAGTTTTAATGTCAGAGTAAGATTTCCAGGAAATCACTACAACATGCTGGCGCTCCCTCGCCTTTCCCACGCTTATTCAATCACAAATACTGACATGTTTGGTATCCACGTGTAGCACGTAATGTGACCGAGATGGCTCTGTAATCCAAGTATGGTCATTTCCTGTGTTGGAGAGAGTCATGGCGTTTTCTCAAAATGAGATTTTTATTACACTTTTGCAACATCTCTACTTTTTTTATATCGTAATTAATTCGTGCCTGATTTATTGACCTTAGAACCCCAATAAACAAGGGGAACTTTTAATTTGTAGAGATTGTTTCAATAATTACCAGCTCCACAAAATTAAACCATAAAATCAAACCTGACTTTATCCATTATTTAGACTTTGTCGCTGAAAATACAGACAATTTTGGACATTTTTACGTATAAAGTGGCCACTATTATAAGTAAACTAGTGCTGTCCATCGATTCATGTTTTTAATCATGATTAATCTTGTTCGATACTGTACGAGTAAACTGTATGTTTTTTATGGATTCACTTTCAGTGAAGTCTCTGGCCGTGGCTCAGCATCATGACGCCGTCTCAGGAACCTCCAAACAACACGTGGCCAATGACTACGCTCGCAGACTGGCCTCGGGCTGGAACTCCTGCCAGGTGATTTTAAAACGATGCTCTTTCACTGAGGCGAGCGCGGAGATCACAGTGAACTGATCTCAGTATAATTCAGTGTTACTCTTAAAAGTAACTAAGTAACTAGTCAAGTTTCCTCGTTACTTCTCTGTAAAAGTACAGTATTTTCCGGACTATATGTCGCACTCCTTTTCATACTTTGGTTGGGTTTGCGACTTATACTCAGGTGCGACTTAATATCAAAATATGTAATGTCACATGTTTGTTATTTTCGCACTGACAGCCGCTAGAGGGCGCTCTAGGCTTGTGTACCTGCTACTCTGAACAGTCTAGTGATGGGTAGATGAGGCCTCGTGAAGCGTTTCGGCACATCCCCCACTGTATTGATACTGTGCCGGTACAGTGTCGCTCTATACTGACACCTGCTGGATCTTATACATCCTTGCATGCAACTTATTTGAGACTCACAAGACACTGATTCAATGACCTAGTCATACTTGTATACACAATATTAAGTTACTAATCTCCTATGGTTTCATTTTACATCTTATGTGAAAATTAAAGTGAAAGTTGTGAATGTGATTTACCAATTTAAATGTCATTGAGTTTTTTATTATGAATTTTTATTCAGAAAAATAAGTTTGTCCAAAATGATCCCACACAGCGGAAATGTTTCTTTTTCTCTCTGGCTCCATTTTATTGATGTAGGGGGAAGTTATTTTATCTTTGGAAGGGTAATTTTCTTCTTCTGACAGTGATTCATCCCGTTGACACTTGCAGGTACCTTTTAAACACAGTTTGACGCGTCGGTGACGAGCGAAACAGCAGCAGTATCAGTCAGGCGTCTTTCTCTTAAAGCGACACGCGCGTTGATACGGAGCTTCGCTCTATGAGCTCGACACATGCGCCGGTGCGTCGGTGTTACTGGACCCATCACTACTGAACTCAAATGCCCCTCAAAAGAAAATCATATTCTGCAGATTACTGCAATGAAGAAAACAAAAAATGCTAATCACAGGCAAAAGCTTGATGCAAAAGAGGGCTTGAACAACGTGCTGCCGGGAGAGGCTTGTCACCCTGGTGCAACTTATACTGCAAAGCGACTTATAGTCTGAAAAATACGGTAACTTGTTACGTTGCAGCATTACTTTATTATGAAAGGTCAATTGTAACGTATTCGAGACAACTGACCTTTTTGCAAAAGTGTATCTTGTGTTAGTCCAGTATTGATTAAAGGGGGGGTATTATGTAAAATGGACTTTTTCAAGCTTTATATCATGTTATTATGTCATTCCCTCATTAAACACATGCCTGGAGTGTTGCCTTGGCTCATTCACATATTTTTGAGTAATCAGTCAAAACTTAGACAGCAGCCATTTTAGGTGTAGCTATGCCTCAGTCCTCCTAGGAACGCCCCCACCTCCTGGAGACGCCTCTGGACCTTTCGTCACCAGCCAAGCCACCAACCACTGCTCCTCAGCTCAGCAGAGCCCCCTCCCCGCACAGTAGTGTTGTTTAGATGCCACAGC
This sequence comes from Neogobius melanostomus, assembly GCA_007210695.1. Classification (NCBI taxonomy): domain Eukaryota; kingdom Metazoa; phylum Chordata; class Actinopteri; order Gobiiformes; family Gobiidae; genus Neogobius; species Neogobius melanostomus. The sequence goes on from VHKM01000244.1 coordinate 206,069, forward strand.
AGTGTGCTGAAGGGGGCGTGTCGGAAAGCTTCTTAAAGAGACAGAGGCCTATTTCAAGACGTTCAGTACAGCCATTTTGAGAGAGCAATTTTATTCAAGGCAGTTATTTTAATTTACTGCATATACAGACCAACAGAAGGTTACGTCATCATTGTAGTATGCTATAGACTGGTGCTATGTGATTGAAAAAAGCATAATACCCCCTCTTTAAAATATGTCGTCTTCTTCCTGTGGTGAAACAGTAACTAGCACTGGATTACTTGGACAAAACAAACACTCTTCGTTACTTTAAAAAACAAACACTCTACTAACATAGTCCTGACATGTGTCCGTTGGTCTCAGGTGGTGGTGAGCAACAGTCTCTCTGCTCTGAGCGGATCCAAAGCTCCGAGACTTTACTGTGACAACCTCAACATCAGCGTCTGCCCCGTCACAGAGGCCAGCGACAAGGTACAACAGCCTGAGCACACTATCCGCCTGAACTCTGATCTCTGAGGATGTTTCTCCAGTTCACAGTGACGGTGTTTAACCCTCTGGGACGTCCCGTGCTGTGGCCCGTCAGACTCCCGGTGAACGGCTCTCAGTACTCGGTCACTGACCCTCAGGGGATCAAAGTGGACACCCAGGTGAGATGGAAACTTTTAGACCCAGCAACAAAATGATTGCACCATTTCATTCCTCCTTTTCACACGTCCTTCACGGAACCTTAGTTATTTTTGTAACCTTTGGTACGTCATTATAAACAGTTTTAAAGGCCCTTTTCCAATTACGTTTCACAGCTTACAAGGAGCAGATATGAGACTTAAATAGGTTCGATCCTCATTCAATCCATACGGCCATAAACATTAAGCATTAGTTACATTCTTCTTCTTCTTCAGAGAATGTGGGTTTTATTCGTATGAAAGGTTTTAAAGGATCAGGCCACAGTTTTTACATACTGAGATATGTTCTTACCTTAGCTTAGACAAGTTCATTTGTACCTGTCTGGTCTTCACGTGTTCCTTCCATAACGTAAACACTGCACAGACGGCGTTAGCATTTAGCCTCTCTCTTCTCCTCTATAGCTCCAAACGAGGTGAAGATAGAAGCTACCAAACTCATTTAAATAGGGAAAACGTGGAAGAGTTTGGTAGCTTCTATCTTCACCTCGTTTGGAGCTATAGAGGAGAAGAGAGAGGCTAAATGCTAACGCCGTCTGTGCTCTGTTTACGTTACTGAAGGCACACGTGGAGACCAGACCGGTACAGATGAACTCGTCTAAGCTAAAGTAAGAACATACTGTATCTCAGTATATAAAAACGGTTGCCTATTCCTTTTAAGTGCCTTTACAAGCCACATTAGCTCCAACTGTTTTACTCTTCTTGAGAGCCGTAGTGCATTATGGGTGATTTTAGCTGGTGCAAGTGTGGCTGATGTCTAATGGACCCTGCGTTGTGTTATTTAAAGCATGGCTCGCGGGACTCGATGTAGAATTTGGAGTAGGCAACAAACAAATATAGGCATTAGCCCCGACTGCGGTCCTGCCCCACATGTACAGCTACAAGAAATAAAAATCCATAAACATAAATAACTAATATAAACATAAATGACAATAAAACGACTTAAAAGACATGTTAAATTCACAACAATGTGGAATCTAACGGCTGATGGCCATCGATCTCACCTCTTCCCATGGAAAACAAATCACAAAAGGGAAGACTGAACGGGAGGAGCCAACATATATACGATCCCTAGACAGGACATGACACACAAGGGGCAGACAACCAAAATAAAATACTATTTACACGGGACTAACGATACAAAAACACTGCCAGGCAAAACCAATTACAATGGGCAAATAATAACTGGGACAATATGAAATAATTCCCAACCCAACAATACTTTGTGTGTAATACCACGCTACGCCAGACGATGGCGCTTTGACCCAATTCGCCAGGATTAACCAGGCTACTCTAACACCGCTACACAAGGCCGTGAAGATTACAGCTGAAACTGTGAATATTAGAATATTGTTCAAAAGTTCATTTATTTCTGTAATTCAACTTTAAAATGTGAAACTAAAATATGATATAGACTCATTACATGCAAAGTGAGATAATGTCAAGCCCTTGTTTGTTATAATTTTCATGATTATGGCTTACAGTCCATTTTCCAACTTTATGAGGCTAATGTATAAAGGCTATACATTATGTCTCTTTGCATGTAATGAGTCTATATCATATATTAGTTTCACAGTTTAAGTTGAATAACAGAAATGAATGCACTTTTTAACGATATTCTTCTAATTTTCCGAGTTTCACCTGTACACTGATGTATCCTTGGTGAATCAGCCTCATGCCAACACCAAAGGCAGGACACATGAACACTGGAACAGCACTTGAGTGATGATATAGACGCCTGACCAGACCAAGGCGAGGTACCTAAGCTTTAGGAAACGGCCCACAACAGGAGGTCCCTCACCAGGCCCCAACAGCTAATGTCATTTTTAAATAAATAAAGTCCAAATGAACTGTTGGCAGCTGATGGACGATGCTCCAGCCGTGCCCCGCCCTTAGACCATCTTTTGCTGTACGTAATCCCTCTGTGACGTCTCGCGTCCTGCAGGTGGTGCCGGTGTCCCGCTCCACTCGGGACGTGAGGAGAAACCGAGGCTTCGCTGTGAACGAGCTGCTGTTCGAGGTCCAGGCTCCTCCTTTAGGATTCAGCTCCTACACTGTGTCCAAGACCCAGGACCGGGCCAAACCTGGGATCAAACCTGGGATCAAACCTGGGACCACTGTGCAGGACGTGCCCGCCATACAGAACAAGGTACTGCGGGGGTTTGTGTGGACTAAACCAAAGCCAGACCAGGGTCCAGGGCTGATCCAGGACTAAAGGCTGCTTTTACTTTGTAGTATTTGAGAGCCACGTTCGACCCGGACACTGGGTTACTGAGCGGCCTGATGAACCTGGAGACCAAACAGCGGATCGACCTGACGCAGAACTTCTACTGGTGAGAATTTCAACGTTTACATTCACGAAAACGTCCAAAATCGATCTACACTGAGACGTTTTTAGGTACAACGCGAGTGACGGGAACAACACGGACAGTGACCAGCCGTCAGGAGCCTACATCTTCAGACCCAACTCCTCCACGCCGTTCATCATCAGCAAAACCGCCAAGACTCAAGTTATACAGGTTAGAATATAACAGAGAAACAGTGGCCAAGTCAACAGGTGAACATGAAAGAACTTCTAATGTTTGTTCTGAATGAATTAGTGTTGATGTCGGCCCTCAGGCTTCTTACTGAGTGGGAGAAAGAGCTGCATTAAGGCGCGGGAAGTATTGATTGTTCATACAGTGGTTGATGTGCAGATTTTTTAATGTTTTCTCCCTTAACATCTTAGTTTTTATCAGAATATAAAAAGATACGTACGATGCTTATTTTATGACGTTTTGTCGCGAGGGAGACGGAGATATCCAGGAAGTAGCTGCTACATCATCCAGCCGTCTTTCCCTCGTGCATTCATTCACAAATTTTGACATATTTTACATCCACGTGTCCTGAAGGGTCTCGGAGATGACGCTATAATAAATCCCCTCTTAAAAAAACTATGTAGTAACTCTGTAATACAGGGCCACTGCAAGCCAAAATCTCTCGAGGGTTTATCGCGAAACCTTGCGTTTTTGTAATCCTTCTCATTAATAACCCCAATGCCCATCTCGGCTCGCCCGTTGCATTATGGGTAATGGAATGTCTTTTGGCCAAACAATAATGATAGTTAGCGTAAAGCAGAAGAAAGCTCTGATCTGGAGCGTTTTAACCGCTGGAAAGTTGATGATTTAAAGTGTTTTTGTCGTCGCCATGGAGCCTGTTACAATATTAGCTTAAAGTCTATTTTTACACCAGGGCTGCGTACGGAGATAGACAGAAACCAAACTGCCATTCATACAAAGAGATGCTTCAAAAGTGACGACCAGTCCTTGTTCATATAGTTGGAATAACTATGGAATAACTATGTGAGAAAAACATTTGTGACCCTTGAAGGCGACTGTTGGACAAAGTCCAGGCTCTGAAACTGTGGCCTCATGTCGCCGATATTCACAACATTTAAACTGAAATGAGAAATAAAAACATAGAATCCTCTTTTTTTGTCAATAAGGAGGTGGACAGTAGACGAAATCTTTTTCTTAATTGTGACCAGAGAGATCCACATACACACATAGGCTATGCCATCTAAATGTACTTTATTTTTATTTTTTACGAGTGATCTGATGGAACAACAGAGCTAATCGGTCGCTAATCTGACAGATGGAAATGTACCCACTATATTTAACATCAACACCGTTTTGGAACTTTTCCTGTGATTACAAGACTAATTCAAATGATTTAAAAAGTGAGGGTGTCTGTGTCGGGCTGATCCCAGGTCCTGTCGTTCCCCTGTCCGCGATGGTCCACTCCTGAAATGTCACTTGAGACTTATAGTCTGTAAACCAGTGCCCGTAAGCCTTATAGTTCACGGTTATGGCTCAATATACTTCAGTGTTCACGCTCCGCTACCTGAACTCACACATTTCAATGGCGGTGTGGTTTGTTTGGGCTGAAATTAGGAGCCTGATTGACTCACGCATGCGCAGTCCAGATGGGCATTGGGCTTATTGGCATGAGCTGTACCTCCAGCATGGCGGCACATCCGGGTCTGAACCAAATTTGTGACGTCCGTGAAAACACCCTATTTAGTACAATGTTGTTCGATCACATTAGACTCAAGTGCTGCCCTTTGGAGCCGTGGTTCCTCAGCGCGTTATGAGTGAACTAATATGTCAACCATACATTTGAATCTGGGTCTGTCTTACACATGTCTAAGCCTGACGTTGTTTAGACCCAAATGACGAAGGGAAAGGTAATATTCTGATTGTCCCGTCTCTGCGCAGAGCTCTGTGGTGCAGGAGGTGCGTCAGAGCTTTGGTCCCTGGGCGTCCCAGGTCGTGCGGCTTTACTCCAACAGCAGAGCCCTGGAGCTGGAGTGGACCGTCGGCCCCGTGCCCATAGAGTGAGACACTTCCTCATGTAAACCCGTCTGTCGTCCTCGCTCTCACACTTTCCTCCCGTCGTCAGGGATGATCTGGGGAAGGAGGTGATCACTCGCTTCGACACCAGCATCAAATCAGGAGGAGTTTTCTACACGGACTCCAACGGCCGCGAGCTGCTGCAGAGGAAGTAAGACTCACGTGAATCTGTTACTGTGAAGCGAGACGCGACGAGGGAAAACTTCCATTTAACTTCTTCTAATGTCAAAGTACAAAGACGACCAAACTCTTCACGATGTTTACTCTGACGTTTGGGCTTCAGATTTGGCCTGAAACCTCTAAAAATCTGCTGTATTCTGCAGTTTCCATTGAGAAACACATGATCTTTTGTTTCCAAGTACAGTAAAGCTGTAATCAGAGAATATGGTTATTTGCATACCGTAAATCCTCTAATATAGGCCGGGGCCTTTATTTACTCAAGCACATGGAGGACCAGGCCTTTATTGGAACCAGGCCAAAATTAGAGACAGGCCTTTATTTCTATTTGAGCAAAACGGACGACCAGTAGAATGAAGAAAAACGAGATTTTTGTCCATTTGAACCTAAAATATTAGGTTCATTTATAAATTAACATTTCAAACACTCTCCCAGCGGCTGGAACATTGACGCTTTTTATTTTGTAGGGACAACAGGAAGCGTTTCGCTGCTGTTAGCGGAACATTGATATCAATGTCAGTGCAGATTTCTCTACTTTCGTTTTTACCGCGGATTTGGGATTATTTGTTGTTATCTCGTGTAAAGGCGAGTTTAGACGGAGCGTTTGTGTTTGTGATCGATCATGAGACAGACCCGAGAGAAGACGAGACGTTCGCGCCGATCGGAGGAGTTACTTTGAGGCGTGGGACTGACCTGCACACGGAGCCGCTGGATGTGCTTTGAGGACGCGATTGTGACTTTATTAAAACCCTGGAGGGTCAACACAACATTTGTTGTTTGCCCTGTTTCCAGAAATAATCACAGAAGATTTGAAAAGTGGCTAAATCTGTCTCAAAGTTACGCTTGGATCAGCTCCGCAGCGTTCCCGCTCTCCTGGGTTCCAGTTTGTTTACTTCCTGCACGTGAGTTATCGTTTACACGAGTATGAGACAAATTCCTATAAAGTTAAATTATCACCCAACCCCAGTTTCTAATAATAGCCCCGGCCTAAATTAGAGACCGGCTTTTAATTGTCTCCACCAGCAGCGAGCCCGGCCACTGTTAGAGACCCGGCCGCTAATGGAATACAGGCCAGTATTAGAGGATTTACGGTATTCCTGTTTTCTCTAAATTATTATATTTTCATTCCACTCTTGCATCAACATCTCTATTTTAGTAGCTTCTACAGACTCCAAATATGTAGAAGTTTTTGGAGTAATAGCTACTTCCTGCTAGAGATGGCGAAAACTAAGGCCCAATCTCAATTCTCTTTTTTACCCTTTGCCCTTTCCCTACACCTTGAAACAGAGGGCTGAGGGCGAGGGTTGAAAAGACCGCCCTAAGAAATGGGACAGCCCACTGCATTTTACAACTAACACAGACAGGGGCGGAATTATAGCTCCGTGATAGTGCGCTGGTCTCAAGTACAAGAGGTCGCTGGATCAAACACCACACTGACAATTTTCTAACAATTTCTCTTTTCACATGGGCCGCTGCACACACAGTCTGAGCCTGATACAAACCCACAATCAGCACAAGTTATGTAGATAAAAACATGTATTTGTCCACTTTTCTACCTTTCACTGCCTTTTTCTCTCTTTACTCGCACGGACACTTGTCTCCGCTGGATTGGACTGCACCAACTTGAACTAAAGCGGAGGGATGTTCCACTTAAACACCCTTAAACACCCCTCTGAGTTAGTTCAATATCAAATGGTATCTCCCTGCCACAAGAATTTTTCAGACTTTCATTCATCAGTCGTTATTTTGATAGATTTCCATGACAATTACGCTTGTGTTACTTCATTTATATCTGGAACAGCAGCTCATGCTCCTGCTGCAGCCCAGTTAAAGCCTTTAGGCCTGGAATAGTGAGTCTGTTATTATTTCATTATTTTATTCTGATGGCCCGGCCCAGACGCACCGGAACCGAGCGGCCCACCGGGAAACGTCCCGACTCTCCCTATGGCCAGCACGCCTCTGAACACAGATGATTAAGGTTATGCGAGTTTGGAATGGAATCTTAATTGTATTTTTTTATCAATTAGAAAACCATTTATATGAAAGAAAATGTACTGTACTCTACTGAACCAGTTCATCAGTAACTTGTAACAGACTGATGATGTTTTGTAAAACCTAAACAACAGGACTCTGCCTCAGCCCAAACCCTACAGAGACGGCGGGCGCAGCAGCGAGGCTCTGAACCCCGAGTGTCACGTCAATAGCAACGTATTAAAAGTTTGGAAAGAAACTCCAAAGTCGGCGAATAAACGGAGCGTTCGCAGCAGCAAAGCGAAAACGTAAAATTGGGCTAAGGGCTAAGCGGAGGGCTAAGGGGGAGAATTGAGATTGGGACTAAAGATGTTCTTGATCGACCACCGAGCCTCATTAGGCGGTTGAAACCGGTGAACCGCATAGTTTAAAGGGATATTTCATGATTTTTGACATAGGGCCTCATTTCCTAGTTATCCAGAGTGTTGTTGATGTCTGGAGATATTTTTTCTTAAATTCATGCAGTTCTTATATTTGAAGAGTCTAGTGGCGCTAGGCTAGGGCAAGGCTAAAGCATTTCTATGGTATCAGTTAGCATGCATTAAAAACAGTCTGACCCACTCCACAGTGCACCTGAGGTAAATCACTTATAACACCAGACTAACCATATAAATGTCTGTGTTAATAGAATCATTTTAACAATTTTGCATTTAAAATAACTTATATTTGAGCAGCATCAGCTTCGTGGCTGTAAGCTAACGGAGCGGCGGAGTGATCTGCGAGAAAATAGTCCCTCAAAATGCGGTAATTCATGTGATACAAGGTCAGTTATATTTCAAAAATTATTCTATTAACACAGACATTTATATGGTTAGTCTGGTGTTATAAGTGATTTACCTCAGGTGCACTGTGGAGTGGGTCAGACTGTTTTTAATGCAGGCTAACTGATACCATAGAAATGCTTTAGCCTTGCCCTAGCCTAGCGCCACTAGACTCTTCAAATATAAGAACTGCATGAATTTAAGAAAAAAATATCTCCAGACATCAACAACACTCTGGATAACTAGGAAATGAGGCTCTATGTCAAAAATCCCGAAATATCCCTTTAAAATATGCTACGCTATTTGAAATAGCAGCCATGCAATTTCACAACTAACTCTGTGGCATCTCTCTGCCGCTCTGCCTCCCGCTCACACACACACTGCCCCGGCGCCCTCTTCCAGTCACGTCACTTTTTAATCCCCAGCAGACGTTCCCTCTCCCCAACCACTGGTCCGTGATGCATCTGCCACCGGGTTGCAACTTACCTGTGTCGTTCTTTTGGTGAAATGGTCCCACACACTACTTTACTTTGTCCTGTCGTCTGCCCTGGTTTCGTGCATTCAGCCCTATTGTTTTCTCATTCATGTCAGTAATCTACACTGCAAAGGCTTCACAGTAGTTTCTTGAAATAACTGTACTGCTCTGCGTCTCTCCGCTTTGCTTGAACTAAAGGTGTTTGTATCCAGGAAGGATTACCGCCCGACGTGGACGCTGAAGCAGTCGGAGCCCATCGCTGGAAACTACTACCCCATCAACTCCAGGGCGTTCATCGCGGTGAGGACTTTCTCACCAGACACCAGTCTCTCTGTGTAAGTGTAAAGTGAGACGTGACGAGTGTGGCTGTTTCTGTTTCCAGGACGAGGAGAACCAGCTGACTGTGGTGACCGACCGCTCTCAGGGAGGAAGCAGCATCAACAACGGCTCCCTGGAAATCATGGTGACTAAGGGGTGTTGAAAAATATCGATCCGCCGATATATCGCGATATTACGTCACACGATTCTCGTATCGATACAAAAAGCGCCCGTATCGATATTTAAACATCTATTTTTGGGGAAATATTCATTGCAGCGTCTCTTTGGTCCTGCACTTTTACCCCTGCCCGCTAGATGGCAGCGCAGCTCGCTTGAGTAACACTAGAATCTAGTGAGAGTTAGAGAAACACAGGAAGAGCTATGAGACGCTCCGGGGCTCTTTTAAAACTCTACATTTGGCCTCACTTTGGCTTTTACAGCAAAGACAGAGACCTGGATTATTACGAGAGCCACAGCTTTGTGCATATTGCTGAGTGTGTCGCCGCTGCGTTTGGAGAGGATTTATCTTCGTAGCATTTTATTACGAAATTAAACGAAGCCGAGGGGAAACTAAATACAGCAGGCTCATGTTAAACCTGTGTCTCGCCACTGCAGTACTAAGTACAGTACTGTAGTAGTTTCCCATCGGCTTTGTTTGTGCTACTACTGCTAACAAAAAGATATCAAAGAGATGAGCGCTCTCGTCACGGTGATGCCCGTGTTGTCATTATGTCCCTGATCTACGAGTGACACCTGTTGTGGAGCAGATAAGATTTTTAATGCCCCGTCTGAGTTATTGTATATTTTAATGGATGAAACCCATAATAGTTATTACTGATCACTAAGGACTCCCAACTATAGAAATACTGGAAAACGTGCATACCAGTAATTGGTTTCATTACTAGGTTTCCAAGAAATCTGTTTTCCGTTCAAAGTTACATAATCACCATAAACACCACAGTCACAAGCACATTAGTGAAAAGCATTTATATCATAAGAAAGATCAAATGTATTTGATACAAATCTAATGAAGGTGGACTAGTTTACAAAGTAGTAAAAAAATAATCGCAATAATCGTCTAATTCTTCAATATCGGGATATATCGTATCGCCTGACACTAGGCGATACACACCCCTAATGGTGACACAGATGAATATCCGACCGTCCAGTCACGTGTTTATCCTGTACATGTGTTTCTAATGACGTCATAGTTAAAGGTGCATTATGCAACATTTTATGTTAAAAAAAAAAGTTGATATTTGTGTGTATTTGACCTTGTAGTGACTCAGCCTGTATGAGTCGTCAGCGGCGCCTTTACTTTCCGTCACAGTGGTCTCTCTATGACGCTCCAGGGTGGATTGTTTGGAAGGTTTTCTTTGCTGATGGAGCCGCTCACCAGAAAACCTACACAACAATTGGCCCTGGAGCGTTGTAGAGACCACTGTTATAGAAAGTAAAGGCGCCGCTGACCACTCATACAGTCTGGGTCACTACAAGGGGGTTAAGAGGTTAAAGCCGCCATTTCTAAAGGGTTAAATCTCAGCTCGGCTTGTCTGCATGAAGTGCTCTGTTTTTGGATGTAGCCTCAGTGTAGCCTCAGCGTAGCCTCAGTGTAGCCTCAGCGTAGCCTCAGTACAGTGTCAGCGCAGTGTCAGCGCAGAATTTGATATGAGGTCATGTGACTTGTTCTAACGCTGATAAACTCTCTCAGCTGCACAGGCGGCTGTTGTACGATGACTCCCGGGGCGTGGCCGAGCCGCTGAACGAGACGTCGGACCTGTTCCCCGAGGGTCTGGTGGTCCGCGGACGCCTGCTCCTGTCCCTGGACCCGCCCAAAACTGCAGCGGACAAACACCGCCCCCTGGGGCAGGAGACGGTACTGCAGCCGCTGCTGTCGTTCACAGACGGAGCGGCGGAGACCGGCTCCAAACTCACGGTAACGTCTGAAAATGAGATGTTAAAGTCACACTGAGGAACATTGTGAGGGCAGCTTAAGGCGAGACAATGAATGATGAGATTATTTACTTGGTTATTATACAGTCAGTGGCGGCTGGTGATGTAAACTCTAGGTGGGGCTGTTGCACAAGGTGTTCGTGTTTTTTTTTATTTCAAATCTTCGAAACACATTTACCACCACTTGTCAGGCTAAAAACCAGAATGTGACCACATATCAGCAAATACCCACAGAACAAGCATTACAGACAACGCTTATTCCCAGAGCATCAGACACAACAAGGCAAAGGTTTACTCTATTGCTGGGTTTCAGGTGACATAACAGCGTTCTAAAGGCCAATACTATTATATGGAGGAAAAATTATTTTGTTTTTGAGGACATTTTTGGTCTTGTACAGAGAGATCATGGACCCAGTGACTGATATTAATTATCATTTTTGTAACTGATACATTTTCTTTTTAGACACGATTTGTGAAAGTGTAACGCTGTTAATAGGAAAAACTGTCTCCTGCCCCCAGCTGGGCCCTATGACATCATCACATTCTAGAACCTGCAACCCAGCAATAGATGGCAGTCAAACAGCTCCAAAACATCATTTACTACTCTTACCAATTTAACGGTTTCGGATGGAGCATTAGTCTCATTAATGACTTTTTTTCCCATTTAGATGAGGGGTACATCCGAAATGAGCAGATTGGCAAGAGGTCTAACGCCAAACCGGATGTGCGTCAGCGTCCGCCATTATAAGAAGCGTCCGAATTGGGCTGTTGCTTAGGAAGGAGTTAGGGAAAGGAGCCTCAATGCTAACTATCATAGCCACTTTAGCATAGGGACCTCTGATGCTAACTAACCTGCGATTAAGAGCTATGTGCCATCCCCCCACCCCCCCTCACCTCCACCCTCGAGTGAAACATGCACAACCACTGTTGATTGACAGACGCACATTTAATTAAAAAAATAATAATAATACAATTCTGCACAAGCCAAACTATAAAAGTGACATAATACATGTTGTCGTCACCACAGCTCAGTCACATGGTTTTAAAGAGCCTCCTCAGTAAATGGCTTAAATGAAGCAGTTTTTGCTTTTGCTTCATTTAGTTGAAACTTAAGCCACATGGCTAATTTGCTACTGTAGCTTTATGAAACTGCTGTTGAGATAAAATAAGCTAAAGGAAAATTTGAAAGATCATTTGGATTTTCTTCTTTTATTTCTCCTTAAATGTCTTTATTTAGACACTATGTTGTTGCATATGCAATGCAGTAGGTGGCTACATGCGCTTTTCTTTGGCCTGCAGTCCGCCAATAACCTTAAAGAAGAAGAACAGCTGTTGGTGATGTCACTTCCTCTTCCCCTGGGTAAGGACTGTCAAATTGGGCAAGCTCTGAAGCTGAAGCTCTAGTTCACTAACTGCATAGAGATCTAACAGTTGAGCCCATGAAAGGTTAAGGATCAGGAGCTCGGGTTAGGACATAGAGGCTATAATGGTCTAGCCTTGGTCTAGTTTGAGCATTTAGCTGAACCCTGTGATGTTTCTCCTGTGGCAGTTCTCAGGCCTCCAGGCTGCGCTGCCCCCTGCTGTCCACCTCCTGACTCTGTCTCAGTGGGACTCGGACTCGGTGCTGCTCAGGCTGGAGCATCAGTTCCAGAGCTGGGAGAGCGAGGCCAACGCGCGGCCCGTCACCGTCAGCCTGCAGGTGAGAGGCGCTCGGAGCTCCTTTAAAACCACGCAATGAATCGTCTACAAGAGGAAGATATGCAGTTTATGATTTATTGTTTTTCTGTTTCTGACGTGATCACATGTGTTTTCAGAAGCTGTTTTCCACGATGGAGGTCCTGGGTTTCTCTGAGCTCAACCTCTCGGCCAATCAGTGGAAAGAGGAGGTGAAGCGATTCGACTGGACGCCAAAGTCAGGTACTGCCTCTGCAAAGCGCCTCACTAAAGTCAAATATACCACATACATCGATAATGAAATGTTGTTAAGTGCCATCAGATGATAGATATTTAATCACAGTTTGGCAAGTCTTACCTGGTGACAGTGTAATCTATAACACCTGTTCATTGGGACAGACAGTCGTGTTTTTCTAAAACGCTCTTTTGACTATTTAAACTTGAAACAGCCAGGGATGAAAATGGCGTTCAGATGAGGAGCAGCACCTAAACACATCGTTAGTGATTTTCTCTCTCCCTTCCTCTATTTTCATGAACGAGGATCGAGGATATTCCTTGTCAGCTCCTTGCCGTTGTTTCTGAATGATGCCGAGCGAGTGAGAGATAAGATAGAGGAGATAAGCAGTGTTCCATTCAGCCCCATTCAGAGTAATGATCCCAGTGGTCTGTGAAGTGAACATGGCTGCCAAGTCTCCTCGTACGAAGCCTGTTCCTTTCAAATGGGCAAAAAGGCAGGAAGCCCCGCCCTCGCCGACCGGCTACGAGCCTCCACAGAGCTCCAGAGCCTGTCAATTATAGATTTATAGATTCTCACTTTTTATTTATGATACACAAAAACCAGCATGGTTAAAAAATGACTGCTGGCTAGGGCTGTGCGATATGGACCAAAAGTCATATCCCGATATATTTAGGTTGAATATCGATAAACGATATATATCCTGATATTTTTTCCGCAAAGTGAGAGCAGTGAAATGAAATGTTAAGTCAAATATGAATAGTTTTATTAAACTCACTATAAAATGTAAACATAACAAAGCTCCATAAGGTGCACATTTAAATAAAAAAACATCGCCTATGAAATAAGTATTAAGCACAAATTTGAACTATATCGATATATGTGATATGGTCTAATTCCATATCTCATTTAAAAATATATCGATATATCTTAAATATCAATATAGCCCTACACCCAGCCCAGCGTTCTCACATGGGTCTTAGTATTTTTAGACAAAGAAAAACTCTTTGGATCCAGGCGTTTAAGCAGAGCAAACAAGGTCAAAGCTCTCATAGAAACACTGCTTACCAAGTGTCCTTTTGAGTAGCCCCCGGCCACCAGGGGGTGGTATTACATGTCAGCTCTTCGCCATGAGGACCAAAGAGAGGCGCTTTCCTCGCCCATTGGTTAGAGCTCATTGTTTTGGTTCTTCAGTAGCAGCTGCACTTTTATAAGTGTTTATAGAGAGGACAGATTCAGACTCGTTACGACGTGCAGCGCGGATCCTAAAACAGCGCAGACTTTAGTTTATGATTAAAGGTTTTTTTCTTCATCCTACTCCTGTTCTTCTTTTCATGGAATGTATTATTGTTGTGTTTGCTGGATTGTTCCAATTGTACAGTATGTTGCATTACCATGAAAAAAGAATAAATAAAATGAAATGAAAATGGAAAAATGATGAAGTGAAAGTGGTGGATCTGCAGTGTCTCTGCACCTGAGGGTTTACAGTGCCTCTCGAAAGTACTAATACACCTTGAACTTTGCACATTTTGTCATGTTTACAACCCTAAACGTAAAGATTTTATTTTGAATTGTTTACTGAAAGTTCACACACAAGTAACAGACAACTGTGAAGTGAAAGCAAAATGATCCATGATTCTGTTATTTTACAAAAAATAGAAAAGTAGAAAATGCTGTATGAATGCTTATGCACGCCCCATTTTCTGAGTGCATTAAATTGCCTTTATAACATTCCTAATGACTGCAGAATGTTCACACCTTGCCCTAACCATTAAATAGAGGCCACCTGTGTGTAATCTACTCTCAGTATAATTCCAGCTGTTCTGTGAGGGCCTCAGAGCTATGGTCAGAGTGTATTGGTCACTAAACAACATCATGAAGGACAAGGAGCACACCAGAGAGGTCAGGGATAAAGCTGTGGAGAAGTTTAAAGCAGCGTTAAGTTATACAAAGATTTCCCAAGATTTGAACATCTCACGGAGCAATGTTCAATCCATCATTCGGAAATGGAAAGAGTATAGCACCACTGCGAACCAAGACACGGCCGTCCACCTAAACTAACAGACCGAACAAGGAGAGCACTGATCAGAAATGTAACCAAGTGCCCCAAGATAACTCTGGAGGAGCTGTGACGTACTGCCGCTGAGCTGGGGGAATCTGTACATGGGACAACTATAAGTCGTACTCTACACAAATCTGGCCTTCATGGACGAGTGGCAAGAAGAGAGACATTATTGAAAGGAGGCCATAAGAAATCCCGTTTGAAGTTTGCTAGAAGTCATATGGAGGACACAGCTACCATGTGGAAGAAGGTGCTTTGGTCAGATGAGACAAAAATTGAACTTTTTGGCCCAAATGCAAAACGTTATGTATGGAGCAAACCTAACACTGCTCATCGTCCTGAGTGCACCATCCCCAGTGTCAAATATGGTGGGGGGAGCATCATGCTATGGGGCTGCTTTTCCTCAGCGGGGACTGGGAAGATTGTAAGAATAGTTGGGAAGATGGATGGAGCCAAATACAGGGACATTTTGGAGGAAAACCTGCTGGAGTCAGAAAGAGAATTGAGGCTGGGGCGGAGATTCACCTTCCAGCAGGACAATGACCCTAAACACGAAGCTAAATCTACAATGGGATGGTTTAAAAACAAACATATGAATGTGTTAGAATGGCCCAGTCAAAGTCCTGACCTAAATCCTATTGAAAATCTGTGGAAAGACCTGAAAACTGCTGTTCACAAACGCTCTCCTTCTAATGTGACAGAGCTTGAGTTGTTTTGTAAAGAGGAATAGGCTAAAATGTCAGTCTCTAGATGTGCAAACCTTGTAGAGTCAAACCCCAGAAGACTTGCTGCTGTTATTGCAGAAAAAGGGGGTTCCACAACGTATTAAGTCATGCTGTATGAATACTTGTGTACGCCCCACTTTTCACTTTTCTATTTTTTGTAAAATAACAGAATCATGGATCATTTTGCTTTCACTTCACAGTTGTCTGTTACTTGTGTGTGAACGTTCAGTAAAAAATTCAAAATAAATCTTTACGTTTAGGGTTGTAAACATGACACAATGTGCTAAAGTTCAAGGTGTATTAGTACTTTCGAGAGGCACTGTAAATAAGAGGCTGCAGCGCAAAGCGGCATCAATAAGAAGCATCGTTAATGAAGGAGACTTATGGTTCCAATGGATTGCTCAAGTAGAATATAGTAAAGTGTAATACTTGTAGAACCTGTCTATGAACAATCCAAAGTAAACCGATTGTTATTTTGTGTGTCCTCCAGAGGAAAAGCCGGTGCAGAAGTCGCCCGTGGAGCCCTCGCTGTGGGAGGTGACGCTGCGGCCGATGGAGATCAGAACCTTCCTGCTCAGAGTCCGACACTGACCTATGGAGGACTTAGAACAGCACAATCAGACCCAACCCTTTCTGACAATTGTAGGCCTTTTAACTATAACATACAACAGCAGAAAAGAACATTGGCTGAACTTTCCAGAATGCTTGAAGTTCAGTTTTCTCGCCCCACTGGCCGATATGTAAGAATTTCCATTTACTTAATTTTTTTTCTACTTCTGATCAAATGTGCGCAGAGAGGAGACTTTGAACTGGGTGTGTCATGAGGATAGGCCGAGTAATTACAAGGATATTAACCATAAACCTGCTCCAAACGTCTGAATTCTAATATTTAGCGTTAGATTTCTCCACATACCACTCACAGCTCAGGGGGAAAAGAGCCAAACCCGACTCTGCATTAAATGTGATCTTTGTAAATAATGAAATGATTTTATACTTTGAATAAATTCTTATGTTCCTGTGAGAGTCTGATGTCTTTACACAAAATGTTACTGTGATTTTGTGAGGCTGCATTAATTCATAACGATCTGGAATATGAGGATTTCAGATCAAGGTAAAAAAAAAAAGTATTAACTGTAGTTTAATTCTTTAATTCTGGACTTGCCAAACAAACCAGTGAATGAAACAAAGACAATTACAGGTATTATTTATGTAACTTATTAAATGAAACAACAAATATTTAAATGTTGGAAAACAAAACAGTAAATGTAATTATTTGGCCTTAAAGTTTCATTAACACAACATTGATCATTCAAAGAAACGACATCAACAAAAACAAAGATTTATAAAACATTGAAAACAGCATTTAACACATTGACCCACAAAACTTAAACTGAAGTAAAACTATTTACAATAAAAAAGGTGGATGAAAACAAAATAAGCCTTTAACAAATCCCTCAAGGCTGAAGTGCAGTTTATGCTCATGAACGATAAAATAGGTTTTATTATGGACCAATCGAAGGTCAAAGAAAATACTCTGTAAACGGTTTTCCACTTTGTTTTTTGTTTTGTTTTTACATAAGAACTTAAACTTTCTCCTTTTCCTGTACTAAATAAAAGTTGTTGTTTTTTGCTGCTCAAATAAACTAAACTAAGTGTCAGCTGATTCTCAGGAACGGAAGTAAACGGAGTAGAAGTTAAAATAATGTTGATCTGTGTAATTTAGAGAAAATCTCGTTTAATGAGGACTAACGATTTTAGTCCTGGAATAGTCCAGTTCAGTCTTTGGTTTAGTCCAGTCCAGTCTTGGTTTAGTTCAGTTCAGTTCTTGGTTTAGTCCAGTTCACACAGCCTGTGTTATGAAGCCTCACATCTGGACTCTGTGGAGCCGGATCTCCAGGTTCTTCAGAGGGATCTGGTCTGAGGAGGGTTTGGCTTGGTTCTGAACGCTCTGGTGTTTCAGGTTGTGTCCAGTCGCCTGTCGCTGCTTCTCTTTAGCGTGGGAAAGCTGGTGCTTCTTAAAGGAGCTTCTCATGTAGTAGACTTTGTCACATTGGTCACATGGAAAGATCTCGTCCTTGGTGTGAATGCGGTAGTGCCGTGTGTAATAACTTGTACATTTGAAGCCCCTCCCACACTGGTCACACACGATGGGCTTGGGCACGTTTTTCTTTGGCTCAGAGTGAGTTTGAAGGTGAGTGTTTAGCTCCTCAGGACGAGCGAAGGCTCTTCTGCACTGACCACATCCATGAGGCTTCTCCACATGAGTTTGTTTATGTTGTTTCAAATTTCCCAACTGACCAAAGCCTTTCCCACACTCATCACAGACGTGTTTCTTCTCTCTTGTGTGAACCAGTTGGTGGGTTTTCAAATGTCCAGAGTGAGAGAAAGATGTTCCACACTGGTCACAGGTGAAGGGCTTCTCTCCTGTGTGGATGCGCTGGTGATGCTTCAGTCTCTTCTTATCAAAATACTCTTTCCCACACTGGTCACATGAGAACACTGTCCCTGTGTGAAGGTTCTGATGAGCTTTCAGATGACTCTTAGAGGTAAAAGACCTGCCACACTGCTCACACTGGAACCTTTTATTATCATGGGAGACTTGCGCGTGTCGTATGACAGCAGCTTTGCTTTTGAACCTTTTCCCACAGAGGTCACAGATGTGGCGTCGATCTGTCGAGTGGGAGGTTTCATGTCTTTCTAAATGACTCAGTGAGGGACATGCTTTGCCACATGTTTCACAAACGAACACTTTATGATTGAAGTGCATCCGTTTATGTTGTTCTAAGCCTGATTTACTGGAGAGACGTTTTCCACACTCTTCACAAGAGAAGCTCCTCTCACTGTGAGTGAGTTTGTGTTGTTTTAAATCACCTTTGTGAAGAAAGGCCTTTCCACACTGTTCACACTGATGCTTCTTTTCTCCGTTGTGAATGAGTTGGTGCTTTTTTAAATTTGATAATCGTCCAAAACTTCTCCCGCACTCGTCACAGCTGAAGTCTCGTTTTCTTGTGTGAACGACTGAGTGTAGTTTTAGTGTTGTCTTATCTTTAAACGATGACCCACAGAGGTCACATGTGAAGGGCCTCTCCCTGCTGTGGACCAGAGCATGTGACTTCAGTTCCCACTTCGACTTAAACCTCTTCCCACACTGGCCACATGCAAAGGGCTTCTCTCCAGTGTGAACTCTCATGTGGACAGTGAGCTTTGATTCTGCAGTGAACTTCTTGGCACACAGGGGGCAGCAGAGGAGATTTGTGCCGGTGTGGTGTTTCTGGTGCTGTTTCAGGTTACTTTTGTGTCTGAATGACTTCCCACACTGCTCACAGCGGTGCAGTTCTTCTCCAGTGTCTGTAGCTTTAGGATCGTCCTGTCAAAACAAACAGTTATTAATTAGAGCAGAGGCCTTTGAACATGAGCTACTTTGACTAAATAAAACCAGCAGAGAGCGGCTTCTGTTCTGACGACGCCTGAGTAGCTACGAATGAGCGTCTGAATGGGTGAGTGGATCCTTGTTGGAAAGCGCTTTGAGTGTAGAAAGGCGTCAGTGGCGCAGTTGGTAGAGCTGGTCGTCTCATGATCGGAAGGTCAGGGGTTTGAATCCCGCCTCCAGCATAAACATTGCCAAACATTAACTCTGCTTTAGTCTAGCACTTTTCCACCTACATTAGGCACTCAAAGCGTTTTCCAGCAAGTATCCACTCACCCATTCACACGCTCATTCATACACCAGTGTACGCAGACACTGGGTGCAAGGCAGGTGAAGTGTCTTGCCCAAGGACACAACGACAGTGTGCCCCTGCATGATTCGAAAAGCCGATCCTCCAGTCACAAGATGACTCGCTCTGTACCACTGTCAATGTTTGGCAGTGTCTATGCTGGACAAGGCGTCTGAAATCAATCTGTGTACATGGAGAAAGATTAACCAATGACCTTACAGCAGCGGCATCCAGACCCACCCCATGATTTGCATACATTAAAGGGGGGTATTATGCTTTTTTCAATCACATATCACCAGTCTATAGCATACTACAATGATGACGTAACCTTCTGTTGGTCTGTATATGCAGTAAATTAAAATAACTGCCTTGAATAAAATTGCTCTCTCAAAATGGCTGTACTGAACGTCTTGAAATAGGCCTCTGTCTCTTTAAGAAGCTTTCCGACACGCCCCCTTCAGCACACTGCTGTGGCATCTAAACAACAACACTGTGGGGGAGGGGGCTCTGCTGAGCTGAGGAGCAGTGGTTGGTGGCTTGGCTGGTGACGAAAGGTCCAGAGGCGTCTCCAGGAGGTGGGGGCGTTCCTAGGAGGACTGAGGCATAGCTACACCTAAAATGGCTGCCGTCTAAGTTTTTACTGATTACTCAAAAATATGTGAATGAGCCAAGGCAACACTCCAGGCATGTGTTTAATGAGGGAATGACATAATAACATGATATAAAGCTTGAAAAAGTCAATTTTACATAATACCCCCCCTTTAAGAGAAATAAAAAAATACAGAAATAAATACAGATTTTTTTAAATTTATTTATATATTTAATTATATATATATTGTTTTGGCAGCCACGGTCCTCCAGAGTAACCGGCCCTAAACCAGATTCTGTTCTTTTGGCTCCTTATTTTAGGCCAGGCTGCTGAGGAAGCACCAATGGCCTAAATTACACGGTTTTGACTTGGATTAGTAAATCTCTACTTCCAACATCAATAGAACATATTCAGCTTCAAGTCAATATAATAATTATCAGTTATGTTGCAGCTTATGCAGAAAAGTGCAAAGCAGAAAGACCAAACTCTTGTATGAATCTCATGCTCTCCCCGGACTGCCTCCTCCTCCTCTGTCTGTAGCTCCTGCTCCTCTCACCTCTCTCAGGACAAACCTTATGACGGAGGCTAAATGTCTAAATAAAATACAACATAAGACGCTGTAGCTGCACTAAAATCCAGTGATTTAATGCGAGTCAGCGCAGCACTGTGACAAACCTAGAGTCATGTTTTCTTTTGTCCATTAACCCTAAAGTACAACAGGGTTTGTACAGGGGGCAGCAAGTCACTTTTAACGTCACAAACAAAAAAAATCTGAGCATTATTCAAGTTTTTAAGCAGAGGAAAAGTTGATAGTAGTGAGTATTTGACTTTTCAGTGACCCAGCGGTGCGTTCAGACCGAACGTGCGTCCACGCTCCGTCAGCCTCTAGTTGGACGCCAAACATTGCCGCTTCACAAACGCCTGTTTGCTGCGCGTGAAGTTTTGCAAGCGTCATAATTAGGAGGCGTGTCATACAACTCAGGCCGAGCGCAAACCGCGATGATCAACTTGTCCTCCATGCTGCAGGTCAGGGGCGCAACTACCCCCCCTCCCACACACAAACACACACACACACACACACACACACACACACGGCTCTTTGATGGTTGTTGTAAGTAAGTACCCTCTGAATTGACTTTATTTTAACGAAAGTGTCACTATTTCACACAATATAACATCGACATTTCCCTCTATGGAGTTTGTTATCACAAAAAACAATCACACGGCCCGATTAAAAGCAATTCTTTCATTCACGTAACTTTTCCTCCTCTCCCTCTCTCTCCCTCGCGCAAGAGGGGAGAAAACAACACAAGTGAAAGGTGTTTTGCTTCAACGCGATCTCCTCTGTAACCGTGTTTATTATTTCATTAGGACTTTTATTTCTCAAACTTGTTGCCTTATGCTCACTTTGAGCTCGTCGTGGGGGGTGGAGATGACAGTCCCTCTGCCAAGCCTACACTTCTCTCTGTCCCACTCCAGCAGTGACTTTTGTTTCGCAAAATAAGCACAACTAAAGTGACGCCCCTCCCCCAAAGAGGAATAAAAAATTAAAAAAACTCCGCGAACCCGTTCATATCGTTCACTGTAAAGACTCGTTCAAAAGAGGCGGATCGTTCGCGACCGACACATCACTTTCGACGCCCCTATGAAAGGCATATATTGCGTATGCCCTTTTTGCGCCACTGCTGCAGGTAACAGGTGACGCTTGTGCTCACTATTTGAGCCCAGTCCCTGATTGGTTAACAAGGCGTAAATGAACGCACGTGTAGATTGTGATTACTTGAGTGCATGAAGCAGTGGGCGGGGCATCGCTGCTCTTCTCACTGGCTTTGACGCACGTTTATCCTCATCTGCTGCATTTGCTACGCTTCATACGCACGGACGGCTTTGCTTACATTTCGAAGCACGTCTACATAGAGTTAACATGGAAGTTGGTGGTGTGTCAGCATTTGGTCTGTACGCACCTTAACATGGCGCCAACAAGTGGAAGAAGATGGACGGCAATGAAGGAAACACACGAGGTGCTGCTTATACTGAACATGAATGTTGCAGCTTCTCATTCTCTACCTTTTTAAAAGTCATTTTTATTCATTGTTTGTATATGTCTGTCTTGACAACAAAACTGTGCACTTTAAGCATGGACGATATGTGGTGAGCCTCCCATGGAAAATCAAAAAAAGTGAATTATCTTCAAATTATGACGTTGCAAAAGGCGTTTTGACCAACTGATAAAGAGGTTCAAACATAATGTGTCTTTACGAAGATTACAATGCAGTCATTCAGGACTATGTAAAACATGGTATCGTTGAACTGGTTGAAAATGACAAAATTGACAAAACTACGTATTACGAGCCACATCGGGCAGTGATCAGAGAAGAGCGATTAACCACGAGACTCCGGGTTGTGTCTGACGCTTCCTCGCATGCGCCCGGCTGCGTTTCGCTAAATGATTGCCTTTTAACTGGCCCCAAATTGAATCCCGACTTGCTTAGTGTCCTGTTAAAATTTCGACAACATCCCATAGCCTTTATGTCTGACATTTCCAAAGCATTTCTACAAATTTCGATTGACAAAGAAGATCGAGATGTGACTTCTATGTGTTAATGAAATTACAGACACAAATCCGTGTGTGATGCGTATGACCAGAGTGCCGTTTGGCCCGTCTCCCAGTCCATTTTTGTCGGCAGCTACAATACGTCACCATCTAAAAAATACGAACAAATCCAGAAATAACAACTATTTTGAGTCAGTGTTTGTACGTGGATGATCTGATCTGCAGTGTCCCGAGTGTAGCTGATGCCACAAACTTGAGTCCAAAAATGATTTTGGACTCAACAAAGCAAATCTCAGGAAACGAAAATGCTGAAGTAAAAGGGTCCGTGTATAAAGTATAATTAATTTTTCGTTTCCACGTTTCAGAATGAAAGTGTTCGTGCATATTTCCTTTTATTGATATTCAAATTAAAATCCAAAACAATTAAACCAAAGCAAAACGTTTCTCATTTTTCTCATAATGAAACGAAATCAGTCAAAATGGCTTGAATTTGGATTTTTGTATATGATTCATACAACGAAAAATGGCATTTCAAATTACAAACGAAGCCTGATTTGATTTTGTTATATTGTTTTATTTGTTTGTGGTCAACCGGAAGCCGAGTTGACTGTACGTCGCATATTATGGTCCGCCTTGACACCCTATGGACTTCATTAGCCTTTTCTGAGCGAGACTTACTTGACCCGCACACATTTTACTCACTTTTTCAGGAGTTCGCGCTCAGAGCTGCTTTTATGTTTAACTGGGATTTCACTTACAGATACGCACGAGGCAGAGACAGCACACCTGCATTAGCAGGTTGAGCCACAGCCCACTAGATGGTGCACTGGAATTTGCGGTCACGGTGACACGCTGTTGAACTAAAGAACTCTACTCATTGAATACAGAGTGGATTAAGTTGAACTGAATTACAGGTATTCGCTTCATATATGCTTGCATTTTCTTTAGCTGACATGTCATTTGATCTGTTTAATCCTCTGGATACCCAACAATGGCATCAGGTGAAGAGAAAACCTCTTGCTTTATTAAAACACGGATTAAACAGCCATGTTTTTACACACATACTCTTTTGTGAGACACTGATGAGGCATCAGCCTTCTGAAAAGATGTATCATATCATGGGTTTTCTCTTCACCTGATGCCATCGTTGGGTATCCAGAGGATTAAACAGATCAAATGACATGTCAGCTAAAGAAAAAACAAGCACATATGAAGTGAATACCTGTAATTCAGTTCAAATTAATCCACTAGGTGTGCTGTCTCTGCCTCGTGCGTATCTGTAAGTGAAATCCCAGTTAAACATAAAAGCAGCTCTGAGCGCAAACTCCTGAAAAAGTGAGTAAAATGTGTGCGGGTCAAGTAAGTCTCGCTCAGAAAAGGCTAATGAAGACCTTCAGGTGTGTCAAGGCGGACCATAATATGCCACGTACAGTCAACTCGGCTTCCGGTTGACCACAAACAAATAAAACAATATAACAAAATCAAATCAGGCTTCGTTTGTAATTTGAAATGCCATTTTTCGTTGTATGAATCATATACAAAAATCCAAATTCAAGCCATTTTGACTGATTTCGTTTCATTACCAAAAATGAGAAACGTTTTGCTTTGGTTTAATTGTTTTGGATTTTAATTTGAAAATCAATAAAATGAAATATGCACGAACACTTTCATTCTGAAACGTGGAAACGAAAAATGAATTATACTTTATACACGGACCGTAAAAGGCACTGGATGAAAAATACTAGGACTAAATTGGCAAACGAAAAATGACGTATTCATGTTTGACCTGAGTGAACTAATGGAGCTTTTGCAAGAAACCAAAAACACTAAAAGAGGTGTGAAAGAGACTGCGCGAATCTTTAGTCCTATTGGCTTTTTTCACCTTTCAAAATTGGATTTCAATGCTTCTTTTATCACATGCTGAAGCGATGGAAATACAGACGGAGACTTGTAACCTTGTAACTTGTTGGAGAAAGTTCTCACGCAAAACATCCAAGGACTTTCAAATCGGAGGTCGTTTAAACGAACGAAGTTTACTATTTTGGAGAAGATGCCCCATACCTGTGATGAGCTGAGCGGAGTCAGGCTCATCTGAGTCTGTTGCAGCTTCTCATTCTCAGCTGTGCTAATCTAATTGCTTTAGTGCTTATTTGTTTATGTTTGAGGCCAGCTGTGATTGGCTAAAACCGGGTGCGTTTGACCAATCAGCAGCAAATATCCCAATAAAAGTCAGTCTTACCATTTTTCTATCGTCCTCTTTGTCTCCAAACAGCTGCAACAGAACATAAAGACGTTCATATCAAACACTCGTTAAAGATTGGTGTAAATCAAGCTAAGCCCAAACTAAACAGAAGTCACATCACAAAATGCAGCATGTCTTTGGTTAAATGTATTTCTAGGGAGCAGAGTGTGAGTGTGGACCTTGTCTCCGCTGCAGAGAGTGTGGTTAAACCAGGCTGGACTCAGGGGGGCGCTCTCCTCGGACTCTGCAGGCTCCTTCAGTGCAGCTTGTTCCTTTACATCAGACAAAGAGGCCTTGTTATTGTACACCAGGGTTGCCAGGTCTGAACTGGGCGGCTTTTTAATGCTTAAAATTGTTTTCTCCATTCACTGTGTCACTCTCCCATGTTTAATAAATATTGCTCATGTCGTGTTAAAACCTCTTAAAGCTGGGTACCTGATTTTTCCTGTTCAAACAGTGATATTTTATGTTTTGGCCCAAACTTGTTTCTAGCTCTCACAGTCCCTCCTGTGTATTCAAACTGTTACAAGTATGTGATTCTATGCACATTTCACACTCATATACAGCATTGAGCGGTGACAAAGTGAAGCAGGGGCGGGGCCACCCCCAAGATAAATTCCTCTCATTTAGATCAGACTTCTATCGTCCATTGCTCAATAAAACTTTAGGTGAAGACAATACAACAAAGTCTGTGTTCTGCTGTGTTTACAACTTACTCTGAGGTGGAAACATAAATGTATTCTACGACACCAAACAATCAGCTTTAACCGAGTGCATTTTCTCCAGTTCAGCTTTAATCCAAAAGGTCACAGCCTATAGGCCAGTGCAGTCGTTTCTCTACGGATAATTTCTCTCCTTCATTTTGACGGACAGGGTTGTAAAAAATCTGTCATGAGCGACTTTAATCCGTCATGTATTAATCTCTCATTATTCGCATGTTTAAAGAAACTGTACACCCATATAAGCTGCATATTATATATGTTAGAAAAATGTGGATCTAAACTAAACATGATCTGAACAGTACAAGTATCAAAGTACTCGTGTAGCGCCAAAACGAGTGAATGGGTCTAAAAACGCTTGGCTCTTGATAATGAAAGAACTCCGATGTGAGAAAGACGCAAACACAGCTCCAAATCCAAACAAAGCTGTGCGTGCGGAGGCGATGGAGCCACAGGTGTCACGCAGACGTCCCCCACTCACCTGCACAATAACTCAGGACAGCAGGTAAACCTTATCCAGCTCTGTCCGCGGTATCAGCTGCGGGTTGGGCTGTAGGATGCCCTTCCGTGCCTGTAACAGGTGTAAAAATGAGCCATTCATTCTCTCACCGCTGAAATGTTATTGGGGGACAGAGGGAAGCGTGGGTTCAATTCATCAAAAGTCAGTCTAGAGCAATTTACAACTGACCCAGCTCTGCCGCACGCTGAGCGGCTCCGGTCACTGGTAAACTCCACAGACAGCCTTTGCAGACTGGCCGGAGGAAGCGCCTCTAAACCCGGCCACTCTGTGAAGGAATAAAGATGAATAATCTAATTGAATTTATTAGCTCTTGAGTTACACTTTAACACATTTACCTACAGGCCGCCGGCTAATGGAAACCCTACTTGGAACACGAATGTTGCAACAGAAGTGTCGCTATAAACTCGTGCGTAAAAGGAAGGACGACTTGTTAAGAGCATCATCAGCTCCTCAATATTAAAGGGACATTTCAGGATGTTTGACATTGGGCCTCATTCCTAGTTATCCAGAGTGTTGTTGATGTCTGGAGATATTTTCTAGCGCTAGGCTAGTCTTAGCAACTTTTTCAGTCAGAGAGGGAGAAAGGGGCGGTTTCTCATCATCGCAGGAGCACGTGGCCTTTAGAAACTAATAAAAAACAAAGTAAATTCCAGCCGTGCTGTGAGTCTGTGGGTTTTGTGCGGTTTGTCAGATATGTTCAGGCGGGTTCGGCTGCTGAGACCTGGCAGCCCTGTTGTAACAGTTATAGAGTGCACAGACATTAAGCCCAGAGAAAGTAGATCTATATATTTGAACTGACACATGACGATTTTTTAACAATTACTGACATTTGAATAGATTTTCACAAAAGTAAGATTTATGACTCGTGTTTTATCCATAACTACCACATGCCATTTTTCAGTCTGTCTTTTTTCTGATGTAAATGTCTTTTTGAGGACACTTGTCGACTCAATGAATGGACTATTTCGTGCTAAATTCTTATCGGTTAATAAAGAAAACAAGTTGTGGAGGTGTTGATATTAGTCTATCAACACGATTGATACCACGCTCTATCAATCGTGTTGTTGATAAAGTAATATCGACGCCTCCACAATGGCGACGTGTTGTTTTTTGACCGATTTCCAGTCCTCATATTGTATCACTGTGAAGTGTTGAATGTGAGGCGCTCGTCGGCTTCAGCTGCTCCTTTAGAGCATCTTTAACTGTGTAATATTTAATTGTATAAATGAGAAATGTAACGGCTCAAATAAACTAAACTGAACAATATTAGTTTGGAAACGACACAAAGTCTCGTTAGTTTGTTATAACTTGAACTATTTGGTAATAACGCATTTATTTGTTTGGAAGTGTCTACGATGCCGTCGGACGGTTCCCGGTTATTTTGTCGTCACGTATGTTTGAAATGGACAATATCTACCTGGTTAACCTCTGAACACCCGCCTTAACCGAGTGTACTTTCTCCAGTTCAGCTTTACCCAAATCTAAAAGCTTCTGGACTGGAGCTCACAGCCTATAGGCCAGTGTAACGCCTCATTTGAAAGACCTGGAAAAACTGGTCTAAATGGATGTTTTTCCTTCCATTGCCACTTTTTTCACTTTCTTTTTCATCTTTCTTGAGTTTTTGTCACTTTTCTGTTGCTCTTTTGTGGCTTTTTTTTTTCCAGAAGCTTTTAGATTTGGGTAAAGCCAAACTGTAGAAAACGTGCTCGGTTCAGGTGGGGGTTAAGAGGTTAAGGTCGGGGCCCGGAGTTGGAAAAAGCTTCAGTTTAGAAACAGGAAAACAATGAAGGCTAAGGTTAGGGAAAGGTTAGGCTTAGGTTTATTGAACAATATATAATGACGTGACAGTTTTAAATCAAGTTTGTCTCATAACTAATCATTTATTTTATCTCTCAAACCAAAGCTAAGTGCATAAAATGAACAAAAAACAACATGTTGAGCTTTTCAAGACAAATAAAGTGGGAAAATGCTAAAAGTGGAGTCAAACATAAAGCTAGTTCACGTTAGCTCGTGTCGCTATGAAATGAATATTTCAACTGTATTCACTGTTAGCCCTCGGTTAAAACTTGACCAAAGTGGTTTAACTAAAGCCTGAATTAAATATTACTACAAATAAATGACTTACCGTGAAACTGAGCAGTGTCGTGTTGTTGCTTTGACCTGAAATTAGATCAATAGATTTAGCTAAATACGGAAAAAGTAATGAGCGCCATTTCACACTTTTTTCATAACGTTAGCTTATTTCTCACGAGAAAATGAATCACCTTTAGCGCGAAACTCCTTCAAAACCTCTACAAACATCTACAAAACGAGCTAAAACATCCCACGTTCAAAAGCTACAATGTTAAAGTGGTTTTGGATCATTTTTAATCGTCAAATGAGGAGAAATAAAGCACTGACCGCTGTTTTTTTTTTTTTTACCCGGAGTCGTTCGTTGAAAAGACGTTGACTCACGCGCCGCTGCTGAACAAGAAAAACGAGGAAATGACATTAAAAGTCTGGCCTTTATATTAACTATATTTTTGATCCATTAAAAGCATCACCTTCTGTCTGTGAAGAGGATGAGTTTATCTGCCTCTAAACCGTCCGCTTTAGCGCCATCTAGTGTCCACGAGAGGAATGGGGTTTGACGGTAAAAGCCGAGGTGCTGCCTTCAAGTGCTCTGGGGACGATGTTCCTTTGCACCTGTGAAGCGGAAATTACGAGTGCGTTGTGTTCAAGTGCTTTTGTGTCGTAGCAAAGTGATTAAAAAAACACCAATACACTATAAACAAATACATTCACGTGAAAAAGTCTCTACAAACCGCTGAACTACTATTACTTTGTATCTGCTTTGATGGAAAAATAAAACAAAGTTTGGCTTTTTTCATCATTGCCTCCAGTTGGTTTGTGTTCATTTGTTTTTTATGTTGGAAAGCTCAGCTAATCACTTAAATATGTTGTTAGCATCTCGAAAGCTAAACAGTAGCCCAGTTTGTGATAAAAATAAAATAAAATAAAAAAAATCTGGTAAATTAACTTTTTGCAAACATTGATATTCGGCATTTCAATCTGATTTGATTTGATTTATTTGAGCTATTATTTACAGTGCGTTATTATTTACAATATTTACATCATTTCATTTACATGATCACAAATAATCCCCAAGAAAAAGAAAAAGAAATAACTCAAAAAGGAGTAGGCTGAAGCAAGAAAGCTTATAAGTGCCTACACCAATTTCAAAATACAATACAATACAAATAGAAAAGTTTGTGATTTTTCAGTGTATTTACTTAGTTTTATAATTTTCCTTTATTTTTTTATCATTGCTTATATTACCATTCTGGTCACCATTCTATTGATTTACTTATTGTTTAATTGATTTACTTATTGTTGTGTTTTAGATATACATATATACACACATACAGACATATGTATACATATATATATATACATACACATACATTACTAGCGCACATAGTTATTATACATAGATTATCATCACCATAACAACAATGACAATAATAGCATTCTCAAAAGTATCATCTTCAAATTTATGGTAAATGGTCTCAACTTGTATAGCGCTTTTCCACCTACATTAGGCACTCAAAGCGCCTTACAGCAAGGATCCACTCACCCATTCACACTGTCATTCATACACCAGTGTACGCAGACACTGGAGGAAAGGAGGGTGAAGTGTCTTGCCCAAGGACACAACGACAGAGTGCACCTTCAGGAGGCGTGATTCAAACCCCTGACCTTCCGATCATGAGACGACCCGCTCTACCATCTGCGCCACCGTCGCGTCATGTTTCTCATTATCATACCTGCTGCAAGAAAATTTCGTTTCTCCAAGGATGAAGTGAGCTCACACTCAACTAAAAAAAGTAGCACTGTTTAACTAAAAAGCTCACATTAGATGATAACAGAACAAATCAGATGAATAGGGCTTTTCTACCATCCGGGTACTTTCAGAGCGCCGCAGATGTGGAGGTGAAAACAATGGCGGTATTAAACAGCGTTTTTGCCTGTGAGTGACAGATTGTGTTCGATAAATTTATTTTTCTCAGTAAATCCTCAAAGCTGTTGTGCGGTCGGATATTCCATTTTGTTGGAACTACAGCTTCAATCTTGTAAACTGAGTAAGTTAATGATTAGAATCGACGTCTGCAGATCTAAACACATTGTGTGGATTATGTTTTAAAGTTTAACGTAACTATGCCGGACACATCAGGCTCTAAATTCTACCATTTACTTTGCTTTAAACATGAAATAAATTCTTAATCAAATGTTTAATGTCATGACAAGTGTTAAGTCATGCTTTAGCTAAATCTAAAGCTGAACTAGACAGAACGTCGCCTAAAAGCTTCTAAAACATTTTCTCGTCAGCATCACGTTTAACTTAGATCATGATAATTTCCGGAAAGGTAAAACATAAATGCGTGAAATTCAACACAAAGTTACGATGGATTAGCGATGCGTACTAGGCTCCTCTGTTTGTACAAACATTAATGAGACCAATTAAGTCCAACTTCTGTTTATATCAGACTTTTGCCTCAATAGGCAAATTGACAAACTCAAATCTTATGGTTTTTCTCAAACAGCCCTTAAATGGATAATCTCTTACCTCTCCAATCGTGTGCAACAATGTTCTTTAATGGTAGTTTGTCAGATACTAACACGACATCATGCGGTTTGCCTCAAGGGAGCTGTATGGGCCCACTTTTATTTTCTATATTCATAAATGACTTTCCATTTACAGTTAACAAGGCCAGTATTGCAATGTATGTTGATGACGCTACTGTTTTCCTCGTCACCCACAATATCTGAACTGAACAGTAACTGACAGCATGAGCTAAACCTGGCAGTGAAGTGGGTTAAAACGAATACATTTGTACTAAACACATCTAAAACTAAATGTATTGTATTTAACAAAAATTGTGCTCAACCAGATACCAATGCTCTTCATCTGTCACTAGGGGAGCACTAGTGAAGCAGGTCTCAAAGCAAAGCTGTTGGGTGTCCGACTGGATCAGTCATTGTCTTGGTCAGATCAGATTAATCATATTGTCGGTATGATGGGCAAAGGTATAGCTATGGCAAAGAAATCTTCTGCTTACTGCCCAACTCCTGTTCTGAAAACTGTTGTCCAAAGCATAGTATTATCTCACCTACATTACTGCCCTATAGTGTGGTCCAATGCTACACAAAAACATCTACAGAGACTTCTAGAGTTGTGCTCCACTGTCCTTTTCAAACTAATGTCCGTGAGATGCACAGGAGACTGTCGTGGTTAACGGTTGAGGACAAACTACAGGCAAGTCTCCTCATGTTCATGCACAAAGTTTTGATGGATAAACAGCCCAGTTTTTTGTTTAACAAACTCTTATTCAGCGGGTTTTGTCACAGATATGTGATGACAAATTCTTTGGTTGTTCCCAGACCCAATAGTAACTCAATGAAAAGAACTGTTCTGTACAGAGGAGCAAACGCCTGGAACTCGCTTTCTTTTATCATTAGAAACACTAAAAGTAAACCACACTTCAAGCTGAAAGTAAAAGGTCATTTAGCTCAGTACATGTGAGCAATAGTCACCATGTCCTATATGCTTCCTATGGTTGTATGATTATATGAAATGTGTAACATTCATGTATTCCATTTTAACTGTTTTGTAATTTTATATTATGTCAGGACCCCAGGAAGACTAGCAACCACTTGTGGGAGCTAATGGGGATCCTAATAAAAAATAGGCAGATTATCATGGTAATCAAATCACATTTCATAACAATCTGACAATTATTCACCTTAATAAATCCTCTCAAACAACCACCCAATATCAGTGATATCAATTGTTTTCAATGAAGCAAGAGCGTTGTATTCACCTCCGCTTGATTTGTGACGTAAGACAGTAGAGCCCTATTCCGATGTCAGGTGCTGAGGTCGGGAAACTCGTTTTGACTCAAAACTCAGGGCTCCTAGTGATTCCTCGGGTTTCCAAAATCACTGTAGGAGGAAGAGCCTTTAGCTCCAAGCTCCGGTTTTATGAAGAAAACCCCCAGCTCACGTTAAAGAAGCAGACACAGTCCCTACATTTAAGACTAGGCTCAAAACGTACCTCTTCGAATTAGCTTATGATCAGGTCAGTTAGGTAAAGCTCTAACCCACAGCCTGAAGTAAAGCTGCCTTAGGAGAAACACTGCTGTGGGAAGTACGGTACACTGAGCGCTATCCTCTTCTTCTTCTTACTGCAAACGTTGTCTCATTATGATACAATATTTATTTTATCTTTAGTCTGTTCATTACTATTCACATGGTGTCTCCTGTCCCGCTCCCCTCGGGAGTGTCTGTCTAGATCGAACGAAAGAACCCGGCTGAACAGAGGAACCCTGCCTACTGGATTGACAACAAGGACTAGACGGTCTGCGATCTTGGCCCGTCTGCTGAAGGGACTCCATCGGCCCTGGGTCTATAGCCTGTCCGTCCATGGGAGTGGATCTCTCCAGCTTCTGTGGTTCTCCCCAAGGTTTCTCGTTTCTCCCACCGGGTTTTTGAGTTTTTCCTTGCCGTGCTGGAGAGTCTAAGGACAGGGGAACCCGTGCCGCTCGTCACCACCGACTGCTGACGCTTATTTGGACATTATGTTTGCCTGGATACTTGATTCGCCTGAACTTTACATTGTCTTATTTACTGCTCTGTTTTATTGCCTTAATGTTCGGTGCAGCCCTATGAGGCAACTCCTGTTGTGATATTGGGCTATATAAAACCATTGATTGATTGATTGACCGGAGTTCCCCAGTTGTTTTTTCCAGTTGAGCGAGCGTTCATGTGCATTTCCCAACATTTTCCCCAGTTCGTGAGGACCACATAAACGCAGCATCTGATTAATTTCCGGAAAGGAGGGACTTTACAAAAAAATTATATATAAATATACACTGTATATATTTATACCCGCCAATCAAAAATACAATTGCGGAGGTTAAAACTAACGATTGGATTCTCCAGGTTCTGTGCTTCAAAATGACACAGTCCATGTTGTTGATTGGTTTAGTTGGTGAAACTTGTGGAGGAACTCATTTTAAAGCCCTGACTTAGCTCTTTCCAAAGCAAAAAACGGGAAGTCTCTATCACTTATGTCCCAGAGATATCGCCGTTAGATCGGCCAGTAGCCAATATTGTAAAATGCCCAGATATCGGCCCGATATACTATTGGTCAACCTCTAGTTTAAACCCTAACAAATGAGCTAAACACACTCCAGACAAATGCAACAATGAAGACACAACTCCAGGCTACTGCAACAGTTTTTGTAATTTTTATTTTTGTTTCTTTTCTGTCCAAAAGTCGTAGGTAGATACGGAGGTTATGGAGAGTACACAGGTCATGCGGAGTGCACAGTCACATTCAGACTCCATAGTGCGTCTCTATGCGGTAACAATGTACATGTATTTATAGACTTATTTATATTAGAGAAAGCGGAGAGCGGGGTCAGGGCTGGTGCTGTGGAGCAGAGGCAACAAAAAGTGGTGAGGTGAAAGTCGGTGACACAAAGACGGGAGCGTTTCACCGTAGGACATCGACAAGTACCAGGGGATTTTGAGTTGAGGATGTTGTAAGACTCACCGAACAGGACCTAATGTATTTTGTCACAGCCCGATTTGGAGATTTACCTGATCTGCTTAAATCATGATCATTGATTAGCCTGACTATGTAGGAGCGATGGCGTCGTCACGTTCAAGGCTTTGGTGGCAACATTACTGCCTGTTTTACACAAAGGCACGATGCGTAACATTACTCATGGATCGTCATTGGGTTCCTCACAGAGCACATCTGTTTATGACGTGTGTGATGTTCGTGGAGGACGTTTTTGGCAAAAACACTTTCATGAATGTCACGATCCACCCTCAGTTCGTGGAGTCACAACAGAGCGTGTTCTTTCGTGATGATTAGTGGTGATCTGCAGTTCACTGTTATGGCTCAATACACTTCAGTGTTCACGCTCCGCTACCTGAACTCGCTCACACATTTCAATGGCGGTGAGGTCTGTGTGGGACGAAATTTAGGAACCTGATTGACCCACGCACGCGCAGATGAAATGGGCATTCGGCTTATTTAGTAGTTCTATGGTGGGTCCAGTTAAAGTTCACAAACAGAGCATTGCTTTCCTTGCGCTGTAAAAGATCTGTGATTTAAAGGGGGGTATTATGTAAAATCGACTTTTTCAAGCTTTATATCATGTTATTATATCATTCCCTCATTAAACACATGCCTGGAGTGTTGCCTTGGCTCATTCACATATTTTTGAGTAATCAGTAAAAACTTAGACGGCAGCCATTTTAGGTGTAGCTATGCCTCAGTCCTCCTAGGAACGCCCCCACCTCCTGGAGACGCCTCTGGACCTTTTGTCACCAGCCAAGCCACCAACCACTGCTCCTCAGCAGAGCCCCCTCCCCGCACAGTAGTGTTGTTTAGATGCCACAGCAGTGTGCTGAAGGGGGCGTGTCGGAAAGCTTCTTAAAGAGACAGAGGCCTATTTCAAGACGTTCAGTACAGCCATTTTGAGAGAGCAATTTTATTCAAGGCAGTTATTTTAATTTACTGCATATACAGACCAACAGAAGGTTACGTCATCATTGTAGTATGCTATAGACTGGTGCTATGTGATTGAAAAAAGCATAATACCCCCTCTTTAAATAAAAAGCGCTAAATGCCTCAATAAACCAGCTGTTTGCCCATCATTCACCTGGAGTCGTCTTTCTATGGGAGCAGGACAGGCCACTTGTTGGACCAATCATAGCGCTCTGTGGTTCCTTTTTTCTTTCCTTTACCTTGGCTCCGCAGCACCAGGCCTTTCACTTTATTGGCACGTTTGACACGTTCATTTGACCCGGCGACACCAGAGACAGAAGCTCATTCACTCTGCTGTGTGTGTGTTTCTTTCTTTTTTTCTTTTTTTTACGGCGATGTGACGTGAAACGAGTCTGAGGTAAAGCGTGTGGACATGGCCTGTCTTCGCGTCCGAAAGATTTTCCTGAAGAACAAACTGCCTCTGAGTTTGAATGGGGTTCAGTTTAAAAGGGGCTATATCATGCTTTGAAACGAGGAGATTGACGAACATTAACAAACTCAAAATAAAAGATTTCCAATGTAAAACTGGTGCCATACATAAACAGATGCAGAGGCCAGCAGGGGGCAGCAGAGTGGAGCTCCATTGCTCTCATTCAAAATAAAGCGGTCAGTTTAGATCGTTTTACGACAAAAAGCAAAGTTGACGGGACTTTCTAAGCTGCGGAAACTTAAACAATGACACAAAAACACAACTCCATGTGCCTTATAGACCACGGGACCGCGGCAGAGCGCTCTGAAAAGTCGATTTGAGCAGAATATAGCCCCTTTGTAAGAGGTTATGGCTGAGGTCTCCGGAGGTAAACCTGTTTTTTCCCGTTGACTGCATCTGTGAAAAGACGACGCCGCTTTGTGAAGCGTCTTCTTGAGGTTTGCCTGGTATATATATATTTATTTGTTCATAAGAAGCGTGAGGTGGGCGTCTCTGGTGCCAGGGAGGTTATTTTCTGTTTTTATACAAGTGTTGATAGAGGTACAGAAACATTTTTCACAATGCAATTCAAATGGGCAGCTTTTCGACACCGTGGAAACACCAGTGAGCGGCGTTTTCCTCCCCGTGCGTCCCGTATCACTCCCAAAACATGCACAATAGACTCCCGCTTGACCAACATTCAGGCTCAAACAACTGACAAAGCCGATCCTGGGCCAAACTAAAGTCTTGGCGTTTCGTAGTAAAAGCTGCCCATTCGATGACATCGCGTACTGAGGTCTCTTACTGTGAAAGGTTACAGCTGGATCTTATTTTGAAAGGTCACCAATTCCTTTATGTTTACAGTAATCTTTATACAAACTTAGTCCACTTCTTTTTTCTTTTTTTTTTCTAACGGGGCCGCTACGCAAAAGACCACTTTATACAATGGCAACAAAAAAAAAAGTTTTATTACTTTTTAGGGGAAAATATGTAGATTTTGGCAACTTTGTTTGATGAATGTTTCACAGTTGAATTTTTTCCTCGGGGAAATTTGCACAAACGTTGCCACAGTTAGCCTGAAGCGGCTCAGTGGCGTAGCGATTAGCATAGCTAGCATAAAGAGGCTAAGTAGCGCCGCGACCCCGTTCACATCATTTGACCCAGTACAGAAACACATGCCCCCCATTTCCTCTCGGGAGTCTTTCCTCGACGAAAACAGTATCATTTTTCATATATATATTTTTTAAGTTTTGTTGATTTTTTTTTTTCCTTTACAGTAAACAAAGGTAATAAAAACAATAAAACCATGTACAAACCAAAGTATAAAAGATAAAAAATAACGAAGGTGTAAAAAAAAGAACCCTTTCGTTCGAGCCACAGCTTCGGAAGCCGCCGCCGCAGACGGGACGTGACGCAGTGAGCAGCTCAGAAGGTGCTTCTCTTTACAGAGCAGGAAGCGCCGCGGACAGGGAGACAACTGGATCCAAAATGGCCACCACTTCGCTGCATATAACAAGCGTACGGCAATAATAATAAAAAGTAAAAAAACACAGAAGCATTTCATTAAGCCATGGTTTAAAGTGGATCATGATTCACTTTCGCTTTGGTTCGGCCGATATTTTCAGCAGAGGACAAATTAGTTTGTTAGGTTTACAACTTGATTCAAAGAGACACTTTAGTGTAGGGCTGCACAATAGAGTTAGGACTGTGATGTCATATCGCTAAGCATCATGGGATAATAATAAACTAATGGACATTTTAAAAGGTAAAATACTGTTATTGTTCACATCAAAACACCACAGTGAGTTAGATGCATTTACCAGTTGTGACTCAGCTGACAGTTGTTCCATGGCTTTTCTCTCCACTTTTTATACCGTTTTTAGTTAATGTTAGAATGTATGCTAACAGCCACAAACATGACAGATCTCCATAGGAACAATGAATTTTCCTGAACTCACAGAATGTTGCATAATCAACATGATGGAAACTTCCGAGTGCAACGACTGTGTTTTATTCTTATAGCGAGTTAGCTGCGTTTTGTTGAAATAAATACTACAAATGTTTACAACACACAGCTCCTGGACAATTACTTCCAACATGTTAAAA
This sequence comes from Neogobius melanostomus, assembly GCA_007210695.1. NCBI lineage: Eukaryota > Metazoa > Chordata > Actinopteri > Gobiiformes > Gobiidae > Neogobius > Neogobius melanostomus. Next base: position 242,987 of record VHKM01000244.1, read on the forward strand.
ACTTTACTCAGAGGAGACTTCTGTGTTTTAGCCTTGAAGCTAAAGGCTAATGTTAATTTAACATTAGCACCACTATCTGAACTTATTTTTACAAAACACCTGGCTTGACGTTTATCATTAGTTTAGGTCTGTTTTTATAAATCTTACTTTATTTTTAAATTATGTTAAAGTGTGGACAGGAAGTAGTCTTTACCCTACACTGGCCAACAGGAAGCTAGCCAAAAGCATTCTGTGCACAGATTCTTATACATATTATATTTCAAGATTGAAATAAGCCATAATATATATATATATCGCAAAATCATGGAGGTCTAATTAATTAATTTAATTAAGCTAGCTACATTTTAGCTAAAACAAAAACTTAAAACGAAAACACACGGGAACCGAAAAATATCCAGAAGTTCAAAATTTCCCACTTTAGTCTTGTATGGTCTCAATGTTTTATTTTTTAAGTCTTGTTTTGACACATTAGATAAACAAATATGTGCACAGAATGTTTTTAGCTAACTTCCTGTTAGCCAGTGTGGGGTAAAGACTACTTCCTGTCCACATTGTAATTTAAATTAAGCAGGATTTAAAAAGACAAAAAGAAAACTTCAATCCGAGTGTGTTTCATAAAACATAACTGAGATGGTGTTGCTATTTTAATATTTGTCAGCTGTAGTTTAGCATTAGCCTTTAGCTAAAAGGCTAATAATACTACAGCTATAACAAAGGAGCCTCCTCTGGTGAAGTATTTACAACCTGAGTAAAGGTTTTAACATGCTGTGAGTAATTAACCAACAGCTGCACAGTATTTTAGCAAAACACGGCTAACTCTCCATAGGAATAAAACTACGACGTTAGCATCATGTTCCATTACGCAGCCCCACCAACCAACAGGCCAAAAATTAATAAAGCACTTTACAAACTTTACAATTAGCTGTACACAAATATTTCTTTTAAGATAAAAACAAGTGAATGGTCCGGTTCTCTGCAGTACCTCTGATGTCCACTACACACGAGTGCGGCTCCAGTTGTTCCCACGTCCGCGAGGATCAACCCAAAGGTGCTTCGGTTTAAAGACAACTCCGCGTCACTCCTCTGCGGCGCGGACGGACAAACGGACGGCTTCAGCGAGTTTCATTCTGGACTTTAGTTGCAGTTCTTTGAAAGTTTTTGGCGTCTTTTGTGTCTTGCGTATTGATTGTAACAAAAGTGGCCAGCCCCCCCTTGTGGCCGTCGGTTAAGGTGCGAGAAAACGTACGGCAGTGATTGACTTCTTTTGATTATGATTTGCCAAACGATCACTGCCGGTTTGGGGTAATACTGTACCCTGGTGGCTGCTCGGGGGTACTGCGGCCGAGAGCCCCCCCGCTCTGAGCCGCAATACCGCGCACAGGCCACCAGATGGAGTCAAGTTCAAACACATTTGAGCAGCAGTAGCTTCTTCGGGAGGAAGGAAAAGCTGGGTTTGGGTTGATTTTAGGGAGAACGTATTGTTTCGATTCATAAGGTTTAAACGGTGGACAAGAAATGTTAACGTAAAACTTCACTTAGCGCTAAATATTCTAATTATTACATATTCATCATTTATTATATTACAAGGCTCAATAAAGGCATTAGATATGGAAAAATCTTTAAAAATATTGTTACGTCCTGGCAAATGTTTGTGAAGGCTCTCATTCATCCAGGGAGTATCAATCATATCCATCATTGTACCAGGTTTTGGTAAAGTTGAGGACGTTTCGTTTCTAGTCACAGAAGCTTCTTCTTGGCTCTTTTACTCAAATTACTTAGTTTGAGGAAAGTGTATTTCCTGACCAAAAGAACTAAGAAGAAGCTTCTGTGACTAGAAGCGAAACATCCTCACCTTTACCAAAACCCAGTCCAGTCGATGATTTAACTTGTCTACGATACGTCCTGGAAAAATCTGTGTTTTTAGGTTCTACTTGTGAAAATGTTCTCGCCACAATACAGTAAGAGAAATTAATCTTTGAAAGTTTGAATTTTCCATATGAATCTATGGATGAATGTTGAATCAGTGCATGTTAGTGAATATTAGGCAATGTATTTATTTCCAGGGTGAAAGTGTACATGTTAATAAAGTGAAAAAGGCTCTGGGCTAAACATTACAGCCCGATTTAACTTCATAAACTTTTAAAGCTATTCCTCGTCCACCATTTAAAGCCTTCGTGATCTGCAAACAACCTGATTATCTTCACAAGACGAGTGCAATTCATTCGGGGGAGCGATTGGAGCAGACATTCAAGGGCCTTTTTTTCAGCATCAAGTGAAAGATTCTCGTCCGTTTGTCCGTCCTGTAAAACACGACCGAGCATTTACCCCGGAGTCCCTCCCCTCTTCCCCCCAGATTTCAGCACCTCAGTCAGAACAATGCAAAAATATCTCTCTATAACAACTATTTTACAGCTATCTTCGTGTCTTTTTCGCCTTTAAAATGTACACGACTTGGCAACTACGCGTGTTAATTCTCCGATAACATCATTAGTAGCTTTTCAGAATACTTTTCGTAGACTACAGTACGCTAACTCAAACATAGAAAATAAGAATAAAAAAGTAATGTAATGTTTACAAAAGCTCGGCAGTCCATTGTAGCTTCGTTTCATCTTTAGACAAACTGCGCTCTGGCAAAAAAGAAGAAAAAAAATATACACTAATTTCTACGAAAAACAAACCACCAAAATAGTCGTCTGAAATGGAAGATATGTCGCCTTCGCTGCCTGTGCTTTTTGGAAGATAACTTAATTTTCAGGACAAAAACAAGCAACGGCCCTTTGCTTTCTCGACCGACAAAAGCGTGAAATAAAAATGTAAAAAGACAAACTTAATATTCACCAAAAGCAAATACTCGATAAGCTCAATAAGGCCACTTCTCTTCGGAAATCTGTCACACTTCCTGCCATCTTCAAAACGATTTTTAAATATCTCTTGGCTCCGAAATGTGAATTAAATATAGGCAATACGACAAGAAGACAATATTGCAGGTTTTACTTTTCTAACCTTAAAGGACGAGACACTGCAGGTAAGTAGGAAAAAATAAACTACATTTTGAGTTTTCGAATTGAATTATTTAAAGAGGGGGTATTATGTAAAGTTGACTTTTTCAAGCTTTATATCATGTTATTATGTCATTCCCTCATTAAAAACATGCCTGGAGTGTTGCCTTGGCTCATTCACATATTTTTGAGTAATCAGTAAAAACTTAGACGGCAGCCATTTTAGGTGTAGCTATGCCTCAGTCCTCCTAGGAACGCCCCCACCTCCTGGAGACGCCTCTGGACCTTTTGTCACCAGCCAAGCCACCAACCACTGCTCCTCAGCTCAGCAGAGCCCCCTCCCCGCACAGTAGTGTTGTTTAGATGCCACAGCAGTGTGCTGAAGGGGGCGTGTCGGAAAGCTTCTTAAAGAGACAGAGGCCTATTTCAAGACGTTCAGTACAGCCATTTTGAGAGAGCAATTTTATTCAAGGCAGTTATTTTAATTTACTGCATATACAGACCAACAGAAGGTTACGTCATCATTGTAGTATGCTATAGACTGGTGCTATGTGAAAAAAGCATAATACCCCCTCTTTAAGAATTTGTAGATTGACATATGCGCCAAAGTGACAATCAGATTTCAGGAAAAGGAAGCACATCTTTAGAGTAGTGATGGGCTAAATGAGCCGACATACGACACACGTATCAAGCACAGTAAGCAACACCTCGGCCGAGCTGTATCACGGGCGTATCGTTTTGAGAAAAGTCACGTGACCAACACGTGAACAGCAGGGGGCGCCAGTTGCACGAGAGCAACACCTGCGCTCATTTTAAATCTGGCCTGGTAACAAAATGAATCAAACGTGTAAAGCACAAGAGTCATCTGTTTTCTCCTGTCATGTTCACATTGAAGTGCAGAGCAAAAACATATAGGCCGGTACATTAGTGATGTCATCAACCATTCACGTAGCTCTGTGAGGAGAGCGTCCGGTTAACAAGCAGGAGGTCGTGAGTTCAAGTCAGAAGATGGACTACGATTATTTAGTCTTTTAACTTGACATCCTTTGGAAGTATGTTTGGTGCCCTTTTGTCACAAGCACTATCCTTTTATTCTCATTCATTTGTTTCTTTTCTCATTATCCGGAGCGGTTTTCCTTTTTCTAAATGATCACTCTCAGCTGGTAAAACAGCTCCTGACGGTTTGGTTCACATTCCTGAACGGGAATAATAAATGAGCTCAGTCAGTGTTGAGTTCGCTGCTGCTTTTTCACCACTAGAGGGCGACTATAAGTTTGCCAACACAGTGTGATACAGTGTGACACTGTTTCATTAACCCATCACTACTTTAGAGACCAGTCTGGCTGAGCTTTTCCTGCAGTGTCTCGCCTTCATTTTAGGATTTTAACGGATTCATGTGCCATTGTGTCATCAGGCAAGGTGCTTTTCTCACATCCACTTACAACAAGAGTTAAATCACTTTGCCATAACTGATTGCAATTGTAATCACAAAAATCACAATGTTTCCGTCACTGTCCTCTGCAGAGAACTGTGTCAGTCTGTGGGGTCTTATTCTCTATAAATGCTGCCAACCTTGTAGTTGTTACATAAAGTCACATTTTCTGTAAATCTCTCTGCGTTACTCACTTCATACAACACAAGGCAATCTTGATTAATATCAGAATACAGCATCCAAACCTTTGGTCATTTTTATGAACTTGTACAGTAGAAATTGTTGAGCGATGTCATAATTTTCCAATACATTTTTGGCACAATTCAGTGAATGACGTTCAATGCTTTTTAAAGCCCCGCGGAAACTCTGGAGAGAATAATAATGGAGGAACATCTGACAGAAAGGAAATCAATGGGTGTTGTGCTTTTTAGACAATGGTCCAGTTACTATGTGTGTTCATTTGTGAAAGGAAAAGTGATAAGGAGGAAGAAAGTAAGGGAGATAAAGGCAGGCATAATAAGCTTTAGCTTCTGCCTGCACCGAGTTTCAAATGATTTGTAGATGGACCAAATGACAATAAAATTAAATAATAAATAGTGGAATAAATAGGCCACTCCTGCAAAATGTCAACATTAGATAATATGTATCAGTTTGTTTCCTTGGTTTATATTTATTTACTTTAAAAGCAGATAAATACAGAGGCATCTCTTTACATTTGCAGTAAGTCGTATATTCTACCACAAGGGGGAGGTATGTTCGTACGAACCTCGTGCGTCTGTGTAAACTGATATATTTTATATTTTGTCATGTTGTGTTTACGGGTAATATTTTAAGTACACCAACAAATTCATTTAGGCTATATACAAAACTCTTATATTTTCAGAAACTTTCTTTGTAAGAACGAAGCCAGCTTAGTAAATGTGTGCGTCCACATGGGTCGACTCAGGTCTGTGAAAACGGCGTGATTCATCTGCCAGGCCTGTGTGAGGCGCTGTGACGCTAACACAGATAATAGAGGGATGTAGAGGGCGTGTGCGCAGTAAACTTTTGTGGAATGTAAACAGTGAAAATGAAATGGATTCAAGGATTTACGATTTACAGAAGAGACGAGGAAATGAGTTTATTCTTCAGACGAAACGGGACTAAAGCAGAAAAATCTGTCAGTGACCGGACTTTGACTGTCAGTCCAGAAACACAGACTGACTCGGCCGTGTTTTTCTACTTATCACCTGTGGCTCGCAGATTACAGTGGAGCAAAGAGGAGTGGAGTAAAACCATCATGTATGGAGAGGGCCTTAGAGTATTTTTTAAGACACTAGTGTGCATAAGTGCCGATTTATGTTCTTCCCAGTGGGTGCCCAGTTAAAAAAATAAAAAAATACGGGTTCATGATCGATCTGACAAACCCGTGGCTTTGAGCCCGACGTTCTACCTATGGAGCTAAACGAGCGGCGCAGTATGCTACCGCCGCACGTACTTTAAGGTTATGGACAGAAAATGGAGTGGCCTACAGGTTAGGCATTTTGTAATTAGGGCAAATTCGCCTGGGTGCCCAAAGATTTGAGTGGGTGCTCCAGCCCCGCAGCACCCACGGGATCAGCGCCTATGCTAGTGTGATAGGTCGTCCACTGTGTATGTTGATTTTGAGCCTGAAGCTAATGTTAGCATGCTAGCGGGGCAGAGGAGTTGCCATGACAGCGCACACTTGACTTAGTAGATCTTCAAGTTATAAAATAGCATCACGAGTGCGACACAAAGATTCTTCAAACCGTTCCGTCCTAAAACCTCGATGTTGAAGGCGCCAGTGGCACGGTGGCTCACACGTCTGCCCTCAAACCGGAGAGTTGACAGTCTTTGGGCGCTTTGCCTAAAACAGTTCACGGTATTCGACGGTTTAATGAGCGGTTGTGGGCGAGTAAACTCCTGTAAACCCCCCCAAGCTGAACAAAACAACGCACTTGCAACTTAGTTCAACAAGCGACAGGTGGATTATTTCTCTGTTTGCCAAACGCAGAAGGAAAAACGTAAGAGGTGGAGTCGACCGGACATGTGAGAACATATGCGTTTTACTATAACGGGGCTCTAAAATGAGACGTAAAAAGCGAAATAAAGGACGAACTTGACAGATTTGAGCATCGAGTACATAAAGGCTGGACAGTGCAGGTTTAATGTAAATTCAAGCATCTCCTCTTGTTCCAGGACTTTCATTGGTAATAGAAAAATACTCTCTAGTTTAAATCTCTACAAAATAAAATGAATGATGTGAAATGTTTTCTCCACGATGGAGGTTGTTGATCATGTATGATTCAGAATATAATAAAGGTCTATATAAATTCCATCTGCTGTCGTGGCAAATATGGCAGCCATCTTGCAATTGTCCTTCTGCAAAAGCCCCACCCTCTTAAGAAATGTTCGCTAACTTGCCAGATATTCAAGCGGCACAAACAGCTTTCCAAGATGGATGGTAACAGAGTAAAAGTATTGGCTCTAAAGTTAATTTTAGCTCATTTATCGGCTTTGAAAAGGGGAGAAACAGACCCCGCTCCTTTACTTTCTATGGCAAGATCCAGAGAATGTCTGGTAACAACGGTTGCTATGACGTATGATTGGACTATGACCGTTTTTGGGCGGGGCAGAAGTTTAATTGAATAAAAGTTAAAGAGCAGGTGTTTTTGATAATAATGCAAAACACATCTTTATACACTTTGTTGGTTGGAAAAAAATGATTTAGAAAAAACAGCTGAAACAAAACAAAAAAAACCTGTAGTCTCACTTTCCCAAAGTAATCCACAAAACTCAAGGATTACTCAAAGATGTGAGAGTGGCTCCAAACACAGCTCCAAGTCTGTTCTTGATCAGACAACGGCACATCTGCTGCAAGAATTCAGCTGCAGGAGAAGTTATCATTAAAAAAAAAAAAAAAAATGAAAATTCTTAGGACATTTTAACTGAGTTTTAGTCAGTGCTTCATTAGACGTTTCAGGAACACTTTTGGACTGACGTGATGGATTTGAAGAAAAAACAGATTCCCATTAAACATCCTCTGAAATCTTTGGCGGATCCTTCAAAATAGTTCCCAGATCCTCTAGGTGCGGGAATGTGTTCCCCGAAACCGAGGGAAAAAATTAAGTTCTGGTTTTACTTTTTGGACAAAAATTTAATTTTGTTTTGGTCAAACTATTTTACATTTTTTGGATTTTATCTACGATTGTATTGAAATGTATGAGCAAGGCCGGATTTATGCAGGGGCTTACAGGGGCTGAGCCCAGGGGCCCAGCAGGCTGAAGGGCCCATGGCCATAAGGAGAAAAGGAGAGCGTTTCCTCTCTCTTTGCAGACTCCCTCACATGTAAGACTTAATCAGATTACTTTGTACCCGAGACTAAACCAGGACTAAACCAGGTCTGAGCCATTTTCACTGAGTTGACACTGGGAAAAAATATGAATGCACCAATTTGCACCATTAAAATAAAAAAATGTCTGTGGGAGGGACCCCCAGACCCCCTTTTAAACGTGTCCCCCCATCAGTCTGGCAGGAGCAGAGGTTCTTCCGCGAGGGCCACGGAGCTCAAATTGGGGTCATTATGTTAAACTGTTTTGTCACAAATTGTTCATTATTCTTAAACTAGTACTATGTTTAAAAAGTTACTTCTGCATGTTAAAATTGTTCTTTCATTGTAGAGAGAGAGAGAAATCAGACAGACATGCAGTATATGGGGGGCCCTAAAAAAACTTTAGCCCCGGGGCCCATTTTACTTAAATCCGGCCCCGTGTATGAGGCTCTTTCAAACTGTGTCACTGAAGTTCACATGTTTTTAGTCCCTTCTTTACATTTTTACTCAGTTTAAAATCTAGACATTTCAGTCACCCTTTTATTCTAATCAAAAACATGTACATTAGGTTCCCCTCGGGCCTGGACTCCCCTGAAAATGAGACACTTTCCTGGTTAAAAAGAGGCCAAATAAAGAAATACTCTGTAAAATAGACCATTTGGAGCTGCCCCACCTCAGTCCGAGCGCTCTCTTTGTGTCTGCTGCCAACTGTCTATCAGATCCACTCTCCTCTACCAGATCCTGTTATATACGTGTCAGATGCCCTTCCATCCTCCTGTGCTCGTGAGTCACACTGCAGATTTCGTGGTGCGGTCAGCGGGACAATAGACTTTGTCACTAATTTGAATGAGCGGGGAAAACGTGTGGGATATTTCTTATGAAAATATGATGTAATACCTGCAGAATCCCCGACTCCTGCCCCCATTACCGAACTGTCTGCAAAGCCATTACCTTAAGTCTGGGAGTCAGTGTCTCCTATAGGCGCGTACACATAACACATAACTGTGCTTAATGTTCATTTGTGTCTGGAACGCACGCGGACTCATTAATTTATGCGCATTTGCATTTGAAAGGTGGGTTTGCAGGTAGCTCCGTCTGGTGCACGTCGCTCAGGGTAAACAAAAGGAGACAGAGAGAAAGAGAGAGGGGGATTTGCATTCGAGGAGGGGAAAATGGCGGAGGGAGCGGCGCTAATGAAGCAGCGAGGGACTGCGCAGGGACAGACATAATGTAAAGGAGAGATTAAGCCATTTGAATATGCACACAATCTGACAGGCCTGCTTTAGTGTTTCAGTATGTGGAAAGCTTCAGGGGTGCACTATACATCGCTAGATTATCAGCGCGGGCTTTGATCTGACTGAGATTTACACATTTTTGCAAACACGATTTCAAAATGTGCAAAAAGGTCCAGGTTAAAAGGGACTATACGGAGTTTAAAAATGTTAAAATTATGTACATGTTCCAGCCATGTCCTAATGTGTAGAATGAGCCCAGACCTGTTCACCACAACTGCCTCTAAAATCCTGCACTGTCGCTCAGAAAGGTGTTGATTCGGGTCTGAAGTGCCGTCATGCACAAGCTTAATATAGAGACTGCAGTTACGCGTAAGACCTGAGGTGGCAGTAGTGAGAATAAAAATGACCAACTTGCATCTAGTCCCTTTAAGTCACGATTCTTCTCATTTAGTTTCATTTTAGCCTCGCAATTTCTCTTCCCAAAAGGCCTCATAGCCAACGTTTTTAGTTTTTGTACACAATCCTTTTTACACAGGAAGAAATGACGCAAAATTACTTGAAGAGGTTAAATCTAAAGTTTGGTCACGTTTTAGATCAGATAAAACCTCTCGCCTTTAGCTTGTTTTTATTTGATCTTATCTTAAATTCATTCAAACCTACCAAATTGAACATAAAGTGCCTTAATTCAAGCGATTTTAAGTCATTTGTCTCATTTAAGATTAGGGATGCACCGAGCCAATACTGGAAATAATAAGATATCGGCTATTGGCTACAAATATCCGATACTGAACCGATACCCGATTCGGCTCTCAACATTATTAAAACACAACTGGAGAACCTGGAGAATTCAATCGCTGAGTTAGTGTTAACCTCCATAATTGTATTTTTGATCAACTAATCAAAGCTGGGACAGAAATTCTGATTGGATCACCTAATAAAATGAAATCGCCACAGCTGGAGCTAGAAGTGTTTGTATTCTAGTTTAAGAAATGCTGATTTACCACATTTATAATGCACGTTATAATGATCAGACCATGTTATGTGAGTTGTTTATATTAAACAGTCTTATAGCCAAGGATATTTAGTGTAGAAAAGTCCAGTGATCTTTGCGTAATGTTTTCTCCATTAGTTTATTCATAGATAGAGCTAAACGATGGGTAACGTGTTGTTTGCAAGAAAAGATAAGATTATTGATCGCACACTGGTGAAAAGAGACCATTCACTTTTAAGAAATTCTCTTAGTATCGGTTAATATCAGATATGGGCAAATATACCAGGGGTTTGACCCTGGTATCGGAAGCAACAAAAGCTGGATCGGTGCATCTCTATTTAAAATGGTCATTCTTCCAGTGTAATTCATAGAGCAGGGCTTCCCAAACTCGTGTGGAAAATGCCTGACGGAGAGAAAGTGGAGGAGGAAAAATGCAAAGGTTTTAGATGTAAAAAGGTGCCGCCCACTCACCGCATTAACCAGCGCCGTAACAACTACAGTTCATACAAACGGAGGAGGAACGTCCAGACAGAAGAGGGAGGGAGGGGGGGCCACAGGAGCAGCAGACTCTATAGATTAGAATGAATAAAACGAGGCCCAACATCTGCTCAGGAAAATGAAACATGCACATTAGGAGTTTGTGGAGCAGTGGGTTAAGCATTCGGAACAACAGGCTGTTCTTTTAAATTATAGCACTAACCTTTCAACCTCATGATGTAAGAAATACTTCCCAGCCTGCACTTGTATTCACATTAATGAGCTTCTTAAAGCACTGTACATGCCGCAGGTACATGTGAAAGAGCGGTACAATATAAATGCTGAATTATTGTTTTCGTAATGTCTCTCTTATTGATATTTTACCGTAAACTTTGTGAACATTTAGAGCAGGGACATTCATGTGACGTCCTTACCAATTTGTAATTCATAAATGCAAATAATATTTTGAATATCTAAATGTTTAGCGGCTGCGCCTCTGTTATGCTAACAGCAGCTAAAGTTAGGCTAACAGCAGCTAAAGTTATGCTAACAGCAGCTAAAGTTATGCTAACAGCAGCTAAAGTTATGCTAACAGCAGCTAAAGTTATGCTTACAGCGGCTAAAGTTATGCTAACAATGGCTAAAGTTATGCTAACAGCAGCTAAAATGCTAAAATGCTAATGTAACAAGGTTATTTTGTTTATTGAATTTCATCAAAATGTATCTGATTATTAAAATCATAATCAGCTTTAACACCCCCTTTTATTTGGAGTGTATTTTACCTGGCAGAGGTGGTTTCCATGGCTACGCACTTTGCTCCTCCCCTTTGACTGCTGTGCGATTTGACAACGGTATGCAACTGGTTTGGCTCTGTGATTTTATGATCATTTTGGTAATTTTACTCAACTTTATATCAGTTTAATTTGTTTTATCTGTAACATAACACTGTTAAATCTATGTTTTAAGTGATTATTTGAATTTTTGGGGATTTATATTGACATTTGGTCAAGTTTAGATGTTGTCAATCTGTGTCAGTTAGCTCGTCAGGGGAGTAACTGCCACAGCTCCATAGATACAATGTACAGTTCATACTTTGTAATAATACTCTTGTATCTGGTGTGGTGCGTTTAGGGGCAGAAGACACTGTCAGACCACCTGTAATCACCTGTCCTGCCTATGTGTGATTCCAGAGCTTCATATAAAAGCCACAAAACCTTCGAGTGGTCTCGTCATTGCAGCCTGGGTCAAACTTCAAGGGGTTACACTAACAGCATCTTAAGTTATGCTAACAACGGCTAAATGCTAACAACTGTTGTGAAATATTAAATCCGTATGACCTGAATGTTAATAGTCAGGGCGGTCCTCTCTCTCGCCAGTGTCTGTTCACGACACGTTAGTCTCGGTTCAGCGCTTTGGCCAGAGGTCGGTCCCAAAACTTGTGCCTGGTCAGACCGGATTAGTCCTGGCCTCGGCCGTGGAGACGCTCGCCAACTGGGTAGACCAGGTAAGGTCAGCCAGTGGAAACGCCCCAGGCATCAAACCTCCTACAGGTCGCCCCAGCGGCATCGAGGACGGGTCAAATGCAGAGAATGAATTTCTCTAGGAGGATTAATAAAGTATAACTTGAATCTATTTAGACAAAGTGAAAGTTGCCGATTTGCGGGAGTGACTCTTCTAAAAGGCTGTTAGATCAACAAATGTGACGGTATCCACTTGAACTGATCTCAGAGGTGGTCCTGGCCCTGGACCATCGTCTCTGGTCCAAAAAACAGCAGAGACTTTTCCATCTCTCTCCATAAAAAGCAAAGCCACACATTTAGCTCCCTCTCTGACAGTCAGCTCTCAAACGGACACAATCCTTTGTACAACAGTGTTTAGACGAAGGGGAAAGGTGCACTTCAACGGAAACAGATGGGAAATGTCTGCAGACAGAGCTTCCCCCCTAAACCCTCTCAAAGACAAATCACGTTTTCCGGAAAGTTTCAAGGCACGGTAATACAGCAGTGCTTCGATTCCCACCGGGGCCTTTCTGTGTGGTAGGTACTCCGGTTTCCCCTACCACTAATAACATGTACAATAGGCCAGGATGAATGAGAGTGTGTTTGAGAGTGGGGCACGATGGATGGATATTAGCCCAACGCTACAATCCGGTGTGGCTTGTTCATTAACATGCACTGTCCCGACCGAGTCACTGCACAGACTTCGCTAATCTAATTTAATATCTTTGAGGGAATCTAATAATGAGTTTTCACAAGCGCAGACTTTTCAAGGACCTCTCTCCTCCAGACAAAAGCGCGTCGTCTCCGATTCCCTCGGCCTCGAGAGGTGAGCGCTGCGCACGACTCGCCGTTTCCATGACAACCCGCGCGTTCAATACAATAACCGTCTGCGCTCGGTGGAGGCTGTGATTGTCAGACGACGACTGGCCTCATCGGGAGACGTTTTGCAGTGAAGAGTTTGAAAATCTGCGTTGATGCAAATTTTCTGACATTTATTATGAGATTAGATTAACGTTCAAAGGCGCTGCAGATGAATAGGAATCTGTTTGTGTAAAGATATCGGAAACTTCAGCTGATTACTGACACAAATATGAGAAAAATGTCTGGCCAGTTTTCTGTCATTTAATGCATGGCACAGATGGTAGAGCGGGTCGTCTCATGATCGGGGGGTCGGGGGTTCGAATCCCGGCTCCCACAGGTGCACACTGCTGTCGTGTCCTTGGACAAGACACTTCACCCACCTTGCCTCCAGTGCCTGCGTACACTGGCGGATAAATGAGAGTGTTAAAGGACGAGTGGTTCCTTGTTGTAAAGTGCTTTGGGTAAAAGTTGAGACAATTTTTTGATTTGCTAAGAGCGGATTTTGGATGTTAAGTTTTTGAATAACAGATTGAATAGTGAAAAAATTAATAAAAATTCAAATTTACACCGAGACTCCAGTCTGTAGGAGCTACTACAGTAGAGATGTTGCTTCAAAAAGGCCAGACCGATTTTTTTGGTTCCGATACCGATATGAAGGGGTTGGTTCATAGCCAATAGACCCTTTAACTGCTGACATCATCAGTGACATCAGCTGGAGGCAGGAAGTGATCAAGAGAAATAAGATTAAATTAAAACTAGCGATTTTAAGTGTAAAACTACAACTGAAAAATGTGGTCCTGTTGTGGCTTAAGGTGCAAGAACAAGAGGAATGACATTTGAGACGATAAAATAAGATTTATCTAATATTTCCAAAAACAGTTAGACATTTGTTTATCGTTACTATGACAACAGCTACAATGGAAATAGATAGGAATCTAACTTCCTGCCTCCAGCTAAGCCCGGAATGTTTACAAACAATTAAAGGGTCTATAAGCCGATATTTTAAGTAGTTTAATTTGTTTTTTAATCTCTCAAATAGTAGCTATAGTTTAACATTTATTATAGGTTTCAATCATAGAATTATAACTGATGGTCGACCGTTGTGTGGGTTAATTCTAAAGCCAATATGCACCAACGATATTTTTGGCCACATTTTCTCGCCTCTAATCATGTGTGTGAAGCTTCTAAACGTGTCAGTGTTGAACTGTGACAGCAGGGGGCGCTGTATATGCATGTTTAGGAAGGTAGACAAAAAATAAGTAAATTCCAAAACAAAACACGGCAAGTCTCTCTTTCTCTTACGGTTCCGAAATTATACGCCTAAAAGTCTACAACATAAAATAAAGCATAAAGGAGGTTCAAACTTGTGACCAATTTTCACTGCGATGTTTCTCCGCTCCCCTGAGGCCGAGGAAGTTGTGGAGGAGTCATTTCAAAGCCAGTGCAAAACACGGGAAGTCTCAGTCACTTACAGTTGGGTATTACCAGCCACTATGCAAAAGTGGATGAAAACTTAATTTTGAGAAAACGGGCCGAACGTTTTGTAACATCCGTGTATAGGGATGGGTATCGTTAAGGATTTATCGATACTACTACTCTTATCGATACTCCTTATCGATCCGGTACTTTAACGGTACTCTTATCGGTACTTTAACACAAAAATATACTGTATATACAGGTAGATTGAGACTACCGTATACATAGGCATTAATCCTTGGTCTATATTATTTATTTATTACTCTACATTTCATTTCCACTTTGCGCATACACTTAATATATGGGAGTTAAAATACTTCAATTACGTCGCTTTTTTTTTTTTTTTATCATTATTATTGTCTAGTAAATCAAGGCTGTTGGTTAGATTTGGCTGTAGCTCCAAATGAGTCCAAATGTGCAATAAAATAATGAACTGTTTTCTGCCTCTCAGCTTGCGGCTCGCGCTGACGTGCACGTGGGAGCGCGCACGCATGTGCACGTACATGCCACTGTGTACGCCGTTTGTGGAAAAATAGACTCCACCCGAAACTACGTTTAGCTTTTTTTTTTTACTGCGGGTTAGCGGTAGCAGCTCGTAACACCGCGTGTCTTTCCCGCGCGCACCTGTGTCGCTGCACACGGCTGCAGAGGAGAGACAGGGCAGTGACAGAACGCAGGGATGGACACCCTGCACTCTCGTGTGGGGTAGCGGGGATGAACAGATCCGATGCAGCGAACGCATCCATGAGGGCGGAGTGATTATTTGAGCGCAGCAGCCCCGTTAAGAAGACCGTTAAGGCTGGAGCTTATCGGTCTGGGTGGACCGGCACACGTGGCCCCGGGGCCGTTATGATACCGGGGTTCGGTACCCATCCCTATCCGCGTACATATCCCTGCGGATTTTAGCGGCTGCCGTCTTCCACATAGGAAATGACCATATTTGGATTATAGAGTGTCGTCGGGGGGATTCCGTGCGTGACGTGGACGCCAAACATGTCGGTATTCGCGAATGGGAAACATGGCGGAGAGTTCGATTTTTTTTTACTCAAAACTAAGATGTTAAGGAAGAACGATAGAAAATGAAACAATAGAATTAGCAGCTCTATGCACAATAAGACCCCGAGAAGACACAGTTCTCTGCAGAGGACAGCGGCGTATTCTTAGCAGATATTGCGATAATTGCAAATATTCAAATTGTGATCTTGCACCATAGAAGACGATATATGAGCCGTCTTTTCATTTGACACTTTAGTAAACAACATTGTACCTTTCATATATAAAAACCACCGGTCCACGACTCGCTTCTGGATCTTCGATTATTTAACACTTGTCAGTACCACAAATAAAAACAAACTTCTCCAAACTCCCGCGTTACAAAAACAGATTGTTCTCAGTGCATTTACGTCACAAATCCTCCACAGTCATTGGTAAAAAAAAAAAAAAAAGAAAAGAAAGTTTCTCACCACCAGCTTTTCAAACCGTTTCAAAACATGGGACTTTTAGTCAAAACAATTAAAGTACATTCTCTCCGACCACAAACGTCGCCCGCTTCCAACGACGGAAAAAAAGGTGCAGGTTTTGTCTAAAGTTTTCAGTTTTTTAGATTCCGCCGTGTCCGAAATCACCCCCGTCCTGAAGGCGATAGTGCACAAAGGTCGTTAGTGCAAATAAAGCTTTGGGGGAAACGGGTGCAATGTGAAAGATTGGTTCAGTTTGTTGGGCTGATAATGGATTTAGTGCATGTGTTCAATTATCTTTCCCCCCACATTAGTGAATAGCTCTTACAAAAGCCTTTAAAGCTGAAATTAGGATCAAAACAACTCGATAACAGTCATTCTAACAGACTCTCCCCATTTTCAGCAGCTAAATATTGAAAAATGTTTTCTGGGAAAGGCTCATGACCCTTTTTGGTCCCGAGTTCTGACCCACCAGTTGAGAACCACTGTTGGGTTCTCAGTTTGAACCATTTAATGATAAATAGTTCACAAAACCAAATAGCGTCGAAGAACCCGACTATAGTGCAATCATTTATAAATAAAACGATAGAAACAAAACATTTGACGTGTTGCAAATTTAACCATTTTATAATACACTGCCCGACCCGAAAATAAATCGCCACAAAATCAGTGTTAATTATGACTGAATCTTAATAAATTAATTTGGTCAACTTTACATTTAAAACATTTATTAAAATCATATTGAATCAAGGTCTTCTGCTTCACGTTTCTTCTCCCACAAGAACAAAGCTCAAGCCTGTTTCTTTGGCAGTGAATTTAGACGTCATTGGAAGTTTTGATAATTTTAGTCTCTTCTTTTCATTTTTATTTCGTCATGTTTTAGTCAAAGAAAATATCCGTACATTTTAGTCATATAGTTTTAGTCTCATAAAGAACTTTTAACTTAGTTTTAGTCTAATTTTAATCAACAAAAATATGACTTTGTCTAAAACAAACGGTCTCCCAAGTACCAAGCAGGCCCTTCCTGCTGAGCTCTGAGATCTGACGGGATCAAGCAGAGCAAAGGCCTGTGGTTAATATATGCTTTTAGAAAATACACTGTAAAATGTAAAATTTGTTTCAACTCAAAAAACTAATTTCAAGGGCTGCCAAGAAATTTGATGTGTAACCAATAACCATTTTACAATGTAGTCGAATTCATTTAATTTGTAACTGACGTTTTTCACTTCAGACAACTGGAAACAGTTATGTCAACCTAAGAATACAATTGAACGAAAGAGGTGAATCTCAAATTTCAAATCGACTACATTGTAAAATGGTTATTGGTTACACATAAAATTTCTTGGCAGCCCTTGAAATTAGTTTTTTGAGTTGAAACAAATTTTACATTTTACAGTGTACGATTCCTAAGTTCCATAAGTTTTGAATTTTTTAAGTTAGTTTCAGTGGCAAAAAGTGGTTCTCAACATCATTTAATGCTATATTTTCCAGCCTCATTATATTGAACTTTGAATTGGCCTAAGTGTGACCACAGCGCAAAGCCTTGATCACAACCTTTTTTTTTTTGGGTCAGGCAGTGTATTGTTTTTTTATCACTTGAAGAAATCAGTGTTTAAGTTGTTTATATTGTCATTTTTGCGTTATTACATGTTCCTCAATCACAGATCACAGTGTATGCCTCCAGGAAACCGAGGGCGACTTCAGGACACGGCCATTTTTACAGCTAAAGACTCCATTTCCCAGCGTGCGTCGCGGCTCTCTTAAGAAAAGGCAACGCGCACAATACTCGTCTCACGGGAGCCGTCTTCAGATCGACAACACTGAGCCGTAAAGCGATTTCCAAAACAAATACAAATACAAAAACGGACTCTGTGCAATTTCTCACTTCTCGAACGCGTTTCTTACATTCAGTATCAAAATCAGCAGTGTTTCCTTTCAGTCGAAAAACCCTTTGTAGATACCCCTCCCCTCAACCCGTGGGAATGTTTAACGATTAGGGAAATTAACGAAAAACAGTGAAATAAAGTTGAATTGAAGAGGCGGGGGGACCTCTCGGTGTTGTACGTACAATAAACTATATATAAAGATGGACACGTGGGTAAAAAAGCCAAGATAAGGTGCATTTAAGGACATTTTTGGTGTTTGTTTTTCACAATTGTTCAGTATTTGTATTTTACCTACACTTCTAATGGATTTTGTGCACGTGATGTGTCATAGCAACGTCATGCTAACTTTGAGGGTAACTATTATTCCTTTGGAGCGTTAAATAAATATATAGCCTATTTAAAGCAGTACCAAGTAACTCTTGCCCCTAGAGGCCATAAGCGCAACTGCAGGTGTCTTAGCAAGTTACGATTTTTTAACTTATTAAATGTCTTGGAGAGTAAATACTGCGCTGACAGAAAAGGTGAAGGGAGAGAGGGGTGTTGTACATCCAGTTAAACAATGGAAATACTTTTTTTCACTCAAACTTGGCTGTAAATACTGTTTAAGTGGCGCTAGCCCGCAGTTAGCTTTGCCCGTTAGCCTGTTAGCTTCTTCTCCGTGATTCTATTAGTGTGTATTGGTTGCTCCGCCCCGGTGGCAGTCAAGTTGCAAGCATGGTTTTCTGGCCAGAGACACCAGGGGGAGATGAAAGACCCCCCAATCATCTCATTAACACTTTTATTACCCCCAGAGGGAGTACGGAAAGGATTTATTAAGGTAAACACGTTACTTAGTGCTGCTTTAAACAGGACGTAGCAGAAAACAAGCAGCTTTTGGATAATTATTAGTTAAAAACTGTGCTCAGGATGTAATAACTTCACTGGAGACTTCTGTGTTTATAACCGTAGCTGTTTAAGCTTCGAAGCTAAAGGCTAACGCTAACTTGTTGCTAAAAAATGGTAAATCAGCACCGTTCTGAATGTAACACACTCGGCTTGACATTAATTTAACTTTTCTTCTGTTTTTGAAATCTTATATTGTTTTTTTAAAATACGTTAAAATATGGACAGGAAGTGGTCTTTTCCCGCCACTGGCCAACAGGAAGTCAGCCAAACACATTGCGTGCACAGAGCCTATTGTACATTTGTGCGTCTTTTAACAATTCACGCGTTGTAATAAGTGATGTAAGATTAGCACCGTTTCCATGACAACAAAGTGAACGCCGTTCCTTTGACTTCCTTTGATCACAGAGACTCCAACTTGCTTTGAAATTAGCGACTGGATTCCGCGTTACAAAAATTAATACTGATGCAGCTTTCTTGTCGCCAAAGCGTTGCTGGTTTGATGGGGAGGTACTCGCGCTCCTGCCTGAAAGCGCAGCTCAACTACAAGCGAAAATGCCTCATGTGTAAAGGTTTCTGTGACTGAAGCCCATGAATAGATATAAAAGCGGTTGTCCATCTTTATATATAGCGATATTTAGACAATCAAATCGCCATGGAAGCATTTCAGAAGCACAAATACAGTTTAGGACGTCGATTATCTCCAAAAATAATAAAAAGGGGAAAGTTTCCATTGTCCGCGTCGTCCCGAAGACAAACCTGTTCGTCTCGTTCGGGTCCGCGCCACGAGTCTCTCAGAACAAAGTGTTGCCGTCGTTGGCCCCGCCCCCGAGAGCGTCCGATTGGCCGGCCGCTCCCACCGCCTCGCCGCTGTTGGCCACGGCGGCGTCCAGGGAGGCGGGGTCGAAGGCCGCGTTTGGGTCGTTGCCCAGGGGGACGGCAGCAGCGGTGGCGCCGTCCATCTTGGCGCCGTCGTTGAGGAACGCGGAGTACGCCATGTCGGAGTCGGCCATCAGCAGCTTGAGTTTGGGGATCCAGGACTTGCGCACGACTCGCCGCGCGTTGGTGCACATGTCTGCCGCGATGGCGTTCATCTCGCTCTCCTTGAAGCTCGGAGCGAAGTTCTGACAGTAAACTGTGGAGGAGACAAAGGACATGAAGTGACCTCAGTGGGGTGGTCCGGGACCCATCTAAAGGTTCACAGTCAGAACTGGATTTGTGAGAGTGTGAGAGTCTCTCCACTGACGACCCCCAGACCTTGAGATGAAGAGGAAAACTGTAGAAGAAATGCAGATGAAAACAAATACCTCTAAGGCAGAGAGTCGGACAAAAACATTTTTGAAATACTGGTAAGTGAAGAGTCCATCTTGGTTTAGTCCGGTTTGCATGTGGTATTGTTATTGTGGTTTAGTCGCTCAACCGTCGTCCAGTCCAGGTTAGTCCTGGTAAGTCCTGGTTAGTCCTGGTGAGACTCACATTTGACTGCATGCAGGACTCGGTTGTCCAGAGGTTTGCGGCTCGGATCGTTGGTGGACGAGCGGATCCCAGTGCCACAGCTGTTCGCCAGCGTGCTCCTGCGACAGAGACAAAGAGCTGCTGAGACCTTTCCACGCAGAGACCATCAGCACTGCACTCAAATGTACATTCCCTTATATAAATGCGTTTATAAACCTCTCACCTGTCAAAGAAAGCGGCCAGGAGCCTCCGCAGCAGCACCTTGTGCCTGGTGCCCGCGCTCACGTGGCAGTTCATGAGCTGCGCTCTGGAGATGAACACGCTGGTGCCGCTGACCAGCTCCAGCCGCTCGGCCGGGTCGCCCTCCTCGTAGAGCCGCGGGTGGCACCGCTGCCCGATCTGAGCTACCAGCTCCGGAGGCAGACAGGCTAGCTCCGAGCGAGGCCGGCCCCCACGAGAGCCCCTGCCCTGGGCCGAGTCGGGGGGGAGGTCTGGGAGAGCCTCCACTCGCTCTGCTACTACTGAGAGAGGTCACGGGTTAAATCACAGTTTAGTCTGGAGCACCAATACACAGACTTTAAGTCGTTATTATAGAATATGACAAGACGCACATCATTTTTGAGAGTTACAGCATATAATATTAGCGCTCACCTGCGACGTTGGCTTGTTACAGCAGTAATATTAGCGCTCACCTGCGGCGTTGGTTTGTTATAGCAGTAATATTAGCGCTCACCTGCGGCGTTGGCTTGTTACAGCAGTAATATTAGCGCTCACCTGCGTCGTTGGTTTGTTATAGCAGTAATATTAGCGCTCACCTGCGGCGTTGGTTTGTTATAGCAGTAATATTAGCGCTCACCTGCATCGTTGGTTTGTTATAGCAGTAATATTAGCGCTCACCTGCATCGTTGGTTTGTTATAGCAGTAATATTAGCGCTCACCTGCGGCGTTAGCCTGTTATGGTGGTAATATTTGCACTCACCTGCGGCGTTGGCGTTGAGCATGCTGTACATGCTGTACATGTTACAGATCTGGCGGTACTGCTCCTCACTGTCCTCCACTTCCTCCTCCTCCTCTTCTTCGTGGAAACTGTTGGGCGAGTCGCAGGACGGGCTGGCGTACAGGCTGAGGGTGGTGGGACTGGCGCCCTCTGGTGTACCTCCGCTGCTGCCATTGTTGTTGGTGGAGGAAGGGGCAGGGCCTCTCATTGACCCCGCCTCCTGGTTCATGGCATTAGTGGAAGCTGAAGAGGAATAACGCGCTGCTTTCCGGGCTCCGCCTCCTCCGCCTGACACGCCACCCCTCCGCCTGTTGCCCCGCCCCCTCCGTCTCTGGGGCCCTCCCACAGACGCTTGGCCACTGGGGCGCACACCACTGAGAACAGCGACCCCTCCTGGACACACGGGCAACAAAAAGGGTCAACTACAATGTGATTTAGCAACGCCAAGTCATGGTTGAGGTGAAACACTGCTAATACGGAAATAGGTCATTTTATGTGTCAACAAAAGGACAAATTAGAATAACGCTAAAATAGAAATAAAAAGGAGAAGCGGCGTTCAGTCCCAACTTAAGCAGACAGTTAGCAAGCCAGCTAGTTCAGGAAACTTCGTTGGTCTTTTCAATGTGTTTTTCCTATAGCCGTTAGCATTTAGCCGAAAAATAAATAAAAAAAATTGCAAATTATGAACGATCCAAATAGGCCTGTCACGATAATTACTATATCGAGTTATTGCTCGATAAGTAAAATGAAGGACGATAACATTTTTAGTCTCGATAAATGCACGTGCTGCATGTACTTAAAATAACTACAGAAGAATGAACGCTATCACAACGCTGAGTGAGCGGAGCGTCCATCCAACCAGTCTCCCTGTGCATAAAGACAGCATTGAGCACATCAGCCGTTTCACATGTATCCAGATCATTTATAGATCAGCGCTGCTTTTGGAGAGAGGCGGGGTGTAAACAAAGTGCCGTGATACTACATAGCTGCTGATTCCAACACTTTGTTAACTTTATCGTGGAGCAAGAGGGACTCGTGTGAAAACACTTGGAGTTCCAGCCAAAAGAAGCATCACGGAGAGAATAACAACATTAATGCGACTGCAGGTTTGTCCAACATGAGAACGAAACGAAACCACCGCCCAGTCAGTGTATCAAAGCTAATCAGCGCTACTGTTAGCGAGAGGAGCCCGACCGCTTTAGCCACTATCCAAATACAAGCGTGATAGTCCTGAGAACATTACTTAGTGCTTAGGTCTATGTTACTGTTCAAAAGCCAGAGAAATGCTGCAGCGGCTTGACAAACGGTCAACAAGTTTCCCAAAAAAGCTGCTTCACTCCGACAGCCGTGTGTACAGGAGGTTATATTTGAAAAGAAAAGGAAAAACAACAACAACATATGGCTACTCTACTTTAGCAGTAATACAGTATTATCTGAATCCATACATTTAATATACTAACCAGGTTTTATTTAACACAGAAGAGTTTGTGTCAGGAAATCTTTAACCGGAATAATGTAGATGAAATATCAGTATTATTGTTATTGGGATATTTTTAAAGATGATACTGTATATTGACTTTATTTTTTTAAATGTCGTGACAGGCCTAGTTCAAACACAGAACCTGGTGAGAGTGTAAGTTATGTTAAAAAGTTGAGAAGCACAGATGGATACAGTGTTTTCAGCTGTAATCAACCCATCGACCACATTTAGGTCAAAGCCTCGTTAGAAATCATTAATGAATTTACAGACCTTTTGAGAGTAAATGAAAACAGTAAATGAAAAGAAGAGCGAAAAGTCCAGTCCAGAATATATAAAGAAATTGAGCTTGAAATGACTTTTAAATTAATTTTAATCAGCGTTTAACCCACTGAATTGTTCTTTTATTGATTTTAATGAAGCTTTGTGAGGGAAAACCATGACATAGGCTTTTCTTCTCAAACATGTGAATTCTTATTCCGATCTATAAAGGGCCCACGACTCGCTGGACTTTGGGAATGGCTGGCAGAGAATATTCAAACAGACATTACTGAAGAGCCCAGATTGTTCCTTCAAAGTCTCGTCGACTCCTTTTGGAAACCCGTGACTGTCTGAACAGAAAGTGCTCTGTCACTCTCACTGTCAGACGCAGCTAAAATTAGGACCATGTTATTTTAACGATATGCAGATCACATTCTGCCCATCACATGACAAACTTAGTCTACGAACAAGGAGCTGTGAAGACGTCTGTCCCGGTTAAGTCCCAGTTCAGCCAAAGTTCAAAGGACAAACGGATGATTAGAAAATGATTAGAATATTGGCTTTAAAATCCCAGCACATGTTGATATTATGATTGGGTCGACAAACAGATTAAGTGCATTTAAAACCATCTTTCTTTCAACGGTAATTAAATCGGAGCATCAACCAACAAGCGAAGGGTCATATATCGGGCTGGGTCCTGTAGCTGCACGATTAACCTTTACCACATTGAAATTGAGGTTTGAGCTGCCGCGGCGACCTCACCTCAAAGGACTGAGGTTTCCTTTTATTTTTCCTGTCTTACGCGCGTGTCATTTAGCGTTCTATGATTTATAGTAAATTATTACAGTATATATTATAATAGTATCATAATATAGTATATATTATATTTCTACATATATTATGCCCCTCCTGGAGCCGCCACCTTAACGTGGTGGAGGGGTTTGAGCCTGAATGATCCTGGAGCTCTGTTGTCGGGGGCTTCGTGCCCCTGGTAGGGTCCTAACAGGTCCTAGGTGACGGGTCAGACAAAGAGCGGTTCAGAAGCCCCTTATGGAGAGACCAACAGGCCCGGTTAGAACCATGAGGCCGTCCTTCTGTGGACCCACCACCTGCAGGAGGAGCCATAGGGGCTGGTGCAGCTCCAACAGCTGCCCCCACGACACGGCAACGGACAAGTGGAAGAAAATGGATGGATGGATATATTTCTACACCACTAGTGCCCTTTTAAAATTCTCCAATGACATACCATCTTCTTTTGACTCCACTATGCAAACTGTTGATATTTTCATAGATCCATCAAAAGTAACAGTAAGTTATATGCCACTGGGCCGTCTAAACAAACTATACTCTGGTTTAATTAATACTTTCATCATAGAGATCAGTGAGTTTCACACCTAGGATATAGTTCTGACTTTAAGATCATTGATAAAGGGGTACCTCAGGGTTCTTCTCTAGGACCACTGTTATTTTTGATTTTCATTATTGATCTACCAAAAATATATCACGCTTATTTACTTCACGCAGTCATTCATTTACATGCATATACAAGTTAAAAAATAATCGCAAAAAGGTTTTATGTCAAAAAGTTTTTAGAACATCATAGAATTATATAATTGTCTACCATGTGCAATGATGGCAGACATTTTCTTTTGGCTCATTTACACACAGCCTATGATAAAAACACAAATACTTCTTTCACATAAATTATTCTTAAATAAATATAGTAATGATGCCTGTCACTGAAAATGGTCCTTTGATCGTCAGTGACATCACAGGTTAATCTTATTTATAATTATAGACTGTGCTATAGTTTGTGCTCCCCTCTACTGTCTGGCTGTATTCTTGTACCTGCGGCTGCGGCGTGGAGGCGCTTTGCTCCGTCTTCACCTTTGACACCAGAGGGAGGGGCGTCTGGCAGGAGGTGGGCCGTCCTGTGACCCCGCCCACAACCCCACAGGCTCCGCCCCCTGAGGTTTGAGTGACGGGGGACTGCGGCTCCGAGGGCGGGGTCTCCTCTGTGTGCAGCCCCTGGGAGTCGCAGCTCGGCGAGGACACCTGCGGGGGACAGGGAGGAAGTGACGTCATCAGGTCCACAAACTAAAGCAACAGAGCCCAGGCATCGCGTTTATACATGGAAATAAACACCGCTAGCATCGCCTCAGTTAAACACACGCTGTCTGGTTTGAACCGGACCTCAATTGTGAAAAGAACCAGATCTTTTTTTCAGTCAATTTTACCCAGAACGTCGACAAACAAACACAAGAATCAGCCCAACAACAGAGCCACATAAGTGAAAGCTTTTTGCAATTAAGTCAAAGCTATAGTGAACTAAAGATGATTTGTCAGACAGTTTCAGCCTCTTTTTATTAGTTGTGGTGCAATATTTTATTCACAAACACATTTTTCAAAGCGTAAATATATGACCTATTGTGATTTTAAATGATTTAAATTAAAAAAAGTGCCGTTTATCGATGGCGTCCTAAGATATAGTGAGTTTTCTGGCTGGTCTTATTTCCATTTCATATTAAAAAGAGCCCATCTTTTGAGCGGCTCTTTGAAATGAACGGATGCCAAAGACTCGGCTCCCAGAAAAGAGCCGTAAATCCCGTCACTACCGTCTGGAGCCTGAAAGTCGCTACGGTTTTATTGATTTAAAGAGGGGTATTATGCTTTTTCAATCACATAGCACCAGTCTATAGCATACTACAATGATGACGTAACCTTCTGTTGGTCTGTATATGCAGTAAATTAAAATAACTGCCTTGAATAAAATTGCTCTCTCAAAATGGCTGTACTGAACGTCTTGAAATAGGCCTCTGTCTCTTTAAGAAGCTTTCCGACACGCCCCCTTCAGCACACTGCTGTGGCATCTAAACAACACTACTGTGCGGGGAGGGGGCTCTGCTGAGCTGAGGAGCAGTGGTTGGTGGCTTGGCTGGTGACGAAAGGTCCAGAGGCGTCTCCAGGAGGTGGGGGCGTTCCTAGGAGGACTGAGGCATAGCTACACCTAAAATGGCTGCCGTCAGTTTTTACTGATTACTCAAAAATATGTGAATGAGCCAAGGCAACACTCCAGGCATGTGTTTAATGAGGGAATGACATAATAACATTATATAAAGCTTGAAAAAGTCGATTTTACGTAATACCCCCCTTTAAAAGTGCATATTGTAATGTTACGTGCTGCACAGTATAGTTTAGTTTGGATCCTCTGCTGTCAATAATCAATAATATTTTCTAGACAGGCACGATATTATGAGTTCTGCAAAGGCCAGTCAAAGTAAATGAGCTGTAAAAGCCTGATTGAAGCGTTACCTTGAGGAAGAACTCCGTGCCCTTCTCCATGATCTGCTGGATCTGTAGAAAACCCGCCGTGTACATGAGCAGGAACTGGTCTCCCACGTTCATGCTGAGGCGCCCCGTGTAACAGAAGGACAGGATCTGCTGGAAACTCTGCGGCTGAACAGCGGGAGGCAGCTCCACCACCGAGCTCTTCCCGCCGGAGTTAAACAGGTCGCGGAAGTACGAGCTGCTGGCGGCGAGGACGGCGCGGTGAGCCTGGACAGAGAGAGAGGAGGGAGTTACACAGGCCACCCGGACTTTCGATACTGTTAGAGGATACAATAAATCGCTATTTATCATACTGGGTCAAGCTGTACAGTCGTACCATCTCTGATAGTACCACTGAATGTTTTGCTCTTAGACGGTATTTATCCCTCTTCTGTGGAAGCATAGACAGACTTGAACGGTAGGACTAGCGCAATGTTTCAAGTTCATGTCTCCGGGTCCTGTAACGATGCTAAATAAACTTCTCCTGTATAAGACATCCTGACTGCTGCCTGTTCTTCATCAATCCTCTCGAACACCATTGTTATTCCCAGTGTTAATTTCGTCGACTAAAATATTTAGTCTTAATTTTAGTCAAAGTGATATTCTGACGACTAAAATTGGACTAAAACTAAATTAAACGTTTTTCATGAGACTAAAACTATGACTAAAATGTCCAGATATTTTAGTCGACTAAAATAAGACTAAATAAAAATGAAAAGGAGAGACTAAAATCATCCAAACTTCTATTGACCGTCTGAAAGAGCCTCAGATCATGTACATTCTCTGCCAAAGGATCAGCTCTGAGCTTTGTTCATGTGGAGCAGCTCCATGAAGCAGAGGAGCTGATTAAATATGATTATAATTAATATTATAAAGGCAAAGTCGACTAAATTTGTCTTAAATTTAGTCGACTAAATTGACTTGCAATTTTAGTCGACTAGAACTAGATTAAAATTGAATTACATTTTCGTCAAAAGACTAAAACTAAAACTAAATTAAAATATGTTGTCAAAATTAACACTGGTTAATCCTCTAACAGATACTCCATGTGATGCGTCCCATGTGTAATGAGTCACACGGAGCGCTCTTTTACTGTTGATAATGGGGTCATTCTGTGTCAAATCAACTAAAGCCTCGTCCACAGCAACAGGGTATTTATAAAGTTACCCGCCCACCAACACCGAATACATACATCGTCAAGTACATTGATCTCTCCACGTTTCTGCACCGCACGTGCCGTTTGTGCAGCTGTAAGAACTGTTTTTAATTGTGTTGACAACTGACCCAATCGTAGGAAAGTATCCTGCTACGTGAGGACATGGCCTAGTTTTTCTCCACCGTCTTTAAACTTGACCTGATTGTAGAGGAGTTGTATCATTTATGGTTTGTGTAATAATTAGGAGATTGTGTGAGGACAAAATCATGGCTTCTGTAAAACTCAAAACTTTGACCAGCTCCAACTCCTCAACCGTTTGCCCAAATGAATGATTGGGCAAATGTGTAACATGTGCAGAGTAGTTAGGTGCCTAATATTGTCCTGACGACATATCGGTCACGCTCTTGTATCTGCATACATCTTGTACCTTGCATATGTTTGTGTGGGCTCTCAGTTGTCCAGCCTGTTCCAGTAAACAGCGCAGTGATGGTCTTACCTTAAAGGCGTGTCCCTTCACGAGCACAGACACGTCGCAGTACAGCCCCTGCAGCCTCTGCTCGTTCAGACACTCCAGAACACTGTTCCCAAAGTTCGGAATCGCCATCTGCAGCGTCTGAGCCATCACGGCCTCCGAGCAACACGGTCTGCGGAGCGAGAGGGAGGTCAGAGGTCAGGGAGTCCAACCCACAACCGCACATTAAAGACAGTCTAAGCAGCAGGGGTTTCACTACTTAAAGAGATGGTTAAGTATTACTCCAATCAAAGTAAAACTTGCTCAGTCAAATTATGACTTCAAGTGGACGTATCCTGCAAAATCGACTTTCTTGAAGTTTAAACCATGTTTTAACATTGTTCTCTCATCACCAGGAGCAGTGTTTCACAATTTCACACTGTTTTGAGTTAATCCTCGGACAAAGCTGTTAAATGTATCAGTTTCTTCTTCTACGGCGTCAGCGCCTCGTTCTGTACTTCCTGATTTCACTCCCAAACCCAAAAACGATCACGCACTGCTGGAGCTGCTAACCACGGTGTACGTTCAACCTGGAAGTTATTAAAGAGTAACTAAACGGGCGTGCCAAAGCCTTTCCCCACCCACAAACAAAAGTCAAAAATTGCCGTGAAAGAGGCGGGCTCTGAGGTTTGGGGGTGACATGCGGGGGGTGAGTGTGTGGGCCTTTGCATTGGCACAAGCACAGCAGACTGATTACGTGGGAGGGACTTGGTTATAAACCACAGGTGCAGGGGCAGGACAATGGGCAGCACCTGATGACGATGTGTGGAGCTGGTGCGGCTTATGACGTTCTGTGGAGGCCGTGGACACGTCTCCAGCCAATCAGGAAAATCTAATTTAGTAGCAGAGTTAACCCTGAAGGGGCGCAACCCATTCGTTTTCAGGCCAAAGTTAGGATTTGACACATGTTTGTGCTATAATGTCAGAATAATGTCAGGGACCAGTGGACAACACTATGAGACACCCATTGAGACAGTTTATCAGTAAAAAAAACTTGATTTGGTGTTTAGTTGCTCTTTAAATAAGAAAATTATTCCTATAGTTGGCAGCAGGGGGAGCCCCAGGTCTTTCGCCGGCATTTCATTTTTACAATTTAGTAACATTTCAGTGAAGCAGCAAATTAATGAAGAAATGTCTGAAAGAAAAGTTGAATTTTTAAGCTGCTGACAGGAAGTGACTTAGATCGAGGTCAAGTTTCATAACAGTTTAAAATAGTTTGCCTCCACTTATGTCACTTCAGTCAGTGTCCAATGAGGAAGTGAAACTATAAACATCAGAAAAATTGTCAAACTAAAGAAAACTAGATTTTGTTTCTGTTAGTGTGGCTGACGTGTAATGGACCCTGCGTTGTGTTGGTTCATTTCTAGAAATACTCTCGAGACTCAAGTCACAATTGGAGGAAGCGACACGCTCAATTCCATTTATTGATCTGGCATAAAATCAAAACGGCGTTAGCCCAACAGCAGACCTGCCCCACATGTACAGTCTATGATACAAAAGAAAGAACATCCACAACGTAAATAACGAATATAAACTTAAATGACAACAAAACAGTATGACAACTTAAAAGATGGCCATCGATCCTCACCTCTTCCCATGGAAGACAAATCACAAAAGGGAAGACGGAACGGGAGGAGCCAACATATATACGATCCCTAGACAGGACATGACACACAAAGGGGCAGCCAACCAAAATAAAATACTATTTACACGGGACTAATGATACAAAAACACTGCCAGGCAGAACAAATTACAATGGGCAAATAATAACTCGGATTAAATAAAATAATTCCCAACCCAACAATAACTTAGCGTGTACCACCACGCCACGTCTGACGATGGCGCCTGGACCCAATTCGCCAGGATTAACCAAACTGTTATAACTCCGCTACATTAGCAATATCTTAGATATAATTGTGATAACTATGTTTATCATCGTGTCAATGTGTCTTATGCACTTTAAGTACAGCACGTGAGTAAATTACCACCTCTGAGTCTAATCCACAACCTCTCACAGTTTATTCCGGATAGAAGAATCATTTTTATGCACTTTTTGTTGAACGGCAAGAATATTGACCAAATATTGGTCGGGTTAATACGAGTAGAAACAAGTCCATTTTAAAGCCCAAATATTATAAGAAATGATGCATTTATCATTTCTCAAGATTTGCCAAAGGAAGCAAAGGTATTAACTACAATTTACTGTAAACTTGACAAACGTTGAGAGACAAATGCAGTTACGAACCAGACTTTCAATTCATTTATAAAAGATCAAGCAATGTCATTATTTTCAAAGAAATGTAGATTTACTGCCTGCTGGGAAGGAATTGTATGACTTTCAATGACATTTACTGCCTTAATTTTGACACAATTCAGTTTATGGCTCAGTGGAAACCCTGTATTTTATTTAGATCATGAAAAAATGATATGATATTGGAATAATAGTAAGGAGTAGGACTGCACAGTATGAGTCAAAGCTAAAAATGGCCTCAGTCCAAACTTAAGAACCTTGCGTTTCGGGGCAGACAGAGTTGCATAAGCTTCTATTTTTCACTCCTTTGGATTCTTAAAAAAGTGGTGTCCTACTTCACAGTTTACAGTCGTTTGCTTCTGTTACGTAAGACGCTGAATCCAGATCAGGCTGAATGAGAGACGAGCGCCTGGGACAGAGACGCACTCGAGCAGCACTCGAGCAGCGGTGACAAAGCACAAATGGATTCTATGGAAATGACATGTGCGTCTGCGGCGGCCATGTTGGTGCAGTCATTAGCATCGTCTGGTTTCAGAATTAACGCTGTTTATGGAGGAATCCTGAAGCCACATGTAGGACCTTTTAAAGACGATACCCAGAAATGCACCTTTACTCATCGTTGTCTGAATTTGGCACTTAAAAAATACATCTATTCATATTTACTGGGCCAACAATAGATTTTTGGCAAATAAAACTTCAAAATGCAGAACATTACGTTATTTCATTAAGCTGTGCTTGTCTTGTTTCAATAGAGGTTATGCGTGTGATGTCATAACAAAACAGCAGCAATGACAGCAGCAAACTGACCTTTTGCAAAAGCCCGCCCCCAAACAGTCATTGTCCAATAATACCTCATAGGCCTATATGCTTCCAGACATTCCCTTTATCTCCTTCCAAAGAAGGTAATGTTGCTGCATGTTTTTACCCTTTTCAGCAACAACAAAAAAAAAAAGCAGAAGCAGCGCCAGCTAACTTTTAAGCCATCTTGTTTGCAAAGAGTTTCTTGTCTGTGCTGGACATTGTCACAAAAAAGGTGTTTCTGTCGCTGAAATATCTGCACATTTACTTTTTAAGTGCTACAGAAGCTCCGAGCAGAACCTTGATATTTCAGCTGCAGGTGAGCCACAGCTTTGTGGGGGAGACAAAGTCACTGCAGCCTCTCTCTCCTCCACAGCAGGAGCAGGAGCAGACCCCCAGACTGGCCATGTTTTAATGAATACTGGACTAACTTACGAAGAGATCATCATGACTGGACTAAATATCAATCAATCAGTCAAACTATATTTTTTTAAAGTGCTTTTCATACCGAAAGGTATCACAAAGTGCTTTACAGATTACAACATTTAAAACAATACGCCCGGCAGCCCCTCCCATCCCTCCAAATATATACAAACATTACACACCCACACCCTCACTCACAAACTCACTCACTAACTCACACACACAGAATAAAATAAATAGATGCATAAGGCTGGATACAGATGGACAAGTGTGGAAACCCCATTTGAGGAGCCGTCTGCGCCGGGAGCAGCAGCACAGCTACAGGGCACTGACCCAAGAGAGACACCTCACCTTCACCTGAGCACCCACAGGACAGAGACACCTCACCTTCACCTGAGCACCCACAGGACAGAGACACCACACCTCCACCTCAGCACCCACAGGACAGAGACACCACCTCCACCTGAGCACCCACAGGACAGAGACACCAAACCTCCACCTGAGCACCCACAGGACAGAGACACCACACCTCCACCTGAGCACCCACAGCCACAGCCTATCACCCCTTCAGAGGAAACACTGGGAAAGCCTAAAAATTTAAGAAACCATCTAAAAACACTCATAAGAGTTTGAAATCCAGAAGTAAAAGCAATTAATGAAGTAAAAGCAATTAATGAAGCTATATATATATAAATACATGAACGTTCTCTGCGGTCCTGAGCTCCTCCTCAGGCCGTTCCAGAGGCGAGGGCCATAATATTGATTGATTTTGATTTGATTTTTTTATTTCGAGCCACACAATACAGGCACAAAGCCAGAAATTATAATAATAATAATATTGGAAAGACGCCTCGCCGTGAGTCTTTCTGTTGACTTTAGGAATAACTAGGAGACGCCTGCCAGAGGAGCGAAGGGGCCGTGAAGGTTCATAAGGTAAAAGCAGTTCTGAAAGATAAGAAGGACCAAGACCATTAAAAGAACTTAAAAGTTAAAATTTAAAAATATATTCCTCCACTGCACATTAACCCATTTAGCCTCGATCAGGAGGATATCGCACAAGTATTTAACCAAAAAGAGTCGCTAACATTTGCTAAGGTGGCGGTGCTCCTGGACTGTGGGTTGATTTATATATAAAGAAACTAATCTAATGGGAATTAGCGACAAAAGTGAGACGGAAACGAGGATGAAAACGCAACAAAAAAACAACCAAAGAATAATAGTAAAGTGACAAAAAAATCGATCTGGTTAAGAGATTAAACTTTTTCTAAATGAGTCACGACTTTCCTGCAGCTTCTGACCTTTAACACGGGTTTAACCCACTCCTCAGCTCGAACAGCAAAATCCCAGACGCTCGTCATCTGCAGAGTCAGTGGGAGTGAAACAGCGTCAGCACATTCATATCAGAGGCTCCCATTTCCATTTGCTCACGATTCATTTAACAGCTTCAGAATGTTTTTAAGATCGACTGATAACAAAAGTAAGCCTCTCCCACTCCCCTCCTCTGTGCTGCCGTTTCAGTAAAGGGGAAAAAAAAAGAGCCGTTCGAGGCTGTAGTGAAGCACTGCAAAGAACAGCCACTGGAGAAGATTCAAAGATCACTCAAAGTTGCGCGAGTGGCTCCAAACACAGCTCCAGGTCTGTAACATGGTCAAAAGATCCAAAAAGTCAATGTTGCAAAGAGATAAAGTAGATTCACCAGTGTGTTCACAACGGCTGGGTACATTTGGAGCTGCGATTCAGTCTGCGTAGGTTTCCTCTACCACTAAAAACATGTACAATAGGCCAGGATGAGAGAGGGTGTGTTTGAGAGAGCGAGTGAGGGATGACGGAGGGCTACAATCCATGTCAGGGTGGACAAAGACACCTCTTCCACCCTGGTCCTGAGCACAGGTATGCCCCAGGGATGTGTCCTGAGTCCTGTGCTGTACACTCTTTTCACGCATGACTGTGCTCCCACCCACATGCCCAACTCAATAATAAAATCTGCAGACGATACCGCTCAAATGATGAATCGCACTACAGGTTAGAGGTGGAGCATCTCACTCAGTGGTGTAGGGACAATGACCTGGTCCTCAACACCGCTGAGACCAAGGAGATGACTGTTGAGTTTAGGCGGATAAAGACCATCTCACTCCAGCCCGTGTACATCGATGGAGAGGAGGTGGAAGCAGTGGACGGCCTAAAGTTTCTCGGAGTCACATTAAAGATTGATTGATTGATTGGATTTATTTGAGTGATTTTTACAACGACATTATTACAGTGCAGAAAACAAACAAAGCAACAAAAAAACTCAAAGAGAGTCGAAGCAAGAAAGCTTATAAGTGCCTACCCCCATATTCAAGATTAATTTACATTCCGGATACATTAATACAACATCTCATGTTTACATACAATACAACACTTTACAAATTCCTGAATTACTTATTTTTATTTAGAATTTGTACTTTTTTCTTTTTCTTATTCCTCATTCCCGTTCACATAACAACCATGTCCAATCATTACTTATAAACACCAGTCACCATTTTATTAACTGACTATTAATTTAGTTATAATAAGTATTACATAGTCAACACGACCCATTATTATTGTCATTCCCATTTCCACTGTAAAATATTGGTTGTGATTGTTTTATTGTTTTTGTTGTTTGCCTTGTTTAGTGAGATGCCTTTAAAAAGCCAGGGTGTAATATGGCCAGTTGGTAGAGGGCAGTAGCCCCCCACCAGCAAGCCCTCACCCTGCTGCCCTAACTAGTTGTTGTCGTGAGGTAGTACTGAGCCATATACTGGGCGGTGCATTAAAAGACAAGATTTATGAACCCGTTGACAGGGGGGCGGGGCCCGTCCACCAGGTCCATCTCTCGCCTGCCCTCGCTCTATTATGTTTAACAGTGACCAGTGGAAACAGGCTGTTACAGCATTGTGGTTGGGTTTTGCTTATTCATTTCTCTCAGTTCCTTTAATTCATAACGACTTAAACTTAGGGGTTGGTGACATTGGTTCTATCAGCAATGTAAACAGGTTCACAGTAATACAAAATTACTTGTAATTAATATGAACAAGGTCACATGTCTTTATCATATTTCTCAAACACACTTCTCTTATACGTTTTTTTGAATTGTTGTAGACTATCAGCGCCTTTTAAGGATTCCTCTAGAGTATTCCACAGATTTACACCTCTCCGGGTGATACAGTGACTTTTTAGGGTAGAATACATTGTACTTTCAGATTATAAGTACCCCTTAGATCGTAACTTCCCACTCTTTTACCAAACATTTGTTGTATATTACTAGGGAGCTGGTTGTTTACAGCTTTATATATCTGTTAGAAAGTATTATATTTTATGAGGTGGACTGGTTGTCTAACCAGTTGACATGGACTAACTCAGCATTAGTGAAGAAGCCACAACAGAGAATGTATTTCTTGAGGAAGCTCAAACAGGCTAATCTTCCACAGAAGCTGTTGGTAAACTTCTACAAATGTGCAATTGAGTCCATTCTGACAAACTGTGTGGCTGTGTGGTTTGCTAGCTGCACAGCGGCTGAGAAGACAGACCTGCAGCGAGTGGTGAAAGCAGCCAGCCGGACAGTAGGACTGGAGCTGTCCTCAATCAGCTCTGTATATGACACACGGATGAAGAGGAGGACAACAAACATTTACAAGGACAGAACACACCCCGGACACTCACTGTTTGAGCCCCTGCCCTCAGGCAAACGCTTTACAGTGTTACAGACTCACAGCAGCAGATTGAAGAACAGTTTTTACCACCAAGCTGTTAGCTCCATCACACCTTACAGCATCTTAGCACCACATTGCAGCTGCTACTACTGTTTGTGCTGTTTCTGTCGTCTTTGTCTGCGAGTGTTTATAGTTTTACTATTTATCATTGAGACCTG
This sequence comes from Neogobius melanostomus, assembly GCA_007210695.1. Classification (NCBI taxonomy): domain Eukaryota; kingdom Metazoa; phylum Chordata; class Actinopteri; order Gobiiformes; family Gobiidae; genus Neogobius; species Neogobius melanostomus. The sequence continues at coordinate 278,061 of VHKM01000244.1, forward strand.
AGAGCCAAACAAGTTTCATTATGCTTGTGTGTAATGACAAATAAAGTATTCTATTCTATTCTATTCTAATCCAGTGTGTTTGTTTATTAACATGCACTTTCCCTACTAAATAAACAAAAAATAGAAAACCGCAACCACTGTCCCTCCTCGTGTTCATGGCCACAGTGGTTGTGGTTTATTTTGTAGTGTTTTTTGCTTGTCCTGAAATGGCAAAAATGTGTCAAAGTAAGATTGACTTTAGGGACATTGTGGCCTCTTGTGATTTGGATATTACATCACCTAATTCGGCTTTATGATATTTTTATCATGATGTTCAATGTCCCTAAAGTCCAACTACTGTCCCTCCTCGCGTTCTGGCTAATGGAGAATAAAACAGATGAACTGCTAAGCTCTTCCCAGAAGATGGTGAAAGACTGTTGTGAAGCGGAGGGAGCTGATCAGTGCAGAACACCACGCTCTGAAACAGGGACACACTCAGGAGGCTCTGCACCGTTTCAGAGGATCAGGAGGAGACTGAAGCGGCCAGGTTTCCTCCGGGTGTTACGGTTTCCCCGACCTCCAATAACGGGTCAGGTTTGGCTCACAGCGGCTCAGGACTAACACCTGAACACTATTCTGTTGTACAATGACAAATACTTTGCTAAGTCAACTTGCAACAGCCAGTCTATCACTCAATCGTTTTGTATCGCCCAATTGCAAAAATATGAAGAGAGTGAAACAGAGTTGACAGAGAAGGAGCTACATCGAACACATCAACATGTCGTTTGTGATTTTCTTACTTATATTGCTCCCTTTCTCTATTTTCTTTAAACAAGGGTCGGAGGATAAGTCTGCTTCAATGTGCCGTAGTTTCTGAATTATGCACATTAATCAGCGTATAGAGGACAGATTGAGACGTGCTACGCGGATCCTAAAACAGCGCAGACTGTAATTTTTCCGTTCTGCAGGTTTAAGATATAAACCGGTGCATCGATAAGAAGCATCATTAGTGAAGGAGACGTACGGTTCTAATGTACTGCTCAAGCTGCACCGGTTCTCGACTCCCACGTCCAATCACAGTCGTTATAATAAAGTAAGATGGCGCCGTTTTTCCTCTTTCTGGGATATTCCACTTAGCGCTGCACAATATACGGCTACCTGTATCACAAGAGGCCACAATGTCCCTAAAGTCCATCTTACTTTGACACATTTTTGCCATTTCAGGACAAGCAAAAAAACACATGGAACTTACAAATATTGTAATATTCACTTTTAGTTATAAGTTTTCTAATTTAGTTCCATTTTATCCTTGTTTTGGTGCAGATTTAGTTTTTTTTTTACGTCTTGCTTTGACACAATTTGCCAATAACAAAACAAAAAACTTTACCGACATACATCATAATTAAATACAATGATTTCCTTTGTTTTTCCACATCACATCGTCGTTTGTGTCGACAATGAGCCAAAAGCACCTCCAGCCCACTCGTCAGACACCACAGAAACGGAAACTAAAGCAGCTCCAACTGATAAAACAATGGAGGGGCTTCACGCTGTCGCACATTCTGGGGTTTCTGGACGTATTTGTGACGGTCAGTGTGACAGCGAGCGCGAGTTGGCCGAAAACCCTCCATTATGAGACAAAGACTGTGGAAAAATAGCCATAACACATGCCGTCAATCACCTCCGTCAACAAAGCCTCTGTCATTGCCCACACAGAGAATCTGCTCCGTCTGAGCCGCTCATCCTCTCCACCCCACGCCGAGACCTTTACTCCACTCAAAACAATCCCCGAGCAGCAGTAACGACCACAGTAATGCAAAGGAGAAGTTCAACAAAGCTCTTTAATGAAACTCTAGATCGGACATGGAGCTCGTTGATGTGGCAAATGTGGCGGCCATCTTGTGACTGGCCGGACAGGCTAACCCTTATGCCACCGATGCAAAACCAGGAGCAACATTTTCACTGATCCAGCGTCAGAATGTGAGACACTCATTGTTTGTGGTTTATTACTTCTAAGTCTCGTATCTCAGTCGGGATCAGGTCATTTCTTTGAAACGTCTTGTTTTCTACAGTTACACCCCAACATTCGGACATTGAGGTCAATTGTGGGAGTGGGGGCACTTCCCCTAACTAGAACTAACTCTAACCTTAGGCCTAACCTTTAGGATAGTGGAGTTTACAATCACGGATATCAAAAAGTGTCGGAATCACGGTCGACCCCATTTTTTTACTCGTTGTTTAGCCGTATTAGCATCGTTTTCTCCATTCGTTCCCAGGGTTCAGTGTTTTGCATGTGTCCCATGTCCCATTACTGATCAAATAAAAGGAAACTGATATTTTTAATTTTGTATTTAAAATGCTGGTAACGCTTTAGAATACGGCCCAGTAACTCCTAGGTAGTTACTATGGTACATCCCTGGTACTTACAGAGGTAATTACCAGGTACTTGCAGTGGTATGGCCTGGTAACTCCGGTGCCATGTCATTGGTCCGACAACCCATTAGTCCGACGTCTCATTATTACAAAAATATAACCCTAACCCTAATGGCACCCCTACTCAATGGGTGATTTTCAGAATAATGAGACGTCGGACTAATGGGCCGACCTCGTAACTCCTAGGTACTTACCTAAACGTACCACTGTAAGTACTTGGTCATTATCTCTGTAAGTACCAGGGATGTACTACAGTAACTACCTAGGAGTTACCGGGCCGTATTCTAAAGTGTAACCAAAATGCTTGTTAATACTTGAACTTGTAAACATTCACTGTTTCTAAAAATAAAAGGCTTTAAGACTCCTTTGCATTAAAGAAATACAATGAATAATACAATACAATGTTTTATAATTATCAGGGCAGGTTTGATCAAAACGTATGCAGCCGCTTAATTATTTGTCAGATGTTTTGATGAACAGACGAAGGAAACGTGTTTCTAAAAGTGCCGTAACGGGACTCACTTGAACAGCTGCTTATCACGTGTTTGTGCTTTCACTTTCCTTTCTGTTTAGTTTCGCAGAGGAGTGTTTTTGTTTGCATCCAAGGTCAGTTGTGGCTCCTATTTCTGAACATTTGGACTTCATTGGGAATTACTCAGTTCGTCACCTTGACTCATTTACAGCGAAGGATTAAGATACTCGACGTATCAGCTCCTTTTGCTGCAACTTCCTGACGATGGGATTTGCATGACAGACGTCCAACAGTGACAACGGCTTTTCTGTCTTTTGGACACAAAGAGGCTGCGTTGTCACTTATTGGACACATTTGTGTCGCTTTTTATTTTTCAAGAAGCTTTTAGATTTGGGTAAAACCAAACTGGAGAAAATGTGCTCGGTTCAGGTTAAGAGGTTTTAAAAAGTACAGAAATACTGTTTTAAAGTAGGAAATTTTTTTTATATTTGATATAAATAGATGTAAATGATTTGAAGTGTTTGACAGAGGAAAATCCATGAACAAATGGAGCTTCTGCCTCCTATAAAACGTTTGAAAAACTGCAATAACGTCTGTGATAATATGACATGAGGTCAGTCACAATGATCAAAGAGTAATATAAAAAATCATGACTAAAACTAAACCTCTGCACATTGAACGGGTAAATCTCAGTCGGATAAAAAACGTGTAGGATTTTGGGATAAATTGTGTCAGATATAAATATTGCAGTTATCTGGTGATGTATCGTGGGCTTGTGAACAACATGAAGAGTCTGTGCTGCTCATTGAACTCAGATTGAATTTGACGACAGTGAAATTGCCCTGAGATGTATTTTCCCCATTAAAGTCCTAATCTCCCGCCCCTGGTCTGAGGCTCCTCCAGGTGCGAGTCTGCACATTCAGCGAAAAGTCCGCATTAAATTAAATATGTGCCAAATCAGCTCCGGGCTCGGGACGAGCGCCCCGGGAAGGAAAATTAATTTACCGTTTATGGATGATGATATTTCACTTATTAATAAGACAAGAGGAGCGATGGCCGTGTAAAAGGAAGATACAAGATTATTTTCTCATTAAGGCGACTCGCTGCAGGTGATTTTTAGATCCTTAATGTCTTAGTTTAAAACACGGAATTCGCTGACATTTTCTCCGCCAGCGAGCCGGAGATTTCCCGGAAATCCCTCCAACATGGCGGCTAGTCTTTCCCGCGCTTATTCATTCACAAATACGGACATGTTTGGTATCCACGTGTAGCACGCAGCGGCTAAAGACGGGAGAAATATACACACGCATGTGCAGATGTTAATAAACTACAGGTTTCTCCAAATGAGTTTTCATTCCACTCTTGGACCTGACATGATTCAGAGGGATTCTTTAATATCTAATTCATGCCTGATTTACTGAGCTTTGAACCTAAAAACAAGGCAACAGTTGAATTTTTGCTGATTTTTTTCCACTTATCTTTGTGTATCAACAAAGTTTAGTGAAAAGAATCACCGTCATCTCAATAAGGCCGGATCAAAAACAAAAGGCAGATCCGCACAGGCTGTATCTGCTCACTGATTTATTCCAGTATCACCAGTGACGTTTCAGCCCCTTCATCAGATTAATAAATCTAACCGGCAGCTGAATATGGTTTCAAACCATAACTTTATTATTCTCAGTGAACTGAGCCATGTCATATTTTTCCAAGGGCCAGTTTGAATCCAATTGAAATGATTTTTACTGACATTTAAGGCCTTGAGTTTGGGTCAATTCATTTAATGACTTAATGATTTTTAATGCCCTGTGGAAAACCTCTTCCAGTGAGAACAGAAGTGCTGTCGGCCAAAAAGGACATTTGGTTGAATTCTGGAACTTCAAACTTTCAAACTAGAGAAACATATTCATCAGTTTCTGCCGACTTTAAAGCTGAGCTCCAGGTAACTGGTAGGTTTCTGAAATCCCATACGGAAAATGCCAATATTTGATTAATTGACAACAGACAAAATACTTCAAAATCCCAGCCTATTGGGAAGATTTCTTCTTTCTTTTTTTTAACGTCGTGTCCTACACAGTAGGGTTGTACCACGATATCATCGTCCATCGTGATGTACGAGCAGCATCCTGATGGAGAGCCACCATCGTGATGCCACGCCCCCTCCTGTCAGACACACGCGCTGATCTTCTGTGGGCCTTGTAAACCTACACACTTTCCTGGGATTGCACTGTAAATTTAATCTTGAATATAGCTAATATGCACGCTAGTTTAAGTAGCCAACAGAAGCCCGAAGACATGATGTGTTAGCCATATTTAAAGTAAAGACGCAGCGCTGCTCTATTTCTGACGCACGGGGCTCTCTCTCTCTCTCTCTAAAAGCAGCTACTGTTTAACACCGCGTGGTTTCGCTTTGCTTTTCGTAGGCTGCATTTTATTTATGTGAGGAAAAATGTGAGATTTCAGGATAAATGTATCTAAACTAAACATGATCTGAACAGAGTCATGGAACACGAATTTTGCAACGGAAATGTGTTGAAACTCGTGAGTAAAAGTCTCAGAGAACGACTTATTCAGCACGTCATCTGCTCCTCAATAACAAGGCTCTTATCACTACTAACGCAGCATTAGTCCAGGGACAGCTGCTGTTATGGCGCTGACTTTCCTGCGTTACCATGGAGACCAGCTGCGAAGCGTCAGCTTGAATAAACTGATTGAACACTTTGTATGGTTTTCTTATTATTTCAGAGTGACTTTGGGAAACACTGACGTACCAAACTATTCTAATGTTTAGTTACAAAACAAAACATTTAATTTATCTGTGTTGCTCTGCCTGTGTCAGACACTTTGTAGCTTCTCTGATGTTTAAATAAATCCCAAAGCAAATAAATGTATGAAAGCGAATGTTCTTCAAGACTTCCCAGAGCGGAGTCAGCAGAACTCACGTCTGTCCTTCATTATTTAAATCACATTAAAATATTCAACATGAATCTTCCACCGGAGCCTCGGAGGAACTGACAGGTCACGGTTTACTTCCCCAGGCCAAAGGTTAAAGCCACTCTCAGACAAACTAAAGCTGCGGCTAATCGGCGGCACTTAGCCTTTGACCTGAGGGGCCTCTTTAGAGCGAGGGGGGGACGCAGAGGGAGAGGGAGGTTTAACATTCAGGACAAGTTCAAGTGGAGACACTCATGTAAAATGAATGGTTCCGTCACAATCATTGCCCAGATGTGAAAAGTAAAAGTGAAACATATTTATCCAACAAAAGCAAACTGTGGCTAAACACTCATTTAGCCGTTTCAAGTGCGGCACGAGGCCCTTAATCCGAGTCGCGGCTCGTTCCTCCCGGTTTCTGTTTGTGTTAAGACGAAGCCGATCTTCAAAACTGTCTCATTTACTGTGAACATATATTTACTCCCACAATGAGGCGCCTCTGACGTGACTGATGTTTCTGTAATCAGCATTTACCGACTGCGAGTAGGGCTGGGTACATCGACAGAAAGGTTTACTGCTGTTAAAAAAGCAAATGCCGAAAAATATTATCAATACAGACCAAGGTTTGATGCTGTGGGTCCAGGGACAGCATTAAAGGAAGTTGTTTAAGCTCAAATAAATCATGCAAATTTAAGGAAGTAGTGTTTTATGGTATAAATTAACATTACTGTTCTGTTTTCTATAGTTTAAATGTAGAAAAAAGGTTTCGGGACTCCGCGACACACACCTGCCTCCGGCTCTGGAGGGTCACAGGACACTGGAGTGGGGGTCGCAACATGACTTCAAGGCAAAATTGTGTCCATTTATGACACTGAATTTGATGTATTATTGGATGTAAACAGCATATTTTCTTGAAATTAAAAGGAACAGGCCAGAGTTATTTTTCCACACTGAGATATGTTCTTACCTGAGCTTAGACGAGTTGATGCGTAACTGTTTGATCTTTACGCGTGCGCTCAGTCACAAAGATGTTGTTAGCATTAGCCTCTCCTCCTCTCCTCTATGGGGCCAAACGGGGGTGAAGTTAGAAGCGACCGAGCTCTAACACGTTTTCCCTATTTAGATACGGTTACACGATGCAAGTCTAGTTACACAAAATTAAACATGTAGATTTTCTAAGCGGATAAAAAGGGGAACTATATTGTGAGGCGTAATAACATCTTAGGAGCACTTTGTCTGCGCAGTAATATCATCACTTTACTGCTAAGAAAATTGACATGTTTAATTTTGTGTGGCTAGACTTGGATCGTGTAACTGTATTTAAATAGGAGCTCGGTCGCTTCTAACTTCTTCTAAATGCTAACAACATCTTTGGTCTTTTTGCGTGACTGAGCACACGCGTAAAGACCAGACAGGTACGCATCAACTCATCTAAGCTCAGGTAAGAACATATCTCAGTATCCAAGCGAACATCATTAAAGCAGATTTTATACGTTTTGCACCTTTAATTATTATAAATGCTATTTACATTTTGCAGAAGGGGGTCCCGAGTTGTTGGGTGATTTTGGAGGCCTGAAAGGTTTTGGATCCGTACGGCAAATATTTGAGTTTTGGAAAAATGTAGTGGTACCCAGCCCCGAGTCGTCTATAGCAGGGGTTCCCAAACTATTTTTGGTTGGGACTAGGGCTGAAAGATATATCGTTATCGTATCGATATCGAGATATGAACATTCAAAATATTAAAATCGAAAAAGAAAGATATAAACGATACAGATTTTCATCAATAAAACTGCACTCATTGTCATTATGTTTTTATTTTTCTGAAAAATGCTTGGTTTTCACCTAACCGATAGTTATATCGTATCGATATCGAGATATCTGGCATGAGTATCGAGATATGAAATTTTGTCCATATCGTTCAGCCCTAGTAGGGACACCTAAACAATTGACACCTAAACAACTCGGGACCCCCATTGTATAAAGTTTTTGCGTCTTATGCTACTTTAGGACAAGAAAACATTTTAGAATTTAGTTAATATGTATTTAAACAGTTTATCTTGAACATTTGAATGATTTCACAAATGATGTGCTCTTTTACACTCAAAAATATACTAACAACAGAAGCATTTGGGGGACCCGCACCCAAGTCCTCGCGAGCCCCTGGGGTCCCAACCCCCACTTTGGGAACCACTGTTCAATAGGTCGGGTTTACATTGACAGTGGGATATATCTGATATAAACTTTTCCAGTTTCATTCTCTGATTCAGTTACTAATGCAATATTGAAATGAAACCAGCCATGTTGTTTTTTATGTTTGGGTATATGGAGTTCCCTTGTGCCTCGCGAGGTGGTGCAGTGATGAGATCAGCTTGTAAAGAGTTCCTGATGTGTCTGTGTCTGAAGCATTTTTAGCTTATTGGGTCTGAATCTAAAAGGAGTTGTGTTGTTTTTGTGCCTTCATCAATTATTTTAGCCCACGGTCGAGCCAGTGAAGCACAAACCTCCCTCCAACAACTGACAGGACGCCACGTTCAGTCACTACGACCACGAATACAATGTGCCAAGTTTGGTCATGAGAAGTCCGGTTTGTCTTTTCATTTTTTTGTCACATTATTCCAGTAATACACATTGGCTTGTAGTATTCAACCACTTATAGGTACAATACTTGATTTAGCATTTTCCAACCAAGTGTGCCAACCACTTTAATTTTCCTTCTGATTACCTTCACGTGGCAACATATCACTTTAATGGTAGGAAGATACAGTTTCCCCTAAACAGCAACCTGACTACATCACCGACGTCCCACCACACTCAGGACCCGCCACAACCATCACAGATCCGGTCGCCACCACACCATCACCCACCGCCACCACCAGCTCCTTGATACGGTCAAACTTAATGAATCATTCAATCTCATAATGAATAGTTCTTCACATACTTGACTCATTCACTGTTGAATAGTCATCAAGTGTTAGTCACAATTAACTAATGAGTTGTTCAGGATGAATTAAGTGTCAATTCATCATTTATTAGTTAAAGGGATATTTCAGGATTTTGACATAGGGCCTCATTTCCTAGTTATCCAGAGTGTTGTTGACGTCTGGAGATATATATTTTTTAAATTCATGCAGTTCTTATATTTGAAGAGTCTAGTGGCGCTAGGCTAGGGCAAGGCTAAAGCATTTCTATGGTATCAGTTAGCCTGCATTAAAAACAGTCTGACCCACTCCACAGTGCACCTGAGGTAAATCACTTATAACACCAGACTAACCATATAAATGTCTATGTTCATAGAATAATTTCTGAAATATAACTGACCTTGTATCACATGAATTACCGCATTTTGAGGGACTATTTTCTTGCAGATCATTCCGCCGCTGCGTTAGCTTACAGCCACGAAGCTGATGCTGCTCAAATACAAGTTATTTTAAATGCAAAATGGTTCAAATTATTCTATTAACACAGACATTTATATGGTTAGTCTGGTGTTATAAGTGATTTACCTCAGGTGCACTGTGGAGTGGGTCAGACTGTTTTTAATGCAGGCTAACTGTTAACGTAGAAATGTGTTAGCCTAGCACTAGCCTAGCGCCACTAGACTCTTCAAATATAAGAACTGCATGAATTTAAAATACATAAATCTCCAGACATCAACAACACTCTGGATAACTAGGAAATGAGGCCCAATGTCAAATATCCCTTTAATATAAAGTGTTACCAATTAGCCAACACTGTTCGCGAATATAGCCATGTCTTTTTGTCACTGGATCAGGGGTCCCAGACTCAAACGTAAATTGACACGTAAATAACCCCGGACCCCCATTGTATGAAGTTATTGCCTCTTATGCCACTTTAGGAAAGAAAAACATTTTAAAATCAAGTTTATATACATTGAAACAGTTTATTTTGAATATTTGACTGGATTTCACAAATGATATGCTGTTTTACACTAAAAACTTTATTAAAAACAGTAGCATGTTTCTTCATATTTCATCCTGAAATCATCCGGGGACTCCCACCCAAGGCCTCGAGGGGTCCCGACCCCCACTTTGGGAACCACTGACATAGATTAAGATCAGATCAGGGCGAAATGGCGTTGACAGGAGTCTAAAACAGACCAAAAATTCACTATATTCTTTGGAATGGGGGAACTGGGGGGAAACGCAAAACACAAATCCATCATGAAAACCTCTCCACAGAAAATCCCACATTTACTTCCACAGAATCCGCTGGTTTTACTGTAAATGCAACACATAATGTTGACAACAATCGCTTAAACTGAGAGAAAACTTGAAATATCTCAAAGAGGACAGTCAGGACACCGACAGATGCTTTTCCCTCCTCTCAAAATCCAAGACACAAATCACCATTAAAAGTCAACTCAGCAGCATTTCAAACCAATCACAACCAAGTCAGTTCCTGTTTTGGGGAAGGTTAAAAGGTGACTGTTAGCAGGTAGCAGCTAAAGCTAAAGTTAGCACTGGCTTTTGGGAATCATTTCATCAACTGTTCGAGCTCAGTCAGTCTGTGGCACTAAATCATAGCCCAAAACAGGCTTTTTGTGTGTGGGCATTTTCGTTCTGTTTTTGTCACATTTGTAGCGTTTTTGTTGCTTTTGTCACTTTTTGTCGCCTGTTTTGTTTCTCTTCTGACACGTTACTGTGCTGCCTTTTCCTCATTTATTTATTTACGTCTCGTTTTCATCACTATTTTGTATATTCAATACAGTATTAGATCTTCCTGCTTTATAATGGATTTAATTGACTTGTTTTCCAGCTTTAGACTTGATTCAGACATAGTTTTGTCCAGTTAAGGTCGATTTTAGACCCTTTTTGGACCTGGTTTAGTTATATTCTTCATTCCAACAATCACAACCAAATCAGTTCCTGTTTTGGGGAAGGTTAAAGGTGACTGTTAGCAAGTAGCAGCTAAAGCTAAAGTTAGCACTGGCTTTTGGGAATCATTTCATCAACTGCCCGAGCTCAGTCAGTCTGTGGCACAAAATCAGCCCAAAAACAGCCAACACACAGCCTTCAAATGCCTTAAAGACGAGCGACAGGGGACACAACTTCATAATATCATCCAATATTTCAATCACGCATTCGTTGAGCTCACGTAAAGTGCGGTGGGAGCCTTCGTCCGGAGCGGCGGGACGCAGAGTCGAGACTTGGCGGGCGGAGGTGCAGCGTGAGGCGGCCAGTGCCAGTCTCCAGTGCCCGCTCTTCGGGGACTCCTCCTGGGGCGTCTTTAGCGCAGAGAGAGGGGAGGGGAGGGACAAAAAACCCGATGCTACTCTTCCTTTGGGGGCACGCCGTCAATCCCCACAACAACACAGCGACACTCCTCCCTAAAAACAGCCCCAAAATGGATGAATTTAGCGGTTTAATCCCGTCTCGGATTCCCCCGCGCGCGCTGCCTCGCTCCGGCCGAGTTGCACGCCTCTCCTCCCGGCGACATTTTGGAGGGGGAACAACGTGTGTCTGTCCCGCGTCTGCGCTCGTGTTTCAATGCAGAGTTTCGTCCGAGGGGAATGAGATGCGAGTGCACTCAACTCCGGACGCGAAAATCCCCCCGAAATGAAGCAGATTTGTTGCGAAACTGCGGCGCCAAAGAAGTGCAAGAATCGCGTCGCCTTATATCAGGAGTAAAAAAAAACCGCTTTGTGGGAGTGTTTTATTTTTTATTTTTTTTGCTCATCGATACGGGACAGTCACGCGCGCGGCTCCCTCCCCAAAATGTCGCTCATGGTATAGCCTGATTTATTTATTTAACTTAAACGCTCGAGCTGCCGCGCCGCTAAACGAGCAGCCATTACGGAGGTCTTTACGCGCCGGTGTTACCGAGGGAGAGGGCGCGTCTACAGCCGAGTCTGGCGCTCCATCTTCGGCCGACATCAACAGGTCATCCCGGGACACGGAGCCGAAGCGGAGGGACGCGGTGCTGCTGCTGCTGCTGCTGCTGCTGCTGGGGCTGCGCGCACAGGGAGCATGGCGCAGAGCGGAGCGGGAGAGCGAGGCATTTGGGGGCAGGCCGGGGATGGTTAACCCGTTTGGGGCAGGAGGAGTGTGTGTGAAGAGGGAGCGGAGAGGAGGGGGAGATCGCTGGGTTCAAGGGGCCAAGACAGGTCGTAAATTGGAGCGGCTTTCCCTCGACCTGGATGTCCCCCGTGTTTGGGTAAAAGCGGTATCGACGCGTGCGAGCGTGAAGCGTAGGCGTCAGAGCAAGAGTGAATTTGAGGAACTTAAAGGCATCAGAGGAGAAATGCCAAGTTGGGAACAAAATGTCCGATGTCTGCGCACCTGTGGAGCTGTAACAATGTGCAATGAGTTTGACATTGTGGTCTGTTTCTCCTCTTCTTCTCTTCTGTGGCACAATTAATAACACGTTCAAGCACCTGTCTCATCATTAGAAATAAAATATACAAATATAAAAGCTATTGTTCAAAGTGTTTATAACGTAGTAGTTAACCAAGCACATTTTCTCCAATTCAGCTTTACCCAAAAGACGTTTGTATATTCAATATTTTAGATCTTTATGCTTTAGCAATGGACTGGAGTTATTTTAGACTAGATTCAGACATTGTTTACTCCAATTAAGGTCGAGTTTAGAGCCTTTTTGGACCCGGATTAGTCATATTCAGCCTCTTGGAACTTATATTTTAGGACTTGGTGTGACATGTGAAAAAGGTGTGAAAACTATTTGATGACCTCAGGCCGTAATAAAAGGAAACAACAGTTCAAGTTATAGATGTTTTGTAATTCTAGCCCTTTGATTTTTACAAGAGCAGCCACATCTGTTTCAAACAACGAGCAGAAGTTCAGACTTGTGCCAAACTGTGAGGCCAAACTCTTGAAAAAGGAACAAATCGAGACACGCAATTTATAAACATCGCCCAAAAGCATTACTCAAACCCAGAGGCGGGGAGTACTCAGTTACATTTACTCAAGTACAAGGATGTGAGAGACATTTTGAAGAAACTGTACTTAATAGTTTTATCATTTTGTTTTTTTTTACTTCTACTTCAGTAATATTACAATGAAGTATCTTTACTCTTAACATGTAAAAAACACTGTGAGTAAATGTTACAGAAGCTTCAAATAGAACTAATATATGTCGTTTGTGTTTTCTTCATATATATTTAAAACATTTTGATGGCGTTTTCTTTGGTAATATTGAGATTTTCACATTATCACAGGTTTAGTTTCTCATCATTTCTGTCGCAACTGAACAGTGACGTGCTGGGACCTAATTTCGGCCCGGGAATTTAGAGAAGACCGGCCCACTTTTCTTTATAGCTTAGTGATAGCGCGCTAGTCTCTGGTGCAGGAGGTCCCCGGTTCAAGTATGGCTTCGACATTTTTCTAACGCTTTCTCTTTTCACATGGGCCGCTGCACACACAGTCTGAGCCTGATACAACTACACAATCAGCACCAAGTTATGAAGATAAAAATATTTATTTGTCCACTTTTCTACCTTTCACTGCCTCTTTCTCTCTTTAATCGCGCGGACACTTGTCTCCGCAGGATTGGACTGCACCAACTTCAACTAAAGCGGGGGGGTGTTCCACTTAAACACCCTTAAACACCCCTCTGAGTTAGTTCAACGTCAAATGGTATCTCCCCGCCACAAGGATGAAAAGTTAGATGCGAAAGATTTTTCTGATTTGGACACATTTCCCCCTCGTGGGGGCGGCCCGGCCCTAATCAGTGCCGCGGCCCACCGGGAAACCTCCCGACTCTCCCTATGGCCAGCACGCCTCTGCAACTGAAACAAAAATCAGACTCTAAACCAGACAGTCAAACAGCAGCACGGTGGCACAGTGGTTAGCGCTCGTGTTTCACAGCTAGAAGGTCCCGGGTTCAATTCCCACCTGGACAGGGCCTTTCTGTGTGGAGTTTGCATGTTCTCCCCGTGTCTGTGTAGGTTTCCTCCGGGTACTCCGGTTTTCCATACCACTAAAACATGTGCAATAGGTGAATCCTCCAGCCAGGCTCCACATCTGATGGGTCGCCCCAGTATCGAAGGATGGGTTAAGAAGGAGCTACTGCAGATCCTTCATCCCCACCGCTGTAAATAACTCATAACTACTGAGCAAAACTACCTGCAATAATCTCCGTATCAGCTTCACTTTATTTATAGTCTGTTTATTTTTGCCCCTTAAAGCTTGTTTATTCATTGTATATAAGATTCCTCTATTTACTGTTTAATTGTTTGCACATTTCCTGTCTATCCTGCACACCCTGATGTAACAAGTGAATTTCTCCAGTGTGAGATCAATAACACTGTTTGTTTGTAGTTTAATGTTGTTTGTGATGTCGCTGTCTTTTTGGACCTTGAGTCCGTAATAAAGTTGAATTGAATTGAATAAAGGATTATCTTATCAAATGCAGAGCACACATTTCCCTACAGAAGTAAGTACATAAACAAAACAGTTACTCAGAGGTGAGTAGTACTTAGTTACACTTACTCAAGTACATGTAACCTTTTGAAGTAACTGTACTTTTGCAAGCAGTTTTTTCATACAGTTTTTTTGTGTGAAAAATCTTCATTTTGACATTTTGTTTGTTTATTTAAATCTCCATAATGATTTCTGTTTATATGTTTTTAAGGGATTTTCTTTGACAATATTAAATTTTCACCTTTTTTCACTTCTTTCTCATCTTTTATGTCACAGCTGAAACATAAATCAAACTTTTACTCAGTTACTCACAGTACTCAAGTACAATTTTCTCCAAGTACTTTTTTACTTTTACTTGAGTACATATAATGGCTATTCTACTCACCTCTGTTCAAACTGGCTTATTAATGTTGACCTTTATAACATTAAGTGTGAGATTCCAGCCCGGACCGAGTGGAGGAATGCGGGCCGGATGGATGAAGCCACGGGGCAGAGGAGCTGTGGTGCCCGGAGCGTTGGAGGTGCTGCGCAGACGTCGGAGCGAAGAAGTGCTTTTAAACTTTTTTTTTTTTATGCCCACGAGCCTCTGGAGCAGCCCTTCCCCCCACATCAGCAGCAGCAGCAACAGCAGCAACTTCAGCTTCACAAAAACCCGCGACACCGTGACTGCACCTACCTACAGCTGGATCGGTCCGCGCACGATCCCCATCAAAGCGCTCTCCTCCGAAAGAAAGAAACACGAAACACAATCCAGAGAAAGCGGAGAGTCCTGCAGACGCGGAGTCCCTCTGTCCTCGGTGACCCGCTGTGCTCTGGTCCCGGAGGAGGAGGCGGTGGTGCGGCGGCGTGTCTCCCTCCGCCTCGTCACAGCTCGCAGACACCGGCCATTACAGTCTATGGGCCATTGTCACTGAATGTAAAGCCGTGAGCGCGCACTCCAGCACGCACGCGCAGACGTCTCTCCGCACGAGGAGGAGGTTTTTGGAGCAGGTTGGTTTTGTTGTAAAGTAGTGGTTACCGAGCTTTATGGTCCAGCGCGAGGCATTAGTTTAACCTCTTAACCCCCGCCTTAACCGAGTGCATTTTCTCCAGTTTGGCTTTACCCAAATCTAAAAGCTTGTTGAAAAAAGTGCCCAAAAAGCAACAGGAATGAGGGAAAGGAGGATGAAAATGCAACAAAAGGGCAAGAAAAACAAGTCAAGAAAAAGTGACGAAAAAATGTGTGGAAAAAAGTGTCAAATGTCAAAAAAGGGACGACAACGCGGCAATAACTCGAGGAAAGAGATCTATTTAGATGAGTTTTGTAGGTCTTAGCTTTCAAATGAGGCGTTACAGTGGCCTATATGACCTTATGGATTTGGGTGAAGCTGAACTGGAGAAAATGCACTCGGTTAAGGCGAAGGTAAAGAGGTTAAGATAAGATAAGATAGCCTTTATTGATCGCACAATGGAGACATTTACTTGTTACATTCAGCTCTTAGAAACACTCAGGGTGTGCAAATAGGCAGGAAACTCGAGGATCCTTTTCTTTTGTGCTCAAGTACCCCCATGAGTCCCCGTACCCCTGGTTGGGAAACACTGTTGTAAAGGAAAGTTTAAAGCATTCCAACCTTTTCCCTGCTAGATACTTTTACGCAGCAAAAACATCGGAGAGCTACTTATGCTGCAAAGGGACTTGGAGTTCACCCATGAGAATGAGACAAGATGATATTTCATAGAAAATGACTTGAGTTTTGTCCTTATACTGAATTATACTGACACAAATGTTTGTCCATTGTGTTAAATGCGACACATTAGGTGGATCACTGACTTCCTGGCGGACCGGAGACAGCACGTGCGGCTGGGGAAGATCGTCTCGGACACTCGGACTACAAACACTGGAACTCCTCAGGGCTGTGTACTTTCCCCCTGGCTCTTCTCCCTGTGCACAAACTGCTGCACCTCCAGTCATCAGTCCGTTAAACTGATTAAGTTTGCGGACGACACCACCCTCATCGGGCTCATCTCGGACGGTGATGAGTCCGCCTACAGGAGAGAGGTGGACCGGCTGGCGTCCTGGTGCAGCCACAACAACCTGGAGCTGAACGCCCAGAAGACAGTGGAGATGATCGTGGACTTCAGGAAAGACACAGCCCCACCGTCCCCCCTCGCCCTGACAGACCTTCTCATCCCCTTCTCCATGGACTCCTTCCGTTTCCTGGGCACCACCATCACCCAGGACCTCAAATGGGAGCCAACCATCTGCTCCCTCATCAAGAAGGCCCAGCAGAGGATGTTCTTCCTGCGGCACCTGAGGAAACTTAAGCTGCCGACCAAGATGCTGGTGCAGTTCTACACGGCACATCATCGAGTCCATCCTCACCTGCTCCATCTCTCCAGGACCTGTTCACCTCCAGGACCCGGAGGCGTGTGGGTCGGATCACAGCTGACCCTTCTCACCCCGGACATAGACTATTCACCCCTCTCCCCTTAGGCAGGAGGCTACGGTCTATCCAGACCCATAAATCCTGCCACTTGAACAGTTTTTTCCCCTCCGCCATCAGACTCATGAACAAAAACAACACCCAATAACTCAGTTACAGACTCATGGATGTATCTGCTCTGTTGCACTGTGTGGTGTGTCCCCACTTAGACCCGCTGCTATCACTTATCACTTTACTTAGTTTTAGTTTAGTTTATTGGTTTATTTGGTCGGGACAGTGCAAGTTAATGAAAAGCCACACCGGATTGTAGCCTTGGGCTAATTTCCATCCGTCGTCCCCCATGCGCACTCTCAAACATCCTGGTCTATTGTACATGTTTTTAGTGGTAGGGGAAACCGGAGTACCCGGAGAAAACCTACGCAGACACGGGGAGAACATGCAAACTCCACACAGAAGGCCCCGTCCTTGGTGGGAATCGAACCCAGACCTTCTAGCTGTGAAGCACGAGCGCCAACCACTGTGCTACCGTGCCGCTTTATACACATACACATCTGTAAATATAATCCCACTGTTGTTGTCGTCTTACCATATTTTACTTTTAATTTTGTATCTTATTTATTTAATATTCTTTATGCATGCCCCCTAAAGCCTTATAGTTTAAAGTTTTATTGCTTATTTTTATCTAAATTCTGTGTTATATGTTTTACGTCACACGTCTGCACCAAGACAAGAAACAAGAAAAATTCCTGGTTTGTGAACCTGTTCTCAAACAATGGCAATAAAAACGATTCTGAATCTGATTCTGATTAGACACAATTTTTTCTAAAACATAGTTAACACAATTAAGATTTAGCTAAAAAAAATGTACCCACTTTTCTTCAGTTTGACCATTTTTGTGATGTTCATAGTTTCACTTCCTTATTGGACACGGACAGGAAGTGACACAGATAGAGGAAAACTGTTTCGAACTGTTCCTGTACTGACCATGTTACCATGTTAGTGGGGAACAAGTCAAACTGCTATGAACTTTACCTCTACTTTTGTCACTTCCTGTCAGCAGCTTAAACATTAAAGTAGAATCTTCCCAAATTGTCTTCATTTTGCTGCTTCGCTGCTACATATTATAACTGTTGAAAAGCTTCACAATCATCCACCTCCACAACACAGTCAGCCAAAGACTCCCATTCATTTCCCTGCAGTAACAAGTATATGGGGTCACTGTTTGACGCGGTGAGTTCACGTGTGAATGGGGGACAGCGCTTCACTCTGTTTTCATGTGCTCCACACACATTGCAAAATCAATAGGCCCTTGTGCCGATCGGGCCTAATTACATCAACTTGGACCTGATCGTCCCGGCCACAGGTGAGTTTGCACGCTCAAATGGACCGTGCACTTCTCTCCAACCAGTATTTCTCCTACAAAAACATTCTTTCCTCTCCAAAAGCCGAAAACAAATCAGGAGCAGTGCAGCTTATAAGACAAGGACACATTTACCACATGTTTGTCGTTTGCCAAGAGTTTCATGAGCTGTCGTTGCTGGACATCGTCACAAAAGAACAGTTTCTGCCACTGGAAACTCTGCTAGTACTTTTCAAGTACTACATGAAGTGTTTAGTTTCTCTGAGCAGAGCCTTGATATTTCAGCCACGGTCGTTTTGTTTTGCCACTGAATCATGACTAATACTGTATGTTGCCACGCTGAATAAGAACCACAGCCGCGGGGGAGACAGAGCCACTGCAGTCAACAAGTTAACAATAACGCTTGTATTTTATTAATACTAGACTATCCTAAGATCAAACTTACCCAGCAGTGCAAGAGCAGGACTAGTCTACACGACTGTGCTAGTTGAGTTAAAGCAGCTCCAGGGTTTTTCCAATTCCACATGAGTTTGTAGTGTCCCCTTCGTTGCATATTTTAAATATATTTCTTCAGTGCACTAGGCATGGGTACCGTAAAAAGGTCAATACCGGTACTTTAACAATACTTTTTTTCGATGCCTATACTAAAATATGTGTCATCTAGAACCAAAACAAATAAATATACAAATTAAAAACTCAGTCAGTAATTTTATTTTATTTTTTTCCTGTAAACGCTTTTCGATACTTTTCTTTTTCGATACCAGTAGTACCTAAACTTTTTTTATACTGTACTGGTATCGTTCGACAGTAGCCCGACCGCTGCACATCAATCTGGAGGAGATCGCGCTGGTATTACGCCAACATGAGTCACTTCTCCTCCGTTATGACGTGTTAAACTCTACCTCAGACTGAGCAACAGTAACTAAGGGGGCGAGGCTTGTGCAAAAGGTCAATTAAACAAACTGTTTCTATTTTTATTTATTCATTTGTTTGTGTTTTATCCGGGTAACTCGCCCTGCAGAGGAAAAGCAGGTTAGGACAGTGTCCAGAGGAGGGAGCAGCAGCGGCTCTACTCCGAGCTCCTGTCCAGTACCTCACCCTGTCCCTCAGAGAGCGCCTTTACTCACTTCAACCCTAAACAAAGTCTTTCTACAGATGTGAAAGGTGCATAAAATCACATTCTGCTTCTGGTTTGTCAAAGAGACGGTGATGATGCGACTCAAGCTGAAAGTTTCCGATGTTTTGTTCCTCCCTGTCGTCAGGTGTGTTGTGCAGCAGCTGCAGTGCTGTGTTCATGAACAGTGAGTGACCGAGTCGCTGTGTCCTCGTGTGCCCTCGCTCCACTGCAGACGTGACGCTGTCTCATCAGGCGCACACCGGACTGCAAATCCAAATCCTGCAGCGCAACACAGACGACAGGCGGGAGGGAGCGGCCGTGTCCAGGAAACCTGCTCAAGGGTGGATTAAACAAAACTTAGAATATCCTATAACACACATGTATTCAATGCAAATAAAGAATCTAACTAAAATCCTTACGATGAACACTCCAGAACAGCAGATGGCGCTGTGTGCTGTCAATGTCCCTGACTCACGATGAGGAGCGAGGCTTGTGTTGCTGTCAGCGAGGAATGCCCTTCTCTTTGGTCCTCAGGGCGGGAGCTGACATTGCCATAATACCACCCCCTTGTGGCCAAGAGCGACTCCAAAGGCACTTGGTAAACAGCGTTCTTACTTTGACCTTCCCTTGAACAGCTTAAAAGCCTGAGTCCAAGTCATTGCCATGACTCATGTGACGACGCTGGGCATGATGTTTTTAACCACACTGGTTTGTGTGGATTCAAAATAAAAGCTGAAGCCTAAATCTGATTGACAGGTGGAGCTGTGGAGGCTTGTAGCCAGACGGCTTCCCGCCTTTTTGCCCTTTTAAGAAACAGGCTTCGTAGGAATAGACTAAACAGCCATGTTCATTTTACTGGCCACTCGGGATCATTACTATGAATGGGGCTAATGGATAACCGGCTATCTCTTCTATCTTAGATCTATGGCTGCTGTGCGGCTGCAAAGTCATTAATCACAACACAGAGAAACCAGGTCCACATTTGGGCTAACTCTGAGCTGTTTGTGTCATGATGTAACTGTATGTGGCTAATAGCAGCTAAAGCAGGAGGAGCTAACGCCAGAAAACAAATTTTACTCTCCACAGAAGTCTCCAAAGGTCATTCTTGTGAAAGCTTCATAAAACATGTCGTCCATGACTGATTGGTGATACTGCAAAAGCAGCTCTCGGAGCCGAGGACAGGGAGGAGTTTGCATCGTGGAGGGTCGATTTTCTTCATTGCCAAAATACCAAGGGCCAAACCTCCCCATAGCTCAAAGTAAAGCACAAACAAACACATGCCAGTGTTGTATCATATATGACTGCACGGTAGTACAGTGGTTAGCGCTCGTGCTTCACAGCTAGAAGGTCCCGGGTTCGATTCCCACCAAGGCCCGGGCCTTTCTGTGTGGAGTTTGCATGTTCTCCCCGTGTCTGCGTAGGTTTCCTCCGGGTACTCCGGTTTCCCCTACCACTAAAAACATGTACAATAGGCCAGGATGAATGAGAGTGTGTTTGAGAGTGCGCATGGGGACGACGGATGGAAATTAGCCCAAGGCTACAATCCGGTGTGGCTTGTTCATTAACTTGCACTGTCCCTACCAAACCAAACCAAACCAAACCTAATGGGTGCTGTGATAGTATTTACTGCATTTTTAAAGTACTTTCACAGGCTTTTGATCTCTGATTTGTGTAATGAATTGTAATGAATTTCTCAAAATCATGTTGGGGCCAGAGGTTTTATGCTGGAGGGCCGGATTTGGCCCCCAGGCCTGACGTTGCCTAGGATTTGACATTTAGATTTAAAAAAATATATTAAAATAGCACTTTGCAATCAGCCTTCAGCTGGTGGGTTTTACAACCCTGACCTTAGCCAATCAGAGGCAGCTTTCCAAAAGCAGAGCTTCAGTGGTTTTTTCTGTAGAGCTTCAGCAGCTCTGAGGGAAACGACACTGAAACCCTGATCAACAACTGACTGACTCACACAAACACACTTGATTTAATACCTACATTTTATTTGACCATTTTTTGAGTGACATTTTGGGGGAAGTTGAGCTTTGCCTGTCGTCAGTGAGGTTGTTTATCTCTGTATGTGTGAAGCACTTTGGGCGCCTATAGCGTTGTTGTAAATGTTTTAAATAAATACAGTTGACATTGACATTTAAAATAGCGGAAGATAAAATCCCTCTCTTTGTAGCTCATAAACAGACACCTCGGCTCGTAAAAGTGCTGACACTTGTGTAGCAAAAGCGTAGCAGTATTTTCCAAAACAATACTAGTCATTATTACAAACAATACATTGGAGACTTGGCTGAGGCTTATCTCGACTGCAGCCCGTCCCTCCACAGAAACACTCATCACTGCTCTCTCTCTCTCTGACCTGAATCTACTCGTGTGTCCTCACCCGGCCTCGCTCTCTCTCTGTTCTCTCTGTGTTTGCTCTAAACGTTTGTCTATATCTCTGCATCAGTCTTTTAGTGACGTGACGTTTACAACCCAATCTCCTCTTTTGAAACGATAGAAAAATGTCTGTTGAATCCACAGACTCCGTGTAAAGAGCCATGAATCCCATCACTGCTGCCACGTCTCCTCCTCTTCCCTCTCGCTGTAGATTGAGCCTGATAACTCGCGTGTTGATCCGCCATCTAGGCCAGCGCTGTGTCCTCACATCACTCCGCTCAGACTGAGTTGTGTCATGGGACCAGGAGGAGGGGGCTGCAGAGACACGGGAGCAGAAGAAAAGAACATTTATGCAGCGGATTACTGTAGGTTAAAGCCACACGGCGGATCATTTCACCCAAGATATAAAGTAGAACACAAGCATCCGAGGAGACGTGTTAAATTATGAATGAATGCTGAATTCATCTGTGGAGCTTTAGATCATGATGGTTAACCCCCACCTTAACTGAGTGCATCTTCTCCAGTTCAGCTTTACCCAAAGCTACAAGCTTCTCGACTGGAGCTCACAGCCTATAGACCACAGTAACGCCTCTTTTGAAAGCTAAGACCCACAGAACTGATCCAAGCTTCTTCCTCTTTATGATTGTCAACATTTTCGTTCTTTCTGGTTGTGTTTTCATCACGTTTTGGTCACTTTTTTGTGGTTTGATCTAGGGCTGAACGATATGGACAAAATGTCATATCTTTACTTTAAAGGAATAGGCCACTGTTTTTACATACTGAGATATGTTCTTACCTGAGCTTAGACGAGTTCATCTGTACCTGTCTGGCCTTCAGTAACGTAAACACAGCACAGACGGCGTTAGCATTTAGCCTCTCTCTTCTTCTCTATAGCTCCAAACGAGGTGAAGATAGAAGCTACCAATTCGGCATCCGCACAGTGATATCTTCACTTTACTGTGCGGATGCCGAATTACTCCTGGTATTATTACGCCTTACAATATAGTTCCCCTTTTTATCCGCTTAGAAAATCCACATTGTTTAATTTTGTGTAATTATACTTTATAGTGTAACACTTCACGTAACCATATTTAAATCGGGAAAACGTGGAAGAGTTTGGTAGCTTCTATCTGCACCTCGTTTGGAGCTATAGAGGAGAAGAGAGAGGCTAAATGCTAACGCCGTCTGTGCTGTGTTTACGTGACTGAAGGCACACGTGAAGACCAGACAGGTACAAATGAACCTGTCAAAGCTCAGGTAAGAACATATCTCAGTATGGAAAAACGGTGGCCTATTCCTTTAAGTTTATTTGAATAGGGACACATATGTCACATAAGCTCATGTTACATACTACAACATTTTAGCCAAAGCTAATTCTCAATGTCCGTCCCTAGTTGAGCATTTACATAAAAATTAAACAATACATAGTTAAAACACATACCATAATACAGTACAAGACAAACACAGCAGAGCAGACGGTCAGTGGTCACATTTCTGACTTCTGATTAAAGAGTCTTTAAGTTTGTGTTTGAAAAGGACCCAGTTTGACTCTCCCTTCAGGTCAGTGTGTAAACAGTTCCAGGCTTTAGTGCCTTGTACGGAGAAAGCTGATTGTCCAAATGAAGTATTTCGTTTCGGGATCTGACAGTTCCCGTTCTGAGCTCCTCTAGTCCTTGAGCCCACAGCCCTGAGAGGAACTATGCACTCACTCAAGACCTGTGGGGCTTATGGTTCAAACATTTATGCATCAGCTTCAGCTGGGAAAATTTAATGAAGTTTTCAAAAGATAAAATGTTTAAATTCCTCAGACTGATACAATGATGTGACCTAATGGGCTTCCTATCTAGGATTTTAACCGCTCTGTTATAGATCATTTGTAGTGGCTTGACTGTAGTGGCAGTGGCCTGTGACCATGAGCAGATGCAGTAACTTATATGTGAGAAGATCATGGCGTGCATGAAAGTGTGAGCAGCATGAAACGGTAGGTCGTCCCTGATCAGTCTGAACGTGTAAAGATTTGCTTTGGCCACTCGACAGATTTTTTTTGATATGACTGTCAAATTTAAGTTGTGAGTCAAGTACAAGGCCCAGGTATTTGACCTCTGAAACCTACTGGATCTTGTGACCATTTATCTGTAAATTTAGTTCTTAAGATATGGACTTGAATCTTGAGGCAAAGCAAACGGACATTCAATGACAGACCTGCGTTTTGAAACCACACCGCCACAGTTTGCAGGTGTTCCCTGGCACATAAACCACTGCATCGTCAGCGTATCTGAAATCCTGCTGTAGGACACGAGATCGTTAATGTACAATGTAAAGAGCAAGGGCCCAAGAATGGACCCCTGCGGTACACCTGTGTTCATTTATAAAAATGTAGACATTTGATGATTGACCACCACACACTGATCTCTCTGTTCAAGATATGATTTGAACCACTGTAAAGTTAATGTTGTAAAGTTGAAATTGGACAGTTTGTGGATGAGGATGTCATGTTTTAGCGAATCAAATGCCTTTTTATGATCCAAAAGACAGCGCCAACAATTTCTCCCCTCTCTGTTGCAAGTTTGAGTTGCTCCACAAAGAAGCAGTTTGCCATTTCGGTTGAGTATTGGGACGGAAGCCAAATTGTAATGGGTGTAAAATATTATTTGATTGTATAAAAGCCATAAGCTGACTGTACACAATTGTTACTAATCTCGATATTCATGCCAGATATCTCGATATCGATACAATACGATATAACTATGGGTTAGGTGAAACCAAGCATTTTTCAGAAAAATAAAAACATAATAACAAAGAGTGCAGTTTTATTGATGAAAATCTATATCGTTTATATCTTGCTTTTTTCGATTTTAATGTTTTGAATGTTCATATCTTGATATCGATACGATAACGATATATCTTTCAGCCCTAGTTTGATCCCAGTTACATTACACTACAAAAAAAAACAAAAAAAACAAAAAACGAAATGTGGCCAAAGCACAGAAAATAAAGCATTGCAAAGGTGACAACAA
This sequence comes from Neogobius melanostomus, assembly GCA_007210695.1. NCBI lineage: Eukaryota > Metazoa > Chordata > Actinopteri > Gobiiformes > Gobiidae > Neogobius > Neogobius melanostomus. The sequence goes on from VHKM01000244.1 coordinate 302,568, forward strand.
TGTGACAACAATGTGACAATAATGTGACAATAATGTGACCAAAGTGCAATGAAAACATGATAAAAATACGCAACAGAAATGACTAAAACGTGATAACAAAAACAAAGATAAAGCTCAGATCAGTTTAGGTCTTAGCTTTCAAATGAGGCTTTACCCTGACCTGGCTGTAAGATCCAGTCAATATGCGGGTGTTAAGGGGTTAATTGGGCAGATGCTGAGTCTTTGTCGTTTTCTTCAATCTCAGAGAACAAAGCCTCCCAGACACCAGGAGCGATCTGCACTTATTGGATTTTCTTGTTGTGTAATTACATATAAACACAGAAATGTGCTCCACATCTTTAGCAGCAACAAACCATCACCAACCCACTTTATCACATTACTATCTGTTTGCAAAACTATCTCCATACTGTCATGTTATTATGGTCTGTATGAGGGGCCGACGGTGGTGCTGGGACGTCTCATCACGAAAGGAGTCGATAAAACCTGTAAATCACCAAAGCTTTTTCCTTCTCCTCTCTCACTAAAGAAGTGAGATGTTTCCCGCCTTTACCCAAATCTAAAAGCTTCTTAACTGGAGAGCAACAGTGTAATGCCACATTTGAAAGCTAAGGCCCACAAAATGTGTTTCTGTCACATTTTTCTGTGTTTCTGTGTTTTTGTCGTTTTCACGTTTTTTTGATTGTGGTTTTGTTGGTTTTTCATCATTTGTTGGTTCACCTTTTTTGTCACATTTTGTTGCGTTTTCTTCCTCGTTTTCGTTGCTTTATTGACACTTTTGTTAAGAAGCTTTTTGATTTGGGTTAAGCCAAACTTGAGAAAATGTGCTCAGTTCAGGTGGAGAGCACCTGACTTGTAAAGAAAGGTTTGCGAGACTGATACCCATCAATTTTGGTTTTGTTGCAAAACATAAATCAACGCCTATGCCGGCTATCGTTACGTAATAGTATTAGTAGTTACAGCTATAAAAATGTAATATGTTTGTATTACATGTTACTGTTTAAAAATGTAGCTGAGTTACACTACTTTGAGTTACTTTTGGCAAAATTTAAACTGAAAATAGTAGTAAAGCCACCGAGCAATAGGGGTGGGAACCTCTGGGTAGCTCACGATTCGATACGATACGCGATACATGGCTCACGATAACGATTTATCTCACGATACACCAATACTCCGATAATCGATATATTGCACAAATATAACATACAATACATCACGATTTTAAACAAATGCTACTTTTAACCTTTATTTTAACATACTACATATTATTCATCATTTACATTTCTTTTCATGTGCTTTGTACCACTTTTATAAATGATCCCCGACTTACTCACTGGAAATGGGTCTATAGATCTGTCAGTGACTTCATTTACATTTAAATAAACAAGAAACCACAGTCCTGTTTAAAACGTAATAAATCAACCCCAAATTAATCTTCTTTATAATTATAAAAACTATCATTAAAAGTAATTTATTTGTGTGACAGTGTTTGGTCCAAGTGCTTAAAACTGTAGTGCTGCCCCCTGCTGTCCTGACTGAATTCTTGATCATTATTTGCCTCTATTGACTGTGAAAACAGTGGAGCACTGCTGCCTCATTAATATGCATGATAAGTAATGTAACTCGTTACTTTTGTAATACGTTACCCCCAACACTGTTCCTCTACCACTAAAAACATGTACAACAGACAGGATGAAAGAGGGTGTGTTTGAGAGTGTGAGTGAGGGAAATGAAACTTGCATGACTCTCATGTGTTCATAAACATGCACTGTCCAAACAAATAAAACAAAGCTAAAAGGTTTTAGAGCACTTTTGTGGAGAATGCTTTGACTTTCTTACAGACGCCATTTGTGTCACACGTTTTTAACCCCTCGGATGAACCAAGGGCATTTTCTCCAGTTCGTCTTTACCCAAATCTAAAAGCTTCTCGACTGGAGAGCAACAGTGTAATGCCTCATTTGAAAAGCTAAGGCCTATAATCATAACTTTTTTGTCACGTCATCACCGCGTTTTTGTTGAGTTTTCATCTTTGTTTTTGTTGCTATTTTGTTGCTTTTTTAAGCTTTTAGATTTGGGTAAAGCTGAACTGGGGAAAATGCACTTGGTTCAGGTGGGGGTTAAGAGGTTAAAGCAGTACTAAGTAACTCTTGCCCCTAGAGGCCATAAGCGCAACTGCAGGTGTCTTAGCAAGTTACGATTTTTTTAACTTATTAAATGTCTTGGAGAGTAAATACTGCGCTGACAGAAAAGGTGAAGGGAGAGAGGGGTGTTGTACATCCAGTTATATAATGGGAATATTTTTTTTCACTCAAACTTGGCTGTAAATACTGTTTAAAGTGGCGCTATCCCGCAGTTAGCTTTGCCCGTTAGCCTGTTAGCTTCTTCTTCGTGATGCCATTAGTGTGTATTGGTGACTCCGACCCGGAGGCAGGAAAGAGAGACACCAGGGGGAGATGAAAGACTCTCCAATCATCCCATTAACACTTGTATTACCTCCAGAGGGACTACGGAAAGGATTTATTAAGGTAAACACGTTACTTCGTACTGCTTTAAAGTCTGTGGCTAATATTACATTTTCAGGCTCTGATCATTTTTTCTTGTCTTTTTCATCACTCTTTAGTCGTGTGTTTTTGTTGCTTTTGTTGCTTTTCCGGCACGTTTTTGTGTCGCTCTTTTGCCACTTTTTTGCTTTTAGATTTTGGTAATGCCACACTGGAGAAAATGCGAGGGTTAAGAGATCAAATAGAAGATACATCTAAATAATTAACCGCCTTAACCAAGTGCAATTTCTCCAGTTCAGCTTTACCCAAATCTACAAAACCCATCTGAACGGATTGTCTTGTCATCAGTTTTTAAACAATTTTTTTCCATTGCTTTTTGTCACTTTTCTGTCACTTTTTGGTCACTCTTTTGTTGTGTTTTTGTCGCTATTTTGACACTTTTTTTTCACTTTTTTAGATTTGCGTAAAGCCAAACTGGAGAACATGTGCTCAGTTCAGGCGGGGGTTTAGAGGTTAAAGCCATTTCCATTTGGTTTTACGGCTGCATTACTTCCCCGGTGCAGCAGGGGGCAGCAGAAACTCACGACGCGTCAAACCGCGAAGAAGAGCAGGGAACATGGCGGCCCTCAAGTGTTAACGTGACTTCTGTGAAACGTCAGTGAAAACTGACCTCAGATCCGTCCATACGTCCGCGAAACTGACCCGAGAGGAGCAGAGACACCGCGGTAGGTCTGTGTGTGGACCGGCACTGAGGATTTAAAGCAGAAACACACTTTATTCAGACAAACGGAGCGGCTCGTGCAGGTAAACACTGGACTCGCATGCGAATAAGCTAATGTTTGGGCTAATGCTAATCACTGTTAGCAGCTTGACAGTGACATGGGATCTGTAAAGTTTGTGTCATATCACAACAATTACCCATAATTTAGGCATTTTCTCCCAAAACAGCACCTTTTCTCTGCGTTACCTTGAACCCTTTGTGCTTGTAATGACATTTTCTTACATTTCTTCCTTTAAGGCACTAGACCTGATTGTGTTTCTAGTTGTGGAACTAAATTTGTTTTGACCTCCCTTAGTATATTGTGAAGTCAAACAGAAACCCTGTGCATCTAATTATAAAGCATTTGTATCCATTTATATGAAGTTACAGGAGAAAGTGACCCTGCAAGTCGTGAAACTTCCTTACAAACTCGTCCCTATGAAGAAATGGGATGCTAAAAACATGTTAGTAAAGTTTTACGAATGAGTTTAGACCATAGATATAAGTTAGAAGAGATAACCGGTCTTCCATTCAGCCCCATTCATTTTTTTTACTGTGGTGGTTATTGTGTAAAAACAGTAGGATATAATAATACAATTGTGGCTCATTTTACCCCAGGAGAGGGGAAGCTGAACCAGGTCTTGGGATAAATTGAACCAACAGATTTAATGGTGAAATTGACACGAGCTGAGCTGAGGAAACGCACATCGATAACTTAAATGTATGTTTGTGCCACCACTTAACCGCTTAACCCTCGCCTTAAAGGAACAGGTCACCGTTTTTCCATACTGAGATCTGTTCTTACCTGAGCTTAGACGAGTTGATGCGTACCTGTCTGGTCTTTACGCGTGTGCTCAGTCACGCAAACAGAGCCCTGACGGTGTTAGCATTTAGCCTCTCCTCGTCTCCTCTATGGGGCCAAACGTAGGTGATGTTAGAAGGGACCAAGCTTCGAAGGGGAACTATATTGCAAGGCGTAATAACACCACAGGAGCACTTCGACTTTACTGCGCGGACGTCGAAGTGCTCCTGTGGTGTTATTACGCCTCACAATATAGTTCCCCTTTTTATCGACATGTTTAATTTTGTGTGACTATACTTGGATCGTGTAACCGTATTTAAATAGGGGAAATGTGGAAGAGCTTGGTCGCTTCTAACTTCACCCCCGTTTGGCTCCATAGAGGAGAGGAGGAGAGGCTAAATGCTAACAACATCTTTGGTCTTTGTGCGTGACTGAGCGCACGCGTAAAGACCAGACAGGTACGCATCAACTCGTCTAAGCTCAGGTAAGAACATATCTCAGTATGTAAAAACGGTGGCCTGTTCCATTAAAGCAGTACTAAGTAACGTGTTTACCTTAATAAATCCTTTCCGTACTCCCTCTGGGGGTAATACAAGTGTTAATGGGATGATTGGAGGGTCTTTCATCTCCCCCTGGTGTCTCTGGCCAGAAAACCATGCTTGCAACTTTCCTGCCACCGGGTCGGAGCAACCAATACACACTAATAGAATCACGAAGAAGAAGCTAACAGGCTAACGGGCAAAGCTAACTGCGGGCTAGCGCCACTTTAAACAGTATTTACAGCCAAGTTTGAGTGAATTTTTTTTCCCATTGTATAACTGGATACAACACCCCTCTCTCCCTTCACCTTTTCTGTCAGCGTATTTACTCTCCAAGACATTTAATAAGTTAAAAAAATCGTAACTTTTTAAGACACCTGCAGTTGCGCTTATGGCCTCTAGGGGCAAGAGTTACTTAGTACTGCTTTAACTGAGCACATTTTCTCCAGTTCAGCTTTACCCAAATCTAAAAGCTTCTCGACTGGAGAGTTTACAGCTTAAGTCAGTACTTTGATGCTTTGATTTTTTGATGCCATATAGCGGTACCCAGCCCTAGACGAGAGGATCATCTGGGCAGTATTGAACAATATTAATCCAGGAAAAGTGTCTGTCCTACCGTCCCCATAACTGTTTTCCTAATCAGACTCTGTATGTGTCTCCTCCGGCAGATCTTGTATGGTTGTTTGGACAGCGCGTCTCCTCTGCTCCTCCCGCCTTCGTCAGGCCTCTGTCCGGAAGCTCAGCCGTACTTTAAACCCCATGGACGCCCAAAAGGACCCGTCTCCTCCTCCAGCCTCCACGGGACCCGCCCAGGCCGCTCCTTTCTCCCCGAACACGGGCTCCGATTCTGGGCTGCTCCCCGGGGAGACCGTGGTGCGCGAGGGGAAGGCGGCCATTCTGTTCCCCAGCGCCAACGAGGTCTTCTACAATCCAGTCCAGGAGTTCAACCGAGACCTGACGTGAGTGTTTTAAAGCTACGCGGCGGAACATTTCACACAGAACATCAGTGAATATGAGTTTTCTCCCTCAGCATCTTGGTTTTAAAGTCAGAGTAAGAAACAGACCAGACTCTCTTCCTAACATGTTTATTGTATGACTTTTTATCGTGTCAAGCGTCGTAGTTTTCCAGGGAGTCCCTCCAACATGGATGCGCTCCCTCGTCTTATTCACTCACAAATACATGACAGGTTTGGTATGAGTCATGAGATCTGGGTAACGACCGCAAGGACGAGATCGTGGATACAAGCGGCCGAAATGAGTTTCCTTCGCAGGGTGGCTGGGCGCACCCTTCGAGATCGGGTGAGGAGCTCAGTCATCCGGGAGAAGCTCGGAATAGAGTTGCTGCTCCTTCACATCGAAAGGAGCAGCTGAGGTGGCTAGGGCATCTGTTCCGGATGCCTCCTGGTCGCCTCCAAGCATGTCCTATTGGGAGGAGGCCTCGTGGAAGGCCCAGGACACGCTGGTGGGATGATGGCTGTTATTCCCCAGTTGCAGGATCCTCGGCGTCTCGACCACTTCAGACGTAATTCACGTCATCACAGCGCCACCAAGTGGTGTTCCAATTCACTCAGACCACTCGCCTCCTCGCAGTTCGACTCCTCCGTTTGGCTCATTTACGAAGGATACACTGGTGGATCCTCCGCCGCCTCGGAGAGCTGAACTTACGCATGATGCACTGCAACACTGTTTTTTTCCCTTCCCTTTTCTCGCAAAACTTTATTAGTTTGAAGTTTTGTTCCACATTTGTGCAAAAAATAATTGTAATAATAAAATCATTGGTAGACGTGTTGTAAGCGAGTAAAGATGTAAAAAAGAGGTTTATATAAAGTTAATGAAAAGCCTAATAAATAGGCCTATTCATTGATAAATCAGGCCTATGGTTGTTGTGCAATTGAAGGGGATTAGTGATAAACTGGACCTATATTTATATACACTCACCTAAAGGATTATTAGGAACACCTGTTCAATTTCACATTAATGCAATGATCTAAACAACCACTTACATGGCAGTTGCTTCAATGCATTTAGGGGTGTGGTCCTGGTCAAGACAATCTCCTGAACTCCAAACTGAATGTCAGAATGGGAAAGAAAGGTGATTTAAGCAATTTTGAGCGTGGCATGGTTGTTGGTGCCAGACGGGCCGGTCTGAGTATTTCACAATCTGCTCAGTTACTGGGATTTTCACGCACAACCATTTCTAGGGTTTACAAAGAATGGTGTGAAAAGGGAAAAACATCCAGTATGCGGCAGTCCTGTGGGCGAAAATGCCTTGTTGATGCTAGAGGTCAGAGGAGAATGGGCCGACTGATTCAAGCCGATAGAAGAGCAACTTTGACTGAAATAACCACTCGTTACAACCGAGGTATGGAGCAAAGCATTTGTGAAGCCACAACACGCACAACCTTGAGGCAGATGGGCTACAACAGCAGAAGACCCCACCGGGTACCACTCATCTCCACTACAAAGAGGAAAAAGAGGCTACAATTTGCACGAGCTCATCAAAATTGGACAGTTGAAGACTGGAAAAATGTTGCCTGGTCTGATGAGTCTCAATTTCTGTTGAGACATTCAGATGGTAGAGTCAGAATTTGGCGTAAACAGAATGAGAACATGGATCCATCATGCCTTGTTACCACTGTGCAGGCTGGTGGTGGTGGTGTAATGGTGTGGGGGATGTTTTCTTGGCACACTTTAGGCCCCTTAGTGCCAATTGGGCATCGTTTAAATGCCACGGACTACCTGAGCATTGTTTCTGACCATGTCCATCCCTTTATGACCACCATGTACCCATCCTCTGATGGCTACTTCCAGCAGGATAATGCACCATGTCACAAAGCTCCAATCATTTCAAATTGGTTTCTTGAACATGACAATGAGTTCACTGTACTACAATGGCCCCCACAGTCACCAGATCTCAACCCAATAGAGCATCTTTGGGATGTGGTGGAACGGTAGCTTAATGCCCTGGATGTGCATCCCACAAATCTCCATCAACTGCAAGATGCTATCCTATCAATATGGGCCAACATTTCTAAAGAATGCTTTCAGCACCTTGTTGAATCAATGCCACGTAGAATTAAGGCAGTTCTGAAGGCGAAAGGGGGTCAAACACAGTATTAGTATAGTGTTCCTAATAATCCTTTAGGTGAGTGTAAATATATTTGATATTTTAATTGAATTTGCAGAAGTTTTGTTATTTTGTTCAGGCCAAAATATTCAAACAGTCAGACATGCAACCAAAACCAGTTTATAAACCGCTTTTATTCATAAAACAGTAGTTTTTGTAAAGCATAGATTGACATTTTATTATATGATTTGACACGTGACATGACGCAGCCGCTCCGGAGGCCGTTACAATTGAGCTCAAATGCGGCGGTACGCCTCGTTTGGGAGGAGCCCACCACCGAGGACGTCAATGAAGTGGACAAACGGAGGATGGATCCTGGCAATTGGGAAACAGCCATAGTCTCTGAGCTGGCCTGGTGTCGTCTCGGGGTCCCCCCAGAACAGCTGGAGGAGGTGTGCGTGGATCGGGAAGTCTGGGCATCTCTGCTGGGACTGCTGCCTCCGCTTTTTCCCTACTCACCTGCAGCGTCTCGCCTTAAAGGCCCTATACCAGATTTTTTCATTTCAAACAATGTAAGAGGAAACCACTGAATTAAAATGCTGGTTGATGTACAAACTCATCCCTAATCTTCCTCACATATTTGTAGCATCCCAGTTCTTCACATGGACGTGTTTATCGGCACATTTCACAACTTGCAGGGTCACTTTTCAGGGTCACTTTCACAAAAGTGCTTGAAAACTATCCTGCAATTTCCTGAAAATTGAAACGAATGCTTTATAATAAGATCTACAGTGTTTTCCCCACAAATGTCTGAGTTTACAATATACTGAAGGAAGACAAAACAAATGTCGTTCCATAAGGAAAAGAATCCGGTTTTGCTCAAGTTGATATTTGTGATTCCAGTTTTGAGTCCGGAGCGTAACCTCTCTGTCCTCAGGTGTGCGGTGATCACGGAGTTTGCGCGGGACGTCCTGGCTCAGCGCGGGGTGAAGGTGGAGGTGCCGGGGGAGAGGGAGCCCGTGGTGGTGTCTCTGTCGGGGGAGCAAACCGGAGCAGACGAACCGATGGACGAAAGGGAAGAGACCAACGGCTCAGAGAAGCAGCAGCTCACAGAGACCGCGAGGGTGGGGGAGAAATGTGAGGTAACTGACTCCTCTCACTCGTCCAGAGAAAGTTTATCGTCTTTCTGCAGAGCGTTTAAAAGCTTTAGCATAAGGAACGAGCGTAACATGAGGGACGTGTTTCCATCAAAGAGTTCTTGTGAATGATGCCGTTGGTTATTCAGCAGTGACGCCATTTCATAATTTGCCCAGCAGAGGGCGCACTGTGCATGTCAGAATCAGAATAGTTTTTATTTCCATTGTTTGGGAACAGGTTCACAAACTCACATTTCTGCCTAAGTTGGTCACGAAGTGTGGTCTGATCTTCATCAAAATCACAGGAATGATTAAACAGTGTCTGCCTGAACTAATACCACCCAAACATTTACATTTTATCATGTTTTTATTGGCCGTAACATGTAAACATTCACTGGAGAGCGTTGGAAAAGTAAGTGAACCCAGAAATCTGCAGCAGTTTTGTAAAGAGGATGGTCCAAGATTCATCCTGATCGTTTGAGCACAAAAGAAGAGTCAGACAGATATTTAATACAAGGGTTCACTTATTTATTCCATGCATGTTGTGGATGTCTCAGGTTTTTCTGCAAAATATCTTGATAAACTTGTGAATTATTTTTTCTATTGATGAAACTATTCAACTTTGGGTCCAACAGTCTTTTTTCCCCATTCTTTTCACTTTATTTATTTGATCAGGGACAATGCACAAACAACATTAGTCTAAAAAAGAAGAGATGTCATGTGCCAGGTTATAGCAAAAATGCTAATTTCTACCCGCAGTCCCTGGACAGGTTAATGTTATACTTACAAAAGTTCATAAAATATATACAGAATAATACATAGAAGCTCACATCATAAAAGCACTTTCTATCATTCACTCTCGCTCACAGTTTACAGTGTTCATATCACAGTCATTCAGTGCGTACAGGTTTGCTTTGATAATAACCACTGTTTGGTCAGGCGTGTAAATGTGCTATAATTTTATAAGAGAATGATTGTTGACCATATGCAGTTTTGCGTCTTGGTACGCTGCACTCTCCTCTGACTGTCGACCGTGTGGTTCTAGAGATTCTCTCCGAATTGAGTGTGAAAAATGTTCTCAAAGGGGGAGCAGTGATGTTATGGATTATTTTAAACAGAGCAGAAATTTGATTATATGTAATAAGGTTTTCGAAACTCAGAAAGTTATATTTACTTTGTACTTTACAGTGATGGTACTTACGAGGCTTTTTATCATGAATTTTTATGGCCCTTTTATATAATGATTCAAGTGATTTTAACGATGTTTTACACGCCTGAGACCAACTAGACATGCAATACAGAAAATGTGGAACAATCACAGTCCACAGCATATTTTCCAGTAATGCTGTGGAGCGTCCAAGAGATCTTTCGCAAACCAAAGTTGAATAGTTTGGGAGGAACACACAACATCATGTGTGGAGGACAAATGGAACAGCACCAATATCAAAACCCTCTCCTCATTTTGAAGTATAGAGCAGGAAAAATCATGGTGTGAGGCTGTTTTGTTGCCTCAGGGCCTGGACAACGTGTTATCATCAATAGAAAAAATAATTCACAAGTTTATCAAGATATTTTGCAGAAAAACCTGAGATATTCACAACATGCATTGAATAAATAAGTGAACCCTTAAATATCTGGCTGACTCTTTTGCAGCAGTAACCGCTTTCCTCTTTACTAAACTGCTGCAGATTTCTGTAGATTTCTGGGTTAACTTACTTTTTCAACGCTTTCCTGTGAATGTTACATGTTATTGCCAATAAAAACATGATCAAATGTAAATGTTTGGGTGGTATTAGTTCAGGCAGACACTGTTTAATCATTCATACATTTAGTGACCAATTTAGGCAGAAATGTGAGAAATTTCAAAAGCTTCAGATACTTTTTCAGGCCACTGTATGTATAAACTCTACCAAAAATGTACAAGTGTATAAATATAAATTGGATCAAATAATTAGATTTTGCTTTGGGTTTGAATAGGGCTGGGCAATTAATCGAATTTTAATCTAAACGTGATTTTAATAAAAGGTCGATCTCGATAATCGTGGTGCGTTTTAATCGACAGGAGAATTGGCCTGTCCTGTTGCATTCTGGGAAAAAATATGGACGGCACAAATGCTTCAGCGCCTGCCAGGTCAATCCCTGGGAATACTTGGCCCAAACAAACAGGAAGCACAGGATGGATGATTTTAAGTGTAAATAATCGTGATTATTTTCCCCCCTCAAAATCACCCAGCCGTAGGTTTGAGTCTCTACCTTGTTCTAAAAGCTCAGGGTTTTTACACTTCCATCGCCAGAGCTGGTCTGTCTCTGCTCATCTGTGTCACATCTTAAATAATAATAATATTACTACTTCCTTCTTAGTATTTTTCTTTTTGTTGACATCATACTAATTGTTAGATATAAAACTGGTGAAATATAGACGGAATATTTCCCTCTGTCCACAGCGCGGCCTGCGGGTCCTGGAGGGTCTGGCGGCCTCGGGTTTGCGGTCGGTCCGTTTCGGCCTGGAGGTGCCCGGCCTCCGCAGCGTCACGGCCAACGACTTCTCCGCCAAAGCCGCCGCTCTCATCGCCAGGAACGCACAGCACAACGGCGTCGGCCACCTGGTGGAGGCCAGCTGCAAAGACGCCAGGTACAGACGGCCGCACAATTCAGAAAGGTTTCCCAGAGTCGCCACTTTTATAACTTTGTGCTTATTAGGGCAGGGCGGTGGTGACAAAAGTGATATCTCAATTGTCCAAAAATATTCTTCAAGTGCATGTGTTTAAATGCTCTTGAAAATTTGACTTATTTAGATGGATTACATCAGTTGCAAGTTCATCAGTTGCATAGTTATCATTTTTTTTCAGTGAAACAGCAGTTTTAATGAAGAAATGTTGGGCAGAATTTAAGAAGTTATACCATGGTCTGGGTGAATACTCGATTCTGATTGGCTGGTGGGTGCTAACAGGCGTGCATTATTTTGGTATAACCGCACACGTAGTCCGGTAGTTAAATCACTGGGATATCACTCCGCTGCGGGCATCGCCATAGCAACGCATAACACAGCTGAATCAGACAAACGCTCAATTAGTGACTGACATGAACGAATGAGATGGATTTTGTGTTAATTTCAATGTTTTTGGCCAAAACAAAACTTTTGATGAATGGGAAGTAGAGGAGAGCAAGCAGCTAGGTTAGGCTACTGTTAATAAAATATGAGCTTTCCATTTCTACTGTAAACGGTTAAGGCTATTCATTATTTTCAGACGTATATAAAATGATCCCTGCACTTAAGCATATTTGGCTGTATTAGTAAAGTCAAACATAAAAGTTTCAGTTCGTGGGGCCGAGGTGTAAGCGACTCCACTGCAGCTGTTTCCATAAACAGTCGAGCTCGTTGAGCTACATGTTGCTAACTAGCTTTAGGTTAAACAGCGTAAAAGTGAAATAACTCCTGCCCAGGAGCCGCATATCGGTGTTTACTTCCACGGAAAAGAGCAAGGTTAGTCCTGTTGTGTTGTGAGTCTGGCGATGCAGCGTGTGCTTATGTTGTTTCGTTGAGCCTGACTGAGATCCTCACAGCAGCGAGGGAATGCTCGCTCTGAGACGAGCGTTCAGACAGTGGCCGCTTAAAAGCCCACATAACATAGTCCCTGTAGTTTGGCATATTTAGTGAGTTTAGTAAATGAAAACATTTGTTATAAAATGTTACGTTTGTGGGACCGTGTTATAAGCGGATTAAACAACTCGGAGCCGTGCATTAGACGGTTATAATGCACGGCTCCTCGTTGTTTAATCCTTACATAATGTACACCTGGTCCGGAAACAGTTAAATAACAGTCAAATCACATTCTATATCACTCCACTTCAGCTGTTTCCATAGTAACGGTAAACAATTGAGATGGAACTAGTTTCAGGTAAAACTGATTAAAAAGGGAAATAACTCCTGCCCAGGACTTAAAAAAATAAGCAAACAGGCCCCAATGAACAGTTTCAGTTCATGGGACCATGGTATAAGCGGGATAATGGACTCCGAGGTGAACCGTCTCCACGTCGTCCAGTTATTTCTGATAATGGGCACCTCGTCGTGCATTATCCCTTACATAACATTCCATAGCAGTTTGACTCACTCATTTCCCATTGACTTAACATGGTTGCACGGCAACAGTTTAAAATTGTTTACCTTTCTCTATGTCACTTCCTGTCCAATAAGGAAGTGAAAACATAAACATCACAAAAATGGTCAAACTAAAGAAAACTGGGAATAATCTTTAGCAAAATCTTAAATATAATCGTGTTAACTGTGTTTTAGCAAAAATTGTGTCTAATGTGTCATATTTTCTTTAAACAGTATTTACAGCCATGTTTGAATGCCCTCCTTGTGTCACGGTGGCAGAGTGGTTAGCCTCTCCTCTCCCTGTCTCTGCGCAGTTTGCTGATGTACGAGAAGCGCGAGAAACGGGAGCGCTTCGACGTCATCGACCTGGACCCGTACGGAAGCCCGTCCTCGTTCATCGATGCAGCCGTGCAGGCCGTGGCCGAGGGAGGTCAGGACTGTCCATGTCTCTGCACGTCCACACATTCTCACTTATTTAACGATGTGTCCGCCCTCAGGCCTGCTCTGCGTCACCTGCACCGACATGGCGGTGATGGCCGGGAACAGCGGAGAAACCTGTTACAGTAAATACGGCTCAGTGTCCATCAAGGCCAAGTTCTGCCACGAGATGGTAAATAATTCTTCAACATGTCTGAGATCTGATCATTTTGTTTTGCGATGTTTATTTATGACGTTTTGACGCGATCGAGCCGTAGTTTTCCAGGAAGTGACTCCAACATGTCTGTGTCGCTCCCTGGTCTTTCCCACGCTTATTCATTCACAAATACTGACATGTTTGGTATCCACGTGTAGCAGGAAAGGCTGTGACCGAGATGACTCTGTAATCCTAATATGGTCATTTCCTCTGTGGGAGACGGCAGCGGCTAAAGACGGGAGAGATATACACAGGGCGCATGTGCAGACAAAGGGACTAAACTTTAAACAACATCTGCACTTTAGCTCCATAAGACTCCACACTTTACTGACTTGGACTTAACAAGATAATGAAGGTTTTGTCAGAGGGATTTTTTAAATATCTAATTCCTGCCTGATTTTTAAGCTTTGAAAAGATTTTTTTTTTTTTCAAAAACTAAAGAAGATCCAAAATCCCTCTGAAAAAAATCTTTGTTACTAATATTTCAACAAAATAAATCCATACATGTAAATCTGGGTCTATCCATTATTTACACTTACTCACCGAACTCGGATCCCGCGGCAAGTGCGAGCGTATTGTCAATGTCAAAGGCGCTGCACACGTCAGCTGTTCAGAGTGATGTGAGAAGGAAGTGGAATTCAGTAAAAAAAGGACAGATCATCTGATGACCTCCGCTGAAAACAGCTCCGACCTACTTCCGGTGACTCGCGCGTAGGGCTGGGTAATATGACGATATTAGACCGTCTTACGATCTCCAGAGCTGACGATCTGTTATTTTTGTGGGATTTTTATCACGGTTTTATGCACTTCTGCACAGTTTACTCTTTTCACCGTCAGTGAAGTAAACCCAAGCCGCAAAACCTTCTGCTACGTAATGTCAGACGCTAATGTGAGCGTTTAGCAGCGAGACGCTCCTCTCCAGGGCGAATATACGACCAGGCTCCTCAATCTAGAGCTTTAAAATGTTTTAAAACCAGCGTTCTGTCTCTATATCAGCGCTCATGCCAGTGTTTTTTCCACCCAAAGGCTACTGCTCTGCGTAGGTAGATCGCAGTGTGTGTTTATCTGAGTTTTACACAATAAAAGTTAATGCATGTTATTGGTTCAGTAAGACTCTTATTGTGAAAGGGTGCGACAGCGACAGAGCGTTACATTTACAGCAGCTCGATGCCAAACAGCAACAAGCATTTACCAAACTTACTCTTTTACTTACTTCTACCTAATTTTATTATCAGGAATTTTTTTGTGTTTTTCATTTATAAAGTGAGTTTGCTTTAGGTCCAAGTCTATGATTGCTGTGTTGATTATTACAAAGTTGAATACATTAGTGTAGTATTTTTCTTCTTCAGTGTGTAATTAAAATTATTTTTGTCATTATAAAAAAATCGTGATAAAATCGAAATCGTAAGTTTATAATTCAAAAATCGTGATATTCTATTTTTGCCATATTGCCCACCCCTACTCGCGCGACCCATAGACGGATTATCATCACCAAGGGCCCTGGACACAAACTAGCCATGGGCCTCTGCCCTCTGCCTATTGCCTACATACAAACAGTGCGCGCATCACACACACAGAGCAACACCAGGAAATACACAACCACGGAGGGGAAAAAAAAACATCAGCACTGATCAAGCCCCATAACAATAACACACCTTCATTAAAATAAACTAAATCTTACCTAAACCCAGCGGCGTCGGAAGCGTTTGGAAGGTGGGGGGGACACATTTAAAAAATGCTCAGCAGCTCCCCTCCTCCTCGCAGCTGGGTGGACATATAGGGTGGATAACACAACACCTGTGGAGCCGCTGTTCTCCTGTCCAGCCCTGGCTTTATGACGCTTTGTGAAAAACTCAGTGAATGAAGCGTTCTTATGAGATGGCGCGCTCGTGTTTGCGTCCACATTTATTCAGATTCAGCCACACCCGTAACTCCTGCCATCGCAAAGAAACATCTCAACGCTTGTATCTTCACATTTCCCACAAACGCAGATAAAACTGAGTCAAGGGGTAAAGGAAGCAAACATTTATCCGTCAAATGAATAATTCAAATTATTATTATACTAGTTAGACTCCAGACAGCGATTGACCGGTTGAACACTCGTGCTAGCCCGGTGCAGTTTCCCCAAACTCGCGCTACATCAGTTTCATCACTCGCTTCACAAACACATCCCAAACTGATGTTCCTTACCCTAAAGTTACTGGTCAGGCCCTTTGTACCGATGAAGACAGGGAAACACGCTGTCCACCTGCCGAGGACCGCGAAAAGTCCTGCTCCTCCATGTGATAATCCGTGAAAAACTCCCAAGACACGATGCACGAGTGTCCTTGTGCTTTGGTTTGGTCAAATCTGTCAGTCCGTCCAACGATAAGCCTCCAGTATTCTCACTTTAGCTGTTTTTTACCGGTTTACAGAGCCATGTTTACATTTCAGCCGCTCTGAGGTGATGGTGCATAAACACAGCTACGCAAAGCGGAGCGACGCGATACTGGCACGGATAATGCCAAAATATTGTTTTTTATGGAAAATAAGGCGCGGGTCATATTTAATTGTTTGCCCTCGGACGTTTTGACGTCGTACGTAAAAAAATTTTGTACCAAAAAAACTCTGAAGGCCAAGGGCCCTATTGGCTCTGGGGCCCTGGGCACATGCCCACTTTGCCCATGCCGTAATCCGTCTATGGCGCGACCCACGAGCGGTGGGTCGTGGCTCGCCGGCTGTGAGTCACGACCCACGGCACAGATCCACTCTCATTATCATTAAAACACGTGCATAACATACTTGATATACAGCAGTACACAATCGATTCATAATACCAAATATCTCATATAAGCTCAATTTATAGCATAGGAGCAAAGGTTGAGTCACGACCCACCGCTCGTGAGTCACTGGCGTGAGTCACTGGAAGTAGGTCGGAGCTGTTTGCGTAGCAGCTGTGGTTTGAAGAATTAGATAAACTTATGAAAACACGCAATAGAACGCGCTGGATTGGTGTTTTAAACGGGATTTTATCAGGACATAATCACAGACCGGTACTGCACACTCAAACCTACACATATTATTGTTATATCCGGGAGAGGCAGGAGGGAGGAAAGGTTTGGCCAGGTTTGCCTAAAGTAAAACTATTCCACTGTCACCAAAGCACAAGCAAAGAATCGGGAAACTATTTCCATCACATATTAGTGCTTAGCAACAACACTTTAGAATCGTGCAGCAGCAGCGGCTCCTCCTGAAGTGAACACAAGCGACCAAATGGATGCAGTAGCGCGATTCGCCCGGTTAAGTGTGTACGTGTGTAGCTTTATGCATAAAATGTCTTATTTCATGCTGCCTGTGTAAACCTTATGTAACCTTTATTGTACCGAGTTTATTCTTTAATGCTCGTTCTGTCGTCTCCAGGCGCTGCGCATCATCCTGCACAGTCTGGACCAGAGAGCGGGGGTTTACCAGCGTTACATCCAGCCGCTGCTCTCCGTCAGCGTGGACTTCTACATCCGAGTGTTCGTGCGAGTCTTCACAGGCCAGGCCAAGGTCAAGAACTCAGCCAGGTGCGTTCACTACACCGTTCACAATGGTTCAATCATGAAGAGCGGTCCTTTTTAATCCCACAAGTGAAAAAGATCTACAGTAAAGTGTTTCCCCCTCATTGTATCTTCAGCTTAATGAAGTAGATACAAAACCTGCTGCCCTTAACAGCTTAGTTTTAACTTCAGAGTAAAAAAAATAGACCAAACTCGCCTGTGGCGGAGAGTTTGTCCACAATCACGTCATTGTTTTCCAGGAAGTAACTCCAACATGGCGCCGTGACCAAGCCTAAGCCTAAGTCTAGTTACACAAAATTAAACATGTCGATTTTCTAAGCGGATAAAAAGGGGAACTATATTGTGAGGCGTAATAACACCTTGGGAACACTTCGAGTCCACACAGTAAAGTCGAAGTGCTCATAAGGTGTTGTATAAGAACATATCTCAGTATGTAAAAACGGTGGCCTGTTCCTTTAAGGCCTTAATCTTGGCACAGTTCATGTAATGACGTGAGATTCTTCTTAATTAAGACGCTCATGTTTCTTGCACAGTGACATCTTTGAAACCATATCGTCTGTATCTCTGTTGCAGTAAACAGGCGCTGATCTACAACTGCGTCGGCTGCGGCTCCTTCCATTTACAGAGAATGGGACGAAGAACCAGCAACGGAAAACAGTACGAACCACCCGAACCACCACACCTAAGCGTCTAACACAGTAGTGTTTCAGTAAATACCGTTATTAACTGATACCAAGAGACTTTCAAAGAGGCTGCTGTGAGTGAAAAAAGTGAGTGGTCTCTTTTCTCCAGTGTGAGATCAATAAAGTCTTTTCTTGCAAACGAGCTGTTACAGATCAGTTATATCTAAACTAATGTAAAAAACATTACAAAGATCACTGGACTTTTCTGCACTAAATATCTGTGCGTTTCCCTCGTCAAAGACGGACCTGGAGTCGTATTTCACAACAGGGAATCATTGGACAAAGCTTTTAAATTGAGCTGTTTCTTCTTCTATGGCGTCAGCGCCTCGTTCTGTACTTCCTGAGTACCCTCATTGTTCAAACCCAAAAACTGTCCACATTTTTAAAGCCCATAATTCAACAGTATTGATGTGTTTATCACGCACTGCTGGAGCTGCCCACACGCCGTATCCAACCAAGTTATTTTTAAGAAAACTATTCCTTTAGCTGCCAGCAGGAGGAGCCACAGTCAAGATCTTCACCAGCTGTTTCTCCTGCATTTCATTGTTACCATTTAAAGCAGAACTAAGTAACGTGTTTACCTTAATAAATCCTTTCCGTAGTCCCTGTGGGGGTAATACAAGTGTTAATGGGATGATTGGGGGGTCTTTCATCTCCCCCTGGTGTCTCTGGCAAGAAAACCATGCTTGCAACTTGACTGCCACCGGGGCGGAGCAAGCAATACACACTAATAGAATCACGGAGAAGAAGCTAACAGGCTAACGGGCAAAGCTAACTGCGGGCTAGCGCCACTTTAAAAGTATTTACAGACAAGTTTGAGTGAAAAAAAAATTCCCATTATATAACTGGATGTACAACACCCCTCTCTCCCTTCACCTTTTCTGTCAGCGTAGTATTTACTCTCCAAGACATTTAGTAAGTTAAAAAATCGTAACTTGCTAAGACACCTGCAGTTGCGCTTATGGCCTCTAGGGGCATGAGTTACTTAGTACTGCTTTAATTCTTACAGAGACATATTTTCAAAGTATAAAACGTAAAATATCAAAGCTTAAGCTCCAAAATAAGGTTTTTATTTTTGTTAGGCTCTATATGCATGACATGTTCACTTGTCCAATATAAACAAAACAACAGCATTTCATAAACTAAAATACAAACACTTGGTCGCACTTGGCTCAGGCTAGTTTATTTCCTTAGGTGATCCAATCATCATTTCTGTCCCAGCTTTGATTTGTTTATGTTAGCCTTGGCATACATTAGCATATTGTTGCTAGCCATGGCATTTTGGCGGCGATTAAAAATGCATTTGCGGAGGTTAAAGCTTGAATTGGCAGCATGTCTATAATCTCCGAGATTTAGTTGGTGAAAGTTGTGCTTTTAAAACGTTAAGAACCATAAAAGGCATTGGTTAGTTTTTTTGTTTTTTTTCCTTTCCCATGTCGGGTGCCATAGACCGTCTGTGGTTGGAGAATAGAGTGTGAGCTCACTGTAATTGGTTGCCAACTGCCGAAAAGAAGAATAAAAACAGGTATTGGTTCAGTATCGGCTCTGATATCTGATGCCAGTGTCAGATTGGTGCGTCTCTAATAGTGCTCTTTAAATACTTCAAGAATTAGATGCACGACTCGCTTTAGGTCTTTTCCCACAAACATACTGCAGGACTAAACTAATGTTATTACACGGCAAGAAATAAATCCGGTGCAAGCTCTTTAAGCCACAAAACTGCACCGCTGTTTCCTCAGGATGAAGTACTCGGCTGCCACAGGACCTCCCGTCGGACCAGACTGTGAGCACTGCGGACACCGACACCAGGTCAGACAAAACATCACCAAATCATCACCATCGCAGCATCACAAGATACATCACAAAATCACTGAGTTCTTCCATCAAACTGAGATTTACACTTTTTTTATTCACATACAAACACAGCTTAAAACAAAAACTCAAAAATGTATCAAAGTTGTTTTCGACACGATTGTCCCTAAGCGATTTGTTGCTGCTGCTGCTTGAATATCAGTTTCTTGTTGTTTAGCCCGAGTTTAAATGTTCTGATCTGAAATGTCCGTGTGGTTCTCGGTGCTGTCCCGTCCGCAGCTGGGAGGTCCCGTCTGGGCCGAGCCGATCCACGACCGGGAGTTTGTTCAGAAGGTTCTGACCGCGGTGTCCGTGAACCCCGCGCGGTTTGGGACGTCCCGACGCATCGAGGGCGTCCTCAGCATGGTCACTGAGGTAAGAAAACTACACGATCATTCAAATATCGACCACTTTATTATTTGCTGTAAAATATCTGTATCAACCCTTAATGTTTCATCAAGGCTTCTATTTTTTGTTCTTCTGAATTTCGAAATGACAGTTCACAGGCTACAAACTCAGTCACACAAATGGTGTTATTGTAACAAATATATTGTGTATATATTATATTTATAACTTATAAAATATACAGTATGTTAACAATTATTATGCAAATGATGTTTTTCTCAGATTTTCTAAATTGTCAGCTCAAATGACAGTGGGCATAATTTTCAAGTCTTTAACTGTTAGAGGATCATTTGAATCTGATTTGAAAAAACCTCCCAATGATGATAATAATTTTTTCAAAAATAGATTTAATGAACAACTTAAAATCTGCTGTTTAAAATTATTATGCAACTCATAGTTTACATTTTAAAGGTTGTAAAGAACTGAAAATGGTCATTTGCTGAATTTGCAGCATTAGGTCATATTTACTGAAGTCAAAAGCTCTTTCAATCAAAATCATCTTAACAGGTCAAGTTATATTTTAACGTAGGAGCCTTATTTGAGCAGCTTCAACATTTTTAAATCCATTAAACTTGTGAGTTTTTGGAGAGTTTCTGCTTGGATTTCTTTGCAGGATGTCAGAATAGCCTCCCAGAGCTGCTGTTTGGATGAAAACTGCCTCCCACCCTCATAGATGTTTTGCTTGTTGATGCTCCAAAGGTTCTCAATAGGGTTGAGGGTCCACATCATGAGTTTCTCTCCTTTTATGCCCATAGCAGCCAATGATGCAGAGGTATTCTTTACAGCAGGACATGGTGCGTTGTCCTGCATGAAGATGGCTCCACATATTTTTCAGGTCATTTTCACACCTTCAGGAAGCCTAAAGGGGCCGACCAGCTCTCTCCCCATGATTCCAGGCCAAAACATGGCTCCGCCCCCTCCTTGCTGACGTCACAGCCTTGTTGGGACATGGTGGCCATTCATCATCCATCCACTACTCCATCCATCTGACCATCCAGGGTTACACGGCACTCATCAGTGAACAAGACTGTTTGAAAATGAGTCTTCGTGTATTTCTGAGCCACTGCAGCCGTTTCTGCTCATGAGCTTCAATGAACAGTTTAGGGGAGGCCAGAGAGAAGGTTTATGCACAACTGCAGCCTCTGGAGGTCCTACACCATGATGTTCAGGAGACTCCAGAGGCACCAGCAGATTCAAATACCTGTTTGCTGCTTTGTAGCAGCTGTTCTCTTAATCTGATGTGTTTGTCTTTCTTTATCTGCACTAACCCGTGTGTGCTCTGAATCAGCCACAAATCTCTTAACGGTACGATGAATACGCTTCATCTTTCGTGAAATATCGAAGGTTTTCATACCTAGTCCAAGGCGTTCAACTATTTCATGCTTTTCATCAGCAGAGAGATCCTTTTTCTTTCCCTTATTGCTTGAAAATGGTGGTATGCTTAATAATGTGGAACCTTTATGACACTGAAATACAATTTGCATAATAATTGTGAACATACTGTACGTAGTATTAGTTCATGAGGTTTTTTTGAGGTTTTCACTGCTTTTAGTTTCAGGGCGTTAATGACTGATCTTTCCTCCTTCACATCAGTGCCCAAACAGTTTCTGTCTGTTCTTAACATTAGGGCCCGACCAATATGGATTTTTGGGGCCGCATTTGGCCCGCGGGCCGCAAGTTTGTGGATTAAATTTTCTTATTATGTTCTGCAGGAGCTGGAGGATGTGCCTTTGTATTACACTGTGGACAATCTGAGCAGCACCATCCACTGCAACACGCCCCCACTACTGCAGTTCAGGTACTATTACTACAGCAACACTCCCCCACTACTGCAGTTCAGGTACTATTACTACTGCAACACGCCCCCACTACTGCAGTTCAGGTACTATTACTACTGCAACACGCCCCCACTACTGCAGTTCAGGTACTATTACTACTGTAACACGCCCCCACTACTGCAGTTCAGGTACTATTACTACTGCAACACGGCCCCACTACTGCAGTTCAGGTACTATTACTACTGCAACACGGCCCCACTACTGCAGTTCAGGTACTATTACTATTGTAACACGCCCCCAATACTGCAGTTCAGGTACTATTACTGCTGCAACACTCCCCACTACTGCAGTTCAGGTACTATTACTACTGCAACACGGCCCACTACTGCAGTTCAGTACTATACTACTGCAACACGGCCCCACTACTGCAGTTCAGGTACTATTACTACTGCAACACCCCCCACTACGCAGTTCAGGACTATTAGTACTGCAACACGCCCCCATACTGCAGTTCAGGTACTATTACTACTGCAACACGCCCCACTACTGCAGTTCAGGTACTATTACTACTGCAACACGCCCCACTACTGCAGTTCAGGTACTATTACTACTGCAACACGCCCCACTACTGCAGTTCAGGTACTATTACTACTGCAACACGCCCCACTACTGCAGTTCAGGTACTATTACTACTGCAACACGCCCCCACTACTGCAGTTCAGGTACTATTACTACTGCAACACGCCCCCACTACTGCAGTTCAGGTACTATTACTACTGCAACACGCCCCCACTACTGCAGTTCAGGTACTATTACTACTGCAACACGCCCCACTACTGCAGTTCAGTACTATTACTACTGCAACACGGCCCCACTACTGCAGTTCAGGTACTATTACTACTGCAACACGGCCCCACTACTGCAGTTCAGGTACTATTATACTGCAACACGGCCCCACTACTGCAGTTCAGGTACTATTACTACTGCAACACGGCCCCACTACTGCAGTTCAGGTACTATTACTACTGCAACACGCCCCACTACTGCAGTTCAGGTACTATTACTACTGCAACACGGCCCCACTACTGCAGTTCAGGTACTATTACTGCAACACGCCACTACTGCAGTTCAGTACTATTACTACTGCAACACGCCCCACTACTGCAGTTCAGGTACTATTACTACTGCAACACGCCCCCACTACTGCAGTTCAGGTACTATTACTACTGCAACACGGCCCCACTACTGCAGTTCAGGTACTATTACTACTGCAACACGCCCCCACTACTGCAGTTCAGGTACTATTACTACTGCAACCCCCCATACTGCAGTTCAGTACTATTACTACTGCAACACGCCCCACTACTGCAGTTCAGTACTATTACTACTGCAACACGCCCCCACTACTGCAGTTCAGGTACTATTACTACTGCAACACGCCCCACTACTGCAGTTCAGGTACTATTACTACTGCAACACGCCCCCACTACTGCAGTTCAGGTACTATTACTACTGCAACACGCCCCACTACTGCAGTTCAGGTACTATTACTACTGCAACACGGCCCCACTACTGCAGTTCAGGTACTATTACTACTGCAACACGGCCCCACTACTGCAGTTCAGGTACTATTACTACTGCAACACGGCCCCACTACTGCAGTTCAGTACTATTACTATGCAACACGCCCCCACTACTGCAGTTCAGTACTATTACTACTGCAACACGGCCCCACTACTGCAGTTCAGGTACTATTACTACTGCAACACGGCCCCACTACTGCAGTTCAGGTACTATTACTACTGCAACACGGCCCCACTACTGCAGTTCAGGTACTATTACTACTGCAACACGGCCCCACTACTGCAGTTCAGGTACTACTACTGCACCGCCCCACTACTATTTACTACTGCAACACGCCCCACTACTGCAGTTCAGTACTATTACTACTGCAACACGGCCCCACTACTGCAGTTCAGGTACTATTACTACTGCAACACGCCCCCACTACTGCAGTTCAGGTACTATTACTACTGCAACACGCCCCACTACTGCAGTTCAGTACTATTACTACTGCAACACGCCCCCACTACTGCAGTTCAGGTACTATTACTACTGCAACACGGCCCCCACTACTGCAGTTCAGGTACTATTACTACTGCAACACGCCCCCACTACTGCAGTTCAGGTACTATTACTACTGCAACACGCCCCCACTACTGCAGTTCAGGTACTATTACTACTGCAACACGCCCCCACTACTGCAGTTCAGGTACTATTACTCTGCAACACGCCCCCACTACTGCAGTTCAGGTACTATTACTACTGCAACACGCCCCCACTACTGCAGTTCAGGTACTATTACTACTGCAACACGGCCCACTACTGCAGTTCAGGTACTATTACTACTGCAACACGCCCCACTACTGCAGTTCAGGTACTATTACTACTGCAACACGCCCCACTACTGCAGTTCAGGTACTATTACTGCTGCAACACGCCCCCACTACTGCAGTTCAGGTACTATTACTACTGCAACCCCCCCATACATCAGACACCCCCACTACTGCAGTTCAGGTACCATTACTGCAACACACCCCCACTACTGCAGTTCAGGTACTATTACTACTGCAACACGCCCCCACTACTGCAGTTCAGTACTATTATACTGCAACACGCCCCCACTACTGCAGTTCAGGTACTATTACTACTGCAACACGCCCCCACTACTGCAGTTCAGGTACTATTACTACTGCAACACGTCCCCACTACTGCAGTTCAGGTACTATTACCAGACCTGCCAACATGTACGCATTTTGTGTAGCGGACACGCATTTTGACCTCCTAGTACGCTTGTACGATTTCATGTTCTAAACTACGCATTATGAAGATGTTGTCACTGAAGTTCATTCTGGGAGAGATTGCCTTGCCTCAACATATCCGGCTTGCCCTGGGTTCGCGCGTTTATTTTTTTGGTACTTTTTTGTATAAAAAATCTTCAATGTTGGCAGGTCTGTATTACTGCAACACGCCCCCACTACTGCAGTTCAGTTACTATTACTACTGCAATAACTACTAATACTGCCGTGGGTGCTGGTGGTACAGCGGTTGGCGCTAATGCTTCGCAGCTAGAAGGTCCCGGGTTCGATTCCCATCTGGACTGGGCCTTTCTGTGGAGTTTGCATGTTCTCCCTGTGTCTGCGTAGGTTTCCCCTATCGCTAAAAACATGTACAATAGGCCAGGATGAATGATGTCTGTGGGTGAATGAATGATGGCGGGTCTACCCCGGGGAAACAAATGAAATCCATTCCTTTACTTGAGTACCACTGGGTTACCTGTGGGTGGGGTCACAAAATAATAATTTGATTGTGGCTTAGGTTTGGGATTTTTCTTAAGAAGAGAGAACGCCTAATGTCCTCTTTGCTAAAACTAAGCTAATAAGTTGCACTTTCTTGAAATTACTTAGAAAGCATGTTATTGTATCTAAAAATAAGATTACATTTCTTATTTCACTTTTTCACCTAATTTTGGTTGATTAACGTCTAGACTGACCCGTCCATCACTACATTGTCTTCTAATATCTTTTATATTTCTGTGTTCAGGTCTGCGCTGCTCCACGCCGGCCACCAGGTGTCGCTGTCTCACGCCTGTAAAAACGCCATTAAAACCGATGCGCCTCCCAAAGTCCTCTGGGACATCATGCGCTGCTGGGTAACGCTCACTCCTGCACACGTTCTTGTTCTTCTTGATGAGGCTTTTATGTTTAGACGAAACACTGATTTTCATGCAGTGGTCGATGAGATTTTTCGCCGTATTTTACCGTTAGTGTTTTAGTTTTAAGGTCAGATTAAAAAATAAACCAAACTTCACGATGTTTATTTTATGAAGTTTTGTTGAGTCACGCAGTTGCCCAGGAAGTGACTCCAACATGTCTGTGTCCCTGGTCTTTCCCACGCTTAGTCATTCACAAATACTGACATGTTTGGTATCCACGTGTAGCACGAAAGGCTGTGACTGAAATGGCGCTGTAATCCAAATATGGTCATTTCCTTTGTGGGAGACAGCAGCGGCTAAAGACGGGAGGAATATACACAAGGCGCATGTGCAGACAAAGGGACTAAACTTTAGGGCCGTTTTCATTCCACTGTTTAACCTCTTAACCCCCACCCTAACAGAGCTCATTTCCTCCAGTTTAGCTTTACTCAAATCCCAAAGCTTCTTTAAAAAAGTGTCAAAATAACGAGGATGAAAACACAACAAAAGAGAGTCAAAAACATGACAATAAATTGATAAAAACGCAACAGAAAAGTGTCAAGAAAGGCAAGGCAAGTTTATTTGTAGAGCACAATTCATACACAAGGCAATTCAAAGTGCTTCACAGTTGCATAAAATTACAAGAAAACGGATAAAATCAATCAATAAAACATCAACATAAAGTTAATCAATGACAGTAAAAGGCAAGAGTGCAGATAAAATACTTTCAGTTGTCATATGCACGGGGAAAGCACCAGGACTCCCCTGAAGAAGAGATTCTTTCTCTCAGTGGGACTTTCCTGGTTAAATAAAAGTCAAACAAAAATAAATGAATTACGTACGGTTTAGTGTGATTAAAAATATTTATCGAAATGAATCACTCTTTCCTTTACCGGCACTGACAGCTTTTCAGTTTCCTTTTCCTGCAGACGTCGCTCAGGTACGAACACGGTGTAAAGGCAAACACTTTTTTTCCGTCAAACTTGTTTATTCACACAGTTAGGCCTAAACGGAAACTCTATTTAAAAAGATCATTCTCCAAAATAAATCAAACTGCTGTTGTCTTTGAAATGATCACACAGGCCTCACATCGCCACAATAATAAGTGAAAATGTAGGAAAATACAAAGAAGCATCGAAAATGTACCTCTAAAAGATACATTAATCCTTAAATAAATGATGCTTAAAGGAACAAGCCACAGTTTTTAAATACTGAGATATGTTCTTACCTGAGCTTAGATGAGTTGATGTGTACCTGTCTGGTCTTTGTGCGTGCGCTCAGTCACACAAATGTTGTTAGCATTTAGCCTCTCCCAGCAAAGGTATAGCTCCAAATTGGGGTGAAGTTAGAAGTTACCAAGCTGTTCCACGTTTTCCCTTTAAAGTGCATATGACACATTAGACACAATTTTTGCTAAAACAGTTAACACGATTATATTTAAGATTTTGCTAAAGATTATTCCCAGTTTTCTTTAGTTTGACCATTTTTGTGATGTTTATGTTTTCACTTCCTTATTGGACACCGACAGGAAGTGACATCGAAGAAGGTAAACAATTTTAAACTGTTGCCGTGCCGACCATGTTAAGTCAATGGGAAATGAATGAGTCAAACTGCTATGGAATGTTTCCTTCTTTTATGTCACTTCCTGTCAGCAGCTTAAAAATTCAAATAAAAATAACTTTTCTTCCCAACATTTCTTCATTAAAATTGCTGCTTCACTGAAAAAAATTATAACTATGCAACTGATGTAATCCATCTAAATAAGTCATATTTTCAAGAGCATTAAAATCTGTCATATGCACTTTAAATACAGTTACGTGAGCCTTTACACGATCCAAGTATAGTTACACAAAATTTAACAAGCGGATAAAAAGGGGAACTATATTGTGAGGCGTAATAACACCTGGAGCACTTCGACGTCCGCGCAGTAATATCGTCAAATTGCTCCAGGTGTTATTACGCCTCACAATATAGTTCCCCTTTTTATCCGCTTGTTAAATTTTGTGTAACTATACTTGGATCGTGTAACGCTCAACGTAACTGTATTTAAAGGGTGGAACAGCTTGGTCGCTTCTAACTTCACCCCAGTTTGGAGCGATACCTTTGCTGGGAGAGGCTAAATGCTAACAACATTTGCGTGACTGAGCGCACACGTAAAGACCAGACAGGTACACATCAACTCGTCTAAGCTCAGGTAAGAACATATCTCAGTATGGAAAAACTGTGGCCTGTTCCTTTAACCTTTAAATGCGATTAATTATTTACAAAGGTAGTAACTCGACTAAACACTTTAATCAAGTCCCACCACAAAACTAAAATAAACACAAAATTGGGCTTTAAATAAAAAAACGTATTCAAAAGCTTTAACTAATATATCAACAAAATAAAACCATGTATTCAACCTCTTAACCCCACCTGAACCGAGCATATTTTGTCGAGTTTGGCTTTACCCAAATCTAAAAGCGTCTTTAAAAAAAGCGTCAAAATGAAAACGCAGCAAAAACGTGCCGGAAAAGCAACATAAAAGTGACAAAAAAGGCGATGAAAAAGCAACACAAAACACGACAGAAACGCTTCAATAATGTGACATAAACGCGATGACAACGTGACAAAAAAGTTGTAGGTCTTTGCTTTCAACTGAGGCGTTACTCTGGCCTATAGAAACTCTTTTAGATTTGGGTAAAGCTGAACTGGAGAAAATGTGCTCGGTTGAGGCTCTATCCATTATTTTTCAGATTTTGTTGCTGAAAATACAGGCCAGATTGTCCATTTTTAAGCAGAAAGTTCCTTGTATGAAAACAGAAAATGACTGAAATCGTTTGTGTGCGACCCTCAGGAGAAGACGAACCCCGTGAAGAGAGAGAAGCTGTCCCTCACCAGCCCGGCCTTTAAGATCCTCTCCACTGATCCCAGGTCAGACACTTCTCTCCCCACATTCACAAACCAGTTACTCTTTTATGAGCTGTTATTCTCTTGTCGTACAGTCTGGAGGCGTGTTTCACGGTGAGAGAAGACGCCAACCCTCAGAGCAGGAAGAAGCACCTCACGCGCTTCCAGGAGAACCCGCAGGCCTTCTGGGGCCCCAAAGCTCGCGCCAAAGCCGGGTACGGACACACACGAGCAGCTAAACCCCCCCTCTGGTTCTGCCGCCGTAAAGGGATTTCAGGAGTTTTGATGTAGGGCCTCATTTCCTAGTTATGATAGGGAGATATTATTACTTTTTAATTCATGCAGTCCTTATATTTGAAGTGTTTAGTGGTGCTAGGCTAGTGCTAGGCTAGTGCATGTCTATGGTAACTAGTAGCCTGCATTAAAAACAGTCTGATCCAAGCACAGTGCACCTGAGGCAAATCACTTATAACACCAGACGACCCATATAAATGTCTGTGTTGACTGAATAATTGTTTAAATATAACCATTTTGCATTTAAAATAACTTGTATTTGAGCAGCATCAGCTTCCTGGTTGTAAGCTACGCAGCAGCGGAGTGATCTGCTAGGTCAGTGTTTCCCAACCAGGGGTACGGGGACCCCTGGGGTACTTCAGCACTCAGCAGGGGGTATTTGGAAATATTTAAGATGAAAAAATAAGGTGAAACTGTGTAGAATTTCAATGTGAATTTCAAAGGAAAGTTGGTTTTAATTATGTTTTTCAGTACAAGGTTTGATTTTGAGAGTATTTTAGCTTTATTTTGAACACAAATCACTGTTAAACACTGTGTAATCTTATTTGTTTAGTTGGTCACTTTGTAATAATATTGGCAAGATCCTCAAGGTAGGGGTACTCAGGTACTCACGATTCAAGGGGTACGTGAGACAAAAAATGTTGGGAACCACTGTGCTCGGTTACCGGATCTACAGTAGTTTGTTTACCTGCGGCCGCGTTACTACACGTGGAGCTTTCTACAAATCAGATATGGCAACGTTTGGAGGACGACCACATGATTTTGAAGAGGTTTTTAATGCAGGCTACTAGTTACCATAGACATGCACTAGCCTAGCACTAGCCTAGCACCACTAAACTCTTCAAAGATAAGAACTTCATGAATAAAAAATATCTCTAGACATCAACAACACTCTGGATAACTAGGAAATGAGGCCCTATGTCAAAAATCCTGAAATATCCCTTTAACCAAGCACATTTTCTCCAGTTTTACCCAAATCTAAAAGCTTCTCGACTGGAGCTTACAGGTCAATATAATACCTCATTTGAAATCCAAGACCTACAAAATTGATCTCAGCGTCTTCCTTTGTTTTTGTTATCACGTTTTGGTCGGATTTATATCAATTTTTCATCACGTTTTTTTTTACAGTTTTTGTCACGTTTTATCGTCTTTAGTTCTTCTTCTTGGCTTTCAAATGAGGCTGTGAGCTCCAGTCCAGAAGCTTTTAGATTTGGGTAAAGCCCAATTGGAAAAAATGCACTCGGTTAAGGCGGGGGGTAAGAGGTTAAAAGGCAGTGACTGTATCGTGGTGAAATTATTAAATTTGATTCCAACAGGCTTTGCCCTCTTTGTCCCCGCCTTAACCGAGTGCGTTTTCTCCTGTTCGGCTTTACCCAAATCTAAAAGCTTCGCGACTGGAGAGCAGGAGGATAATGCCTCATTTGAAAGCCAAGCTGGAGAAAATGTGCTTGGTTGAGGTTACACAATACGGAATACTCGCCTTAACATGTATGTTGTATGCATGTATGTATGTGTTCTGTTACTTTGCCCAGTAAGAGGACTGTATTATAAATACTTTGACGTTGATTTGTGTAACTCATGCATAAAAGCACGATTTTTACATGTTTGTTATGTAAGGGATAATGCACGACGAGTCCATTAACAGTAATAACCGGACGACGCCGCTTATACTATGGTCCCGCGAACTGAAACTGTTCATTGGGGCCTTTTTGCTTATTTTTTTAAGTCGTTGGGCAAGAGTTATTTCCCTTTTTTAATCAGTTTTACCTGAAGCTTGTTCCAACTCAATTGTTTATCGTTACTATGGAAACAGCTGCAGTGGAGTGATATAGAACGTGATTTAACTGTTATTTAAAGTGCACATGACAGGTTTTAATGCTCTTGAAAATATGACTTGTTTAGATGGATTACATCAGTTGCATAGTTATCATTTTTTTCAGTGAAGCAGCAATTTTAATGAAGAAATGTTGGGAAGAAAAGTTATTTTTATTTGAATTTTTAAGCTGCTGACAGGAAGTGACATAAAAGATTCCATATGTTTGTTAAGCGGTGACGTCACAGCTATACTTCCGGGTCCGGCAAATGTGCGAGAAACTACAAAAAACTCTTTAATACCACAATCAATATTTCTGAAACTCAAAAGAGAGTTACTGAAGCTACTTATTTATCAGGCCCATTAGCCAAAAATGCTGCACCTACTGCTATAAAAGTAATATTTACCAAAATTGCTACTTCCGGGTTAGCGATAGAAATGCTAACGGCGCAGCAGCTCCGCTAAACCCGGAAGTAGCGACTTTAGTAAATATTACTTTTTTAGCAGCAGGTGCGGCATTTTTGGCTAATGAGTCTGAGAAATAAGTAGCTTCAGTAACTCTGTTGACTTTCAGAAATATTGATGGTTGTTTTTAAGAGTTTTTATGTTTTTTTCTCGCATATTTGCCCGTCTTCTAGGACCCGGAAGCGGAAGTCGTGACGTCACACTTAACAAACGTATAGCAGTTTGACTCATTCATTTCCCATTGACTTAACATGGTTGCACGGCAACAGTTTAAAATTGTTTACCTTCTTCGATGTCACTTCCTGTCGGTGTCCAATTAGGAAGTGAAAACATAAACATCACAAAAAATGGCCAAACTAAAGAAAACTGGGAATAATCTTTAGCAAAATCTTAAATATAATCGTGTTAACTGAGTTTCAGCAAAAATTGTGTCTAATGTGTCATATGCACTTTAACGGACACCTTCCAGCCAATCAGAATCGAATATTCACCCGGACAATGGTATAAATTATTATAAATATCACTGATTAGGAATGAAAAAGAAAAGCACTTTGCAAATGCCCACCGTCAGGAAGGACTGAGCTCAACTTTTCACCGACTGTTTTGATCTTTTCTTATGTTATAAACACATAATGTTATGATTATGAAACTGGAATTTGATGATTGAGTTCTGTGACGTATTCCTTTGATATTAAGAAAGTAACTGTAACTCTTATCACTTTGCACTTTTCGGATTCACCCACACAACGGGGACAAACGTTCTTCCTTGTTACGAGGCAGTGGCATTGACGGTACATCTGCACAACGCCACCTACTGTCCTGGAGTGCGGCGCTTTATTAGGCTTTAAAATAAACAAAACAAATGGACTTTTTTACTTCGGGACCTTTTATAGAGCTGTCGTGGAGCAAGACAGTGTTATTTTACATTATTTCAGTGAATGTGCTTTGTTACCGACCACCTCTGTCCAAAACACTTTGACTTTTTTTGCGCTTCATTACAGATATTGCGTTTAGGCATTAAAGAGTACATTTGACCTGCTGCCACTTGTAATAAACCCCTGACTCTTAACTGCTGCTTCTGTTTCCAGAGGCGGGATCTCGGCGGATCTTCAGGACAGAAGCAGAAAGTTTCAGAATAAAAGAAAGACCACAGACTCTTCAGAGCTTAAGAACGTCCCCTGCAAGAAGTTCAAACAGGTGGGTTTTAATCAGACTGTGCAGCGGATGAAGAAAACCAGAAAGATTCCAGACTGAAATACGTTACTCAAGCATCAATTCAATGATCTTTATTAACCTCTTAACCACCACCTGGACCGAGCACATTATCTCCAGTTTGGCTTTACCCAAATCTAAACGTTTCTTGAAAAATGCATCAAAGTAGAGACAAAAACGAGAAAGAAAACAAGGATGAAAACGCGACAAAAAAGCCTCAAAAGAGCAACAAACATGTGACGAACAGGTTTTGGCCGAGGTTGGGATGCGTGTGTTTGGTGTGGACGCCGTCAGTGGAGCTGAAGCCAGTTTTCACCGATTGCGTTTGTCAAATCAGCGTCTCTCGTCGCCGCACTAGGAGCGCTGTGATTGGCCGAGTGTTACCAGGTGGATATTAAAGGAATAGGCCACCGTTTTTTTACATACTGAGATATGTTCTTACCTGAGCTTAGACGAGTTCATTTGTACCTGTCTGGTCTTCACGTGTGCCTTCAGTCACGTAAACACAGCACAGATGGCGTTAGCATTTAGCCTCTCTCTTCTCCTCTATAGCTCCAAACGAGGTGAAGATAGAAGCTACCAAACTCTTCCACGTTTTCCCTATTTAAATATGGTTACATGAAGTGTTACACCATAAAGTATAATTACACAAAATTAAACAATGTGGATTTTCTAAGCGGATAAAAAGGGAACTACTGTATATTGTAACACTTCACGTAACCATATTTAAATAGGGAAAACGTGGAAGAGTTTGGTAGCTTCTATCTTCACCTCGTTTGGAGCTATAGAGAAGAAGAGAGAGGCTAAATGCTAACGCCGTCTGTGCTGTGTTTACGTTACTGAAGGCACACGTGGAGACCAGACAGGTACAAATGAACTCGTCTAAGCTCAGGTAAGAACATATCTCAGTATGTAAAAACGGTGGCCTGATCCTTTTAAAAGGAGAGCTTTTCTACTGTGTTTTTCAATTATTCAGCTCTCTACATTTGGCTTTGTGGTCATACCGCCTTTGCTCTGCCCAATCCCGTCAGATCTTGGAAGCTAAGCAGGGAAGGGCCTGGTTAGTACTTGGATGGGAGACCGTTTGGTAACACCAGGAAGCCTAGCGAATGTAGTGAGTGAGTGAGTGGTTGGTGGTGGTCGGAGGGCCGATGGCACAGACTGGTTGCCTCGCTTCCGTCAGTCTACCCCAGGGCAGCTGTGGCTACAACAGTAGCTTACCACCACCAAGTATGGAGTGAATGAATAATGAGCTGTGAAGCGCTCTGGGTATCTTGAAAAGCGCTTAAGCGCTTAAGAGATTATTATTATTATTTTATTATTATTATTTTATCCATCCATCCATTTTCTTCCACTTGTCCGTTGCCGTTGGAGCTGCACCAGCCCCTATGGCTCCTCCTGCAGGTGGTGGGTCCACAGAAGGACGGCCTCATGGTTCTAACCGGGCCTGTTGGTCTCTCATAAGGGGCTTCTGAACCGCTCTTTGTCTGACCCGTCACCTAGGACCTGTTTGCCCTGGGACACCCTACCAGGGGCACGAAGCCCCCGACAACAAAGCTCCAGGATCATTCAGGCTCAAACCCCTCCTCCACGTTAAGGTGGCGGCTCCAGGACGGGTTGGCTTTATCCCTCGTGTTAATATTGCCATATTAGCAATGTTTTAACAACAAGCCGGAAAAATCTACACATTTCTTTATGACATAAACAGAAATAAAAAGCAACGGGACTCTGGGAAAACAACTCACTCGCCGGAGACCACACGGTGTTTGAACGGCATTTTGTTACAATTTGCTACTAAACATTTGCTACAAACATGAGCAGGTGAGACGGGACAGACGAGAGGAAACCTGAGCAGACAAATAGTCGCCCTGTTCCCACAAAAAGCGAGAGTGCGTCGGGTTGGTGTGAGTCGTCCGTTAGAAAAACTCTGAGAACCATAACTGAATAAGGAGCTTCACGCTCACTAACTCCTGCGCCATGTGAACCAGCGGAGATGTGCCTTTAAACCAGTGGTTCTAGATAAACATGTGATTAACTCTTTTCTTGCTCTGGTTTCTGCAGGGCTCGTGTCAGCACGGAGACAAATGCTGCTACTCCCACGACCCCGAGCTGCTGAACCAGGACAAACCGGAGTGAACCCGCTTTTGTTCATTAAAAGACCTGCTTTTACAGATATGTGTTTATTTTAAGAAGGGGTGAAACATGGACAGAGTGAGACGCCTCCTGTTGGACAGTGATGCTGTATAGAATTTCATTTTTTTATTTGCTGTTTGTTCAGTCCAATAAAGTCCTGAGGGTGACTTTAAATGTTTCCCGTGATTTTATTAAAGAGAGGATTTGTAAAAACATGTGAACTCATTTATTCACAGGGACAATCCGGCTCTAAATATATCGTTGAATATTGTGGGATTTAGTCGACTACATTTACATAAAACTTTGATTTAAAGTGAATTATATTTTCATGGGTTTTCTTGACAATTCTCTGATCAAAAACTAAAATTATTATTTTTTATTAAATCAACTCTTGATACGATTAACATCATCTCTCTACCTTCCACAATCACAGCCCATGTTCCCAATGAGAACCAGAAACCAGAGCAGCCTCCAATTTAACTTTAGCCCTTTTCACTGTAATGGGATTTTTCTGATTTAACCGGCTCTAGAGCTGACTACAAGGCTCTTTAAACATCTGATCACACAGAAATATTACATTAACTTTCTTTAGTAATGTGTTTCTGGCATGAATTATCAAATTATTTTTTCAATACACAATGAAGGCTTATTTTAAACATTAAAACATCTTAATTTTGCCTGGAGAAATGGTGAGCTATATTATTCTAACTCAGTGTAAAACAGTTTGTGGCCTTTTATCTGTTGTTATTTCAGCAGGAGGTTCAGATAAAGTTCTCAACAGTTAAAAAAAAAAAAAACATGAACACAAACCAACTGGAGGCAACGATAAACTTTATTTTATTTTTTCAATCAAAGCAGATATAAAGTAATAGTAGTTCAGCGGTTTGTAGAGACTTTTTTTTAATGTGTCACTTTGCTACGATACAAAAGCACTTGAACACAACGCATTCGTAATTTCCCGCTTCACAGGTGCAAAGGGACATCTTTCCCAGAGCACTTGAAGGCAGCACCTCGGCTTTTACCGTCAAACCACATTCCTCTCATGGACACTAGATGGCTCTAAAGTGGACGGTTTAGAGGCAGATAAAGTCATCCTCTTCACAGACATAAGGTGATGCTTTTAATGGATCAAAAATAGTTAATATAAAGGCCAGACTTTTAATGTAATTTCCTCGTTTTTCTTGTTCAGCAGCGGCGCGTGAGTCAACGTCTTTTCAACGAACGACTCCGGGTAAAAAAAAAAGAAGAAAAACAGCGGTCAGTGCTTTATTTCTCCTCATTTGACGATTAAAAAATATCCAAAATCACTTTAACATTGTAGCTTTTGAACGTGGGATGTTTTAGCTCGTTTTGTAGATGTTTGTAGAGGTTTTGAAGGAGTTTCTCGCTAAAGGTGATTCATTTTCTCGTGAGAAATAAGCTAACGTTATGAAAAAAGTGTGAAATGGCGGTCATTACTTTTTCCGTATTTAGCGAAATCTATTGATCTAATTTCAGGTCGAAGCAACAACACGACACTGCTCAGTTTCACGGTAAGTCATTTATTTGTAGTAATATTTAATTCAGGCTTTAGTTAAACCACTTTGGTCAAGTTCTAACCGAGGTCTAACAGTGAATACAGTTGAAATATTCATTTCATAGCGACACGAGCTAACGTGAACTAGCTTTATGTTTGACTCCACTTTTAGCATTTTACCACTTTATTTGTCTCGTAAAGCTCAACATGTTGTTTTTGTTCATTTTATGCACTTAGCTTTGGTTTGAGAGATAAAATAAATGATTAGTTATGAGACAAACTTGATTTAAAACTGTCACGTCATTATATATTGTTCAATAAACCTAAGCCTAACCTTTCCCTAACCTTAGTCTTCATTGTTTTCCTGTTTCTAAACTGAAGCTTTTTCCAACTCCGGGCCCCGACCTTAACCTCTTAACCCCCACCTGAACCGAGCCCGTTTTCTACAGTTTGGCTTTACCCAAATCTAAAAGCTTCTGGGGGGAAAAAAAGCCACAAAAGAGCAACAGAAAAGTGACAAAAACTCAAGAAAGATGAAAAAGAAAGAGAAAAAAGTGGCAATGGAAGGAAAAACATCCATTTAGACCAGTTTTTCCAGGTCTTTCAAATGAGGCGTTACACTGGCCTATAGGCTGTGAGCTCCAGTCCAGAAGCTTTTAGATTTGGGTAAAGCTGAACTGGAGAAAGTACACTTGGTTAAGGCGGGTGTTCAGAGGTTAACCAGGTAGATATTGTCCATTTCAAACATACGTGACGACAAAATAACCGGGAACCGTCCGACGGCATCGTAGACACTTCCAAACAAATAAATGCGCTATTACCAAATAGTTCAAGTTATAACAAACTAACGAGACTTTGTGTCGTTTCTAAACTAATATTGTTCAGTTTAGTTTATTTGAGCCGTTACATTTCTCATTTATACAATTAAACATTACACAGTTAAAGATGCTCTAAAGGAGCAGCTGAAGCCGACGAGCGCCTCACATTCAACCCTTCACAGTGATACAATATGAGGACTGGAAATCGGTCAAAAAACAACACGTCGCTATTGTGGAGGTGTCGATATTAGTTTATCAACAACACGATTGATAGAGCGTGGTATCAATCGTGTTGATAGGCTAATATCGACACCTCCACAATGGCAACTTGTTTTCTTTATTAACCGATAAGAATTCAGCACGAAATAGTCCATTCATTGAGTCGACAAGTGTCCTCAAAAAGACATTTACATCAGAAAAAAAGACGGACTGAAAAATGGCGTGTGGTAGTTATGGATAAAACATGAGTCATGAATCTTACTTTTGTGAAAATCTATTCAAATGTCAGTAATTGTTAAAAAATCTTCATGTGATAGTTAGGGGTGTCACGATTCAAATTTTTTGAGTTACGATTATTGTGAGAGAAAATATTGCGATTTTACGATTATTCACGATTATCGACCGACTGAAAGGAAAGAACTGATATTTTTAGTTTTTGTCTTTAAAAAGCCTTTTAATACTAATAAACTTGTAAACATTCACTGTTTCTAAAATGCTTTAAGATTGTTTTGCATTAAAATAAATAGGCCTGCATTGAATAATACAAAACAATCAAAACGTCAACTTTACTTCTTTATAATGACCCTAATTATCATCATTATTTTACTTTAGGCTAGGTTTTATGTTCTCAAAAGTTATGTTGTTGCTTAATTATTTGTCAGATGTTTTGATGAACAGAGAATGAAACGTGTTTACAAAATGACTAAGGAGACTCTTTTGAACAGCTGATTTCCACATGTGTGCGGTTTCACTTTCCTTTCTGTTACGCTGAAGCAGAGCGGAGCGCGTTAGCTTTTTCTTTACATCCTGAGCCAATTGTGGCTATTTCCCAACATTTGGACAACTTTTCTGGGAATTCTGCAGTTCGTTACCTTGACCTGGACATTTACAGCGAAGGATTATCTCCAAGATGTTGTTTATATTCGACGTAGCCGATATCAGCACCTTTTGCTGCAACTTTCTGACGACAGGGTTTACATAACGGATGTTCCATCGACAACAACAACGCCTTGGTCATCTTTTGGATCCTAAAGAGGTCTCACTCCGCTGACTTCAATCGTTTTTGGGTGGATACAACACTGGAGGAGAGCGTCCTTCTGCCTTGCTCAACTACCGCTGAGTTTACGCGCTGTTTGTGGCGTGCAGCGGCTCGTGCGTCAGCGTGAAGATTTTCCGCGGTAAACCGTGGCTTCTAAAATTCTTACGAATAACCTACCGCGTCCTTTTATAATCGTGGTAATCGTAAAACCGGTTAATCTTGACATCCCTAGTGACAGTTCAAATATATAGATCTACTTTCTCTGGGCTTAATGTCTGTGCACTCTATAACTGTTACAACAGGGCTGCCAGGTCTCAGCAGCCGAACCCGCCTGAACATATCTGACAAACCGCACAAAACCCGCAGACTCACAGCACGGCTGGAGTTTTCTTTGTTTTTTATTAGTTTCTAAAGGCCACGTGCTCCTGCGATGATGAGAAACCGCCCCTTTCTCCCTCTCTGAAAAAGTTTTTGTCATTCGAAATTGTGATTTTGATCAAGAAATTATATATATATATATATATATATATATATATACATATAATTATAACTATTTTGCATTAAAATAACTTATATTTGAGCAGCATCAGCTTCGTGATCTGCGAGAAAATAGTCCCTCAAAATGCGGTAATTCATGTGATACAAGGTCAGTTATATTTAAAAAAAAATTCTATCGACAGACATTTCTATGGTTAGTCTGGTGTTATAAGTCATTTACCTCAGGTGCACTGTGGAGTGGGTCAGACTGGTTTTAATGCAGGCTAACTGATCATACCATAGACATGCACTAGCCTTGCTCTAGCCTAGCGCCACTAGACTCTTCAAATATAAGAACTGCATGAATTTAAGAAAAAAATATCTCCAGACATCAACAACACTCTGGATAACTAGGAAATGAGGCCCTATGTCAAACATCCTGAACTATCCCTTTAATATTGAGGAGCTGATGATGCTCTTAACAAGTCGTCCTTCCTTTTACGCACGAGTTTATAGCGACACTTCTGTTGCAACATTCGTGTTCCAAGCAGGGTTTCCATTAGCCGGCGGCCTGCAGGTAAATGTGTTAAAGTGTAACTCAAGAGCTAATAAATTCAATTAGATTATTCATCTTTATTCCTTCACAGAGTGGCCGGGTTTAGAGGCGCTTCCTCCGGCCAGTCTGCAAAGGCTGTCTGTGGAGTTTACCAGTGACCGGAGCCGCTCAGCGTAGTGCTGGGCGATATGACGATACATATCGTGGGGACGATAGAAAAGTGTCTATCGTGCCATTTTCCTTCTATCGTTTCTAACCTAATTTAATCAATTATTAAAGCAAATATTTCATTAAATAGGCCACAAGAATGTATTAGTGTTGTCTTGTCACTATGCATCCTCTAAGTTTATATTAAGTGATTATAAACAAGAATATATAGGCTATATAAATTATCTATAGCAAACCCACTGCTTCAAAATAAAGTTGAAAAAAAGTAAGCAATGATATTTTTGTCAAACTTTTCAAAGAATAACTGAAAACTGACATTATTGTGGTATATCGTGATATGTATCGTTATCGTGATATAAAATAATCCATATCGTGATATAGGTTTTTTCCATATCGCCCAGCACTAGCTCAGCGTGCGGCAGAGCTGGGTCAGTTGTAAATGGCTCTAGACTGACTTTTGATGAATTGAACCCACGCTTCCCTCTGTCCCCCAATAACATTTCAGCTGTGAGAGAATGAATGGCTCATTTTTACATCTGTTACAGGCACGGAAGGGCATCCTACAGCCCAACCGCAGCTGATACCGCGGACAGAGCTGGATAAGGTTTACCTGCTGTCCTGAGTTATTGTGCAGGTGAGTGGGGGACGTCTGCGTGACACCTGTGGCTCCATCGCCTCTGCACGCACAGCTTTGTTTGTATTTGGAGCTGTGTTTGCGTCTTTCTCACGTCAGAGTTCTTTCATTAGAAAGAGCCAAGCGTTTTTAGACCCATTCACTCGTTTTAGCGCTACACGAGTACTTTGATACTTGTACTGTTCAGATCATGTTTAGTTTAGATCCACATTTTTTTCTAACATAAATAAATAGCACAAATAGCGCGGCTGTTTCCCGATCGGCAGTGAGCAGGTCAGAAGCAGGACTAAGCCGGGACTAAGCCAGGACTAAACCTGGTCTGAACCAGGACTAAGCAGGACTCAGTGTGTTGAACTGAGCAGAGGAGAAACACATCACTGTCATATATTATGTGCACATTGAGTATAATAGAGGCTATGCATTTTGCTTTTTAAGAGCCAAAACATATTTTTAGAGCCAAAAACACAATAACAGGATTCACTTAATTTAATTATTTTCAAATCACAGTAATAGATTTGAAAATATCTATTACTGTTATAATTCACAGTAATATATAATTCACAATATAACTGTGAATTAACCCCGTATGTTCCGGACCTTTGCTTGACTTTTTTTTTTCATTTCGGACCTTGGTGAAATTTAATTCGTGACCCCTGCCGTAGAGAAACCACTGCACTGGCCTATAGGCTGTGACCTTTTGGATTAGGGTAAAGCTGAACTGGAGAAAATGCACTCGGTTAAAGCTGATTGATTGGTGTCGTAGAATACATTTATGTTTCCACCTCAGAGTAAGTTGTAAACACAGCAGAACACAGACTTTGTTGTATTGTCTTCACCTAAAGTTTTATTGGACGATAGAAGTCTGATCTAAATGAGAGGAATTTATCTTGGGGGTGGCCCCGCCCCTGCTTCACTTTGTCACCGCTCAATGCTGTATATGGGCGTGAAATGTGCATAGAATCACATACTTGTAACAATCTGAATACACAGGAGGGACTGTGAGAGCTAGAAACAAGTTTGGGCCAAAACATAAAATATCACTGTTTGAACAGGAAAAATCAGGTACTCCAGCTTTAAGAGGTTTTAAAACGACATGAGCAATATTTATTAAACATGGGAGAGTGACACAGTGAATGGAGAAAACAATTTTAAGCATTAAAAAGCCGCCCAGTTCAGACCTGGTAACCCTGGTGTACAATAACAAGGCCTCTTTGTCTGATGTAAAGGAACAAGCTGCACTGAAGGAGCCTGCAGAGTCTGAGGAGAGCGCCCCCCTGAGTCCAGCCTGGTTTAACCACACTCTCTGCAGCGGAGACAAGGTCCACACTCACACTCTGCTCCCTAGAAATACATTTAACCAAAGACATGCTGCATTTTGTGATGTGACTTCTGTTTAGTTTGGGCTTAGCTTGATTTACACCAATCTTTAACGAGTGTTTGATATGAACGTCTTTATGTTCTGTTGCAGCTGTTTGGAGACAAAGAGGACGATAGAAAAATGGTAAGACTGACTTTTATTGGGATATTTGCTGCTGATTGGTCAAACGCACCCGGTTTTAGCCAATCACAGCTGGCCTCAAACATAAACAAATAAGCACTAAAGCAATTAGATATTTAGTTTTAGAAGCTGTTCCTCATGTTCAGTATAAGCAGCACCTCGTGTGTTTCCTTCATTGCCGTCCATCTTCTTCCACTTGTCCGCCGGGTCGTGGGGGCAGCTGTTGGAGCAGCACCAGCCCCTATGGCTCCCCCTGCAGGTGGTGGGTCCACAGAAGGACGGCCCTCACGATTCTCACCGGGCCTGTTGGTCTCTCATAAGGGGCTTCCTTCATCGCCCTGTTGTTCATGTGTGTAGTATATAGTATATAGTACAGTTTATAGATAAGTGCTTGTGCTTGTCTGTTATGTAAAACACACTCACGGTAAAACCGTGTTGGAAACACTGGGGTGTTTGAGCTGAAAGTCTTTCAACATGTATTTTTGTGAGTTTGAGAAATCACAAATCTTGAATTCATCCTGCAGTGCAAGGTGAGGATACATCATGCAAAAAGGAGTTTTCAGAGTTTTAACCATGTTATAACATTGTTCCCTCATCAAAAGAGACGTGGAGGAGAATTATTCTTCCTTCAGGCAGTTTTTACTAATCCTGTTAACTTTGGTTGTTTCTTCTTCTGCTGCTCCAATCTGTTTCCTGGACTTTGTTGAACTCAGTCATGCCTTTTAACATTTTCAAAGCTGATAAACTCACTGAATCTTTTCTGTGCAGTTCAGCCCTCAAACTGTATTTACACAAAAACAGAACAATGGCTGCTCTACATCATTACATGTGTTTTTATTGTTTTAAATGTCTTAAAACATGTGTTCACTGTGAGTGGCTCGTCTCCGCAGACCTGACTCGTCACTTTGCTGATGTGTTGAAACGTTGGTTCTGTTTTTCTCTGTAATGTCCTTTGCTTATGATGCATCTCTGTTGTGAATTTTTTTTAATTATTTTTTTAATTTATTGGTTTATTTGGTCGGGACAGTGCAAGTTAATGAACAAGCCACACCGGATTGTAGCCTTGGGCTAATTTCCATCCGTCGTTCCCCATGCGCACTCTCAAACACACTCTCATTCATCCTGGCCTATTGTACATGTTTTTAGTGGTAAGGGAAACCGGAGTACCCGGAGGAAACCTACGCAGACACGGGGAGAACATGCAAACTCCACACAGAAAGGCCCCGGCCTTGGTGGGAAGCGAAGCTGAGACCTTCTAGTAGGGCTGGGCGATTTTGCCTGAAAAGAAAATCTCAGATTTTTTAAAGAAAAATTCGAGTTTCGAGTCGATTTTCGATTTTTTTTCTTCAATGCACTTAAAAATGACTGCAGATCAGATATATTGTCAAAAGTGCCACTTTATTGCTGTGATTGTCCTCAAGAGTTAAAATGCGTAAACAATCCCAAAATAAAAAGTAAATGAGCCTCTGGCATTAGGGCAGGGTGATATGACACCTGACAAAATACTTCAAAATCAAAGCCTTTTATACAATGGGGTAAATTCATTATAGCTATTTTATTCTCTTTATTCATCTAAATTCACTTAAATCTCTACCTTCACCTGGAAGAACACAGAAGATAAGATGAAGGTGCAGATAACTGTAGCAATATTATTTAATCTTCATCACAGTAAAATGCTCCTGTAACTTCACCTGCCTCTGTGCAGTTTACTTGTGTTTTATTGTCAGGCTGGGGATAGAGTTGTGGGTATTAAGTTAATTAACGTGTTTGGGGCATGTGCTTCTGCAACATGAGTCAAATTTATTGTAGTTTTCAAAGGATCCACTATTTCCCTAGTTCTCGCGTCTGCACGTCTCTCTCCCGATCGGGGCAGGCGCACAGATACACACACGCAGATACACACACACAGGAGGGACAGAGGGAGGGAGAGAGAGAGAAGTACGTATATGAGTTTGTCCTGAGACTTTACGTGAGCGCTCCAGATGAGAAGGATATTATTAGCCTTAAACCGCGTTTGCATTGTGGTTTTCTTCACCC
Source organism: Neogobius melanostomus (assembly GCA_007210695.1). Lineage (NCBI taxonomy): Eukaryota > Metazoa > Chordata > Actinopteri > Gobiiformes > Gobiidae > Neogobius > Neogobius melanostomus. The sequence continues at coordinate 345,884 of VHKM01000244.1, forward strand.
TGTTGTTGCGCGTCAGGCTAAAAGTTAGGAAAGTTAGCTAGTAAGGCAGTGGTTCAACTTGTCAGAGTTCATCCAAGACGCAAATCCTGAGCCCTTTCTTCGCAAATATGAGCAACTCAAGGGACATACTTCATTCAGATCATTCTGTAATCACTTTCCATCGCGCATGTTGTTGTTTTGACGGTGTTAGGCGGGGGAGGGGGCATGGCTCACACTGCGCTACGGTAACCCACAAGGACGAAACGCGTAAAAGTAAAAAAAACTGTGGTGGAAAAAAAACTCGAGTTTGCAAAATAAAAATCGTTTTTAGCTACAAAATCGATAAATCGATAAAATCGATTTTTTTTTGCCCAGCCCTACCTTCTAGCTGTGAAGCACGAGCGCTAACCGCTGTAGTAAAGGGCAGTTCCACCTGCCCTTTACTACATCTTTTAAAAAATGACTTTGATTTAATGTTTGCAAATCTTAAAGGTGCATTATGCAACTTTTATGCAACAAAAAACAAGTGAACATTAGTGCGTATGTGACCCTTCAGTGAGCCAGTGTGTGGGGGCTTAGCTCGGTGCTTTTACTTCCCATCCTGGTGGCCTCTATGACACTCCAGGATCAGTTTGATTTCAGGCTTTTGAGGGTTTCTCATAGACATGTTCGCCGATCAGAATGATTGAGCTTTGCTTCCTTTGGCTGCTGCCAATCAGAAGTGGCTTCAGGAGAATCCTGTCTGCGCTGGCTGCAGTCACGGAAAACAAACTCCACGTGTGTCTCGAGCAACAAAACAACCAGTGTTTTGGACCAGCAGGACGGGTTGAGTCACAGAATCATCATCTGTTTGCAGAGCAGGTTGGGGCGGTCAGAAAAAGCCGATCGCCTCCACATATGCGTAGCAGGAGTTCCACTAAACTTTTTTTTTGTCGGCCACTTTGGCCGGTTGGGTCGTAAAATGTCGGCCATTCAGAAGAATTACCGGCCATTAAAAAAATATATATATAATGAACGTAGCGTATTATCAATAACAATCTACATTTAGACAGAGCGTTACACGAGTGCTTTAGTGGGTCCAAAACACGGCTATTTCTAATGAAAGAACGACGTGAGAAAACAGCTCAGATCCAAACATAAAGTTGTGTGTGTTGAGTCGATGGAGAGCGGCAGGTGTCACGCAGACGTTTCCCACTCATCTGCACTTTAACTCAGACAGAAGGTAAATCGTAAGGCTGTTCAGATCTGACATCAGCTGCACAGCGAGGGCTGGGCTGTAGGATGCCCTTCCGTGCTTTAACGAGGCTTCAGGTGTAAAATAATGAAGTCTCTCACCGCTGAAATATTACAGAGGGACAAATCGACAGCACTAAAGTCAAAAGTCAACAACACGGACCCAGCTCTGCCGCGCTCGAGAGCGGCTCCAAACACCGGTAACTAAACCTGTCTGTGCAGACTGACCGAGGGAAGTGCCTCTAAACCCGGCCACTCTCCTAGGAAGAGCCGCTCAGTCTGACTGAACACATGTGCGTTGAATATCCTAATCAAAAGTCTGAGCTGCTGAGTTCTTAATCACTTTTATAAAAGTAAATGTACCTGTAGTTCGCCGTTTTCTTGGAAAATGTGACGAAGCAGGAA
>VHKM01000244.1:350000-538680 GCA_007210695.1 Neogobius melanostomus
TCTGCTATTCGGGACTCTACATTACTTTGTGCTGCTGTAGACCCTTCTGTGAATTCTGTTTGTTCTGTGGTCCTTGAACACTTTGAATCTGTGTCACTTGATGAGCTGTTTACTGTGGTGCGCCAGTTAAAACCCTCTGACTGTCCACTTGATTGTGTCCCGTCTAAACTTTTTAAAGACTCCTTCAATGTGATTGGGCCCTTCATAATGAGAATTAATTCTTCATTGATCTCGGGCAGCGTCCCAAGTGCTTTTCTGCATGCTGCTGTCCAGCCTCTACTTAAGAAACACAGCTTAGATCCTGAAGTTCTGTCTAACTTCAGGCCAATTTCTAAGTTGCCTTTTTTTATCAAGTTCTGGAGAAATTGGTACACGCCCAAATTCAATCTCACTTGGAAGCAAATAGCCTCTTTGAAAAAATTTCAGTCGGGTTTTAAACCGTGTCATAGCACTGAAACTGCACTCTTAAAAGTTTTTAATGACCTTCTTTTAAACGTTGATTCGGGTCACCCCACTGTTTTAGTGCTTTTAGATTTAACTGCAGCGTTTGACACGGTGGACCATCAAATACTGCTTTCTCGCCTTGAAAGCCATGTTGGTATTGGAGGAACGGTCCTAAAATGGTTCAGATCATATCTTGAAAATCGCTCCTTCTCTGTCCGCCTGGGCCCTTACAGCTCAGATGCGGCCCCAAAAAACATAAGATTCCCTTCCATTGTTTTGCAGATGACCTGCAAGTCTATCTGCCATTGAAACCAGGTTCAGACGGCATCCAAGCTCTGTTACATTGTATTCAGGATGTAAAGGACTGGATGGCCCAGAATTTTCTAAAACTTAATGAATCTAAAACGGAAATTGTCGTTTTTGGAAATTTGTCTGATCCTTCTGTTCTTGGCCCACTAAAAGGCTACTGTCACCAGTCAGCCAGGAGCCTTGGCGTGGTCCTAGATGGATCTTTTAAGTTGGACAAGCAAATAGGTTCAGTCGTAAAGTCAAGTTTTTACCAACTGCGTCTTTTGAGTAAAATTAAGCCGTATTTACCACATTCAGATCTGGAGCGTGTGATTCATGCCTTTATAACATGCCGCTTGGATTATTGTAACTCATTGTATTGTGGGCTAGACCAAAGCTCGATCCATCGCCTGCAGTTGGTACAGAACGCTGCAGCGCGTCTGCTCACTGGAACCAAAAAGTTTGAACATATAACCCCTGTGTCGGCCTCTTTACATTGGCTCCCTGTAAAACACAGAATTCAGTTTAAAATGTTGTTGTTGGTGTTTAAGTGTTTGAATGGGACGGCTCCTCCGTAACTTTCTGAGCTTCTGACTGTTCATAGTGTAGGAGAATTCTACATAACGATGATCGAAAGGTTGGTGAAGAATAGGCAGCAGTCAGGATGTCTTAAGCAGGAGAAGTTTTATTGCCATCTTTGCGGGACCCAGAGACATGAACTCAAGACATTGCCAGTCCTAACATTCAAGCCTGTCTGTGCTTCCCCAGAGGACACGTAAATACCCTACAAGCGCGTCACACTCACGCCCGCAAGCATTCAGTGGCTGATAGTAGGCGCCTGAACGCCCAGTCAAGGCTATAAAGAGATAGTAAGATCGCACAGCTTGACCTACGGGCAGTACGACATTATAGATTAACACAGTATGATGACTAGCGATTTAATATTATCTCTTACAACCCCCCCTAGCAAAGTCACGGCTATCTAGTGGCTTTGACCGAGTGAAAAAGAATAAAATTAAACGCCATCATAAAGGTAAACCCAAATCAATTACCTAAGCATAAACTTAGCCCACTACGAAGATTTCAAAATAATATCGAGACTCAAAAGGTTTAACTATGTCTTATGTGGAAGCACACACAGAATCTACATTTCATAACAATATTCAACACTTCATTTACAGTACAACAGTACACGGGTCATTGCGATGGAATAAAATGACCCCCCTCTCAGTGACCCCAAAGTACTGAGACATGTGCATCATTAGACTCACTTAATCACCCAATCGGGGTAAATACTGCCACCAATAAAAACACATGCATCAAGTACTAAGGGCGTATAAGAGGGGGCACCATAACCAAACGTCCGATCCCAGACTCTATTGCCAATTATCCAGGGACGGTAAAAGATTATGGCCACCAATTCAGTTTCTCCTGCAAATTATATTATTATTGGTCCAAGTCAGAAAATGTACATACACAAAATACAAACACCACAAAAACATTTAAAACAAATAAGAATTTCAATTCTCAGGAAAACCACATTCACCTATTAAGAGAAATGCTCATAAGCAAAAAAATAGAACAATCTTCACACTCAGGACGTCGATACACCTCCAGGTGCCTCGGATCTATAAGGAACATGACTGGACCATCTTGATGAGCCATCGGGATTAATATACCCACAGCCATCAAGATGTCCTTACAACCTCCATGTCGGAATAGAATGGCGTGGAGAGTCAACGGCGTCCGAGGAGAAGCATGCTAAGTCATACTTTTATGCACAATGACATTTCCCATAAAATTCAATCTAACTGGATGGTAACCCTCATTATTTGCGATCTTAACTAGCTTAAGACAGAATACAGTTCACCCGCTTCCCATATTTTAATCAAGATTAAAAGTAATGTTACTGAAAAATGCTAAGCAAGAACCCCCACTAAGGCCAAAACAGTCATATTCATCCTTGTATACTTCAGGCGTATCGGCATCTGACGTAGAGTTTAAAACCTTCCTCCGAACCAAACATACCTGCAATGAGCAAAACCACAAAACATAAAATGACAGGACCTCCCCACAAGACAACCAAGTATTAAAACCTGCTCCATGCATGTTGTGAGTCCGGACCTGCAAAGTTATGAATTCAAATTCAGATATATAAAGCCATAAAAGATAAGCACTATGAATTAGAATATAAATGCAAAATCACAAGAGGCTGAAAACTGACTGGACCAAAAAATGAATAAAAAAAAAATAAGAATAAAATAAGGATAATAAAAATAAAAATAATAGTAATAATAACAAAAATAATAATAATAATAATAGTAATAATAATCAAAAAAAAAAAATAGTAATAATAAAAACAATAATAAAAATAATAGTAAATAGAAAAAGTAAGAAATATAAAAACATGAAAATGAAATGTTAAAAACTAGGTAAATATAGAAAATAGGCATACAAAAAATGGCCTCCCACTAAGTCCTAATCAATCTCTGTACATTTGTCGCGCTTATGGAAACAAAATGTGAACCATCAGTGGTTATGAGCCGCGGGAACAAATCCTGACTTAACGCTCAACTTGGTATTTGCCACTGATGTCGGACCTCAGTGTTATGGCAATAAAAAAAAAGGGCAATAACTAATGTAAAAATAATAAAATATTAAATGCATAAAATAATAAAAACTAAATATATAAAAAACCTTAACACATGCTATGAAGTTAAAAATGCATAAAAACTTAACTATAAAAGAGGAAGAAAAATTTTAAATAATAAATGTAAATAATAAGTAAATAGAGCTAAATATAAAATTAAATGCAAATATAAAATGAAAACACTCATAAATGTACAAATGAAAATGATGCAAAATGAAATAAATGCAAGGGCAAAGTGGGGTGTGTAAGATGAACCTGTCGTTCCTCTCCGAACACAAACTCCTTCAAACACCTGCATCAAAATCATATCATACAGTTACTTCTGGCTAAACTCAACCACACTTTGACACTAAACCAATGTAAACCTTTTAAATGCAAATGTAGGCCCAATTATCTTGCTAAATTTGTATTAAATACCTCGATACATTATGTCTGCTTACATAAATCTTAATCACCAATTATTCAAACCCAAACCGATATGTGGTTGCCTTTTTGTCAGATCCAGCCCGTCTCTCAGGTTGCCTGTGAAAATAATGTTATATTTGCAAACAGCACACACATCAGTACAATTTCTACAAACTTGCCGACCAAATATGACTTTTCATTAGAGTTGAGTTCAGTTATCATGACCTAAATATCAATCATTACTATCAATCGCAAGTAAATATATATGATGAGATACTAAGTGCTTCCTTCGTTTGCTTGGAAACACAAAATAAATACGCAAAGGATACAGATGCCTCCAGACATCAGAGCGAACTGACATTCTCTTCTTCCACGCTGCCTCCTGCAACAACAAAGAAGCACACTCCGGCCTGCACAAGGCCACATGTATATCATGCCATTTGGTATTATTGTTCTCTGCTCCTGTCCTGAGTCAGGCCCTTCTGCAAATTCCCTGTCTCTGTGGGAAATGGCGTTATCAACTAGAAAGAATATGGATTAAAACATGTTACACACTCAATACATACAGGTTACTAAAATAGGCACACTCCTATGATCTTATAGTAAATATAAAATTAAAAATGCAATCATGGCATTAGTATGGTTAGTATGAAGCCATAATATCCTTACACACTTCCTATTGTTTACAACAACTGGGTTTTATTTACACTACGTCACGTTATTTCTGACGCTTTCCCTGTATTTAATGATCGGGTTTTAGACTTGAAGTTCAACTACTTACTGTAACTTTTGTTTTCACAAAATTTGTTCCTTCTGATCAAAAGAGTCACAATTATTTCTACAGAGATCAAATCGACTCTCCTTCTTGGCCCCTCCTCTTTTCAACAGTTACATGAGCTCGGTGTGCACCCGGAGTCATGAAGTGTTGAAGATGGGCAATATACATTTGAGGTCATAAGTGTGACCTTTTTGAGTGACCCTTAAGATACCGGATTTACACTGATTATCCATCCATCCATCCATCCATTTTCTTCCACTTGTCCGTTGCCGGGTCGTGGGGGCAGCCGTTGGAGCTGCCCAGGTCACATAGCACCAGCCCCCATGGCTCCTTCTGCAGGTGGTGGGTCCACGGAAGGACGGCCTCACGGTTCAAACCGGGCCTGTTGGTCTCTCCTAGGGGGCTACTACACTGATTATCACTTTTGCTATTTTTGAAATAAAACAGGTTTGCCAGCACAAACTTCAGATTAGAAGACACCGTTCTACTACGCTGCATGCAAACCTCTTCATCGGACTGCACGCAACGCAAAACCACAGTCTCAGATCTAAATCTAAGAACACGCTATGAGTTCAAATCTGGATTCAGCCTCCGCTGACAGGTCTTGGCAAACGACACCATATTTCAACTTCAGCATCCAAGGGTTTTTCAGTGTAAGTGTAAACGATTACTTTATTACAATGCTCCAAATTAAAGTACACCAGTACCAACCGCTTATCAGAATTTAGGACTTCTTCTTTTGCTTAAAACCTAAACCAACAATAAAAACACTGCACGATCAATTTCTGCACAAAACTCACTCAACTTGCTTAAATTAAAATCACGCAATTTCGGGAGGTTCAGAGACAACACTTACACAATCCGCAAATTGTTAAGCCTTAACCCAGATCCCTAGAACACAACTAGAACGACTATACAAAATTAGACTCACTAAATACAAAGAAATATACAATAATCACATCATTAATCATCTGACAACCTCTCCTCTGCCAAATCCGCCTACTACTCCGGTTTAATTGACTCCAATCAACATAGCTCTAAAACCCTCTTCTCTCTCCTCTCCAATATCACAAAACCTCTGACTCTCGTTTTCAACACGTGTAATCATTCCTTGCCTCCGAGATCTCCATTATCCATCGACACCTGATCACACGGGCCTCTGCCTCTCACCACATCACCTTCAAGACACTTCATAACCTGGTCCCTGTACATATCTTCACTCTCAAACTCTCCGTCCCACCGGCCAGACTCGTCACCATGGGGAGCTATAACACACTTCGGGCACTAATCAGAAAGCAAGCAAATTAATCTCTATCACTACTATCAACAAAACATTTTCACACGAGAATGGTAACCTCAAGTTACTTTTCAAAGTTAAGGGGATAATATTTTATCAGCTGCAAGGATATCACTGATTAAGTATTCAAGATCTCTCTGTCATTAATTTATTTAGTAATGTATTTATTTTACATAAATTCCTAAGGCCTACTGCAAATCAGGTAGGATTGAACTTAGTACAATTTGCCTATAACTTAAGAAAGTATTAGAATTAATATACTATTAAAGCAATAACGGGCCTTGGCTTCACCTAAACTCGCCTCGTTAACATTGAATAATTTTTACTTTATGTACCCTACAATGTACCCTACAATGTCTATGTTTGTTAGTTATTTATCACTCTGTAAATATCAAACTATTCAATTACATTTATTTATTTATTTCATTATCTACTTTATCTTGATAATTATAGCTGTTCAATTGAGATTCAAATAGTTTGACCAATCTGAGCATTAAAAAAGTCAAAAAGAAGATTAGAAAAAATAAATAAAGAGAATTTACAGTAACACGGAGTCCCATGGGGCCTAGCCCATGGGCAAAACACAAAAAATTAATTAAAAAATATATAAACATCTATTTATACGCAAAAATTCAAAACAAGTGTAAGCTAAAAGTGGAAGAGGGGCGAAGCACAGGACCTGAGACAAATTTGCAGCACTAGTCCGCCTGCAGACAGCTTTTTAGGGCGTTGGGGGACGGCAGCAGAGGAGGTGTTTTGGTTTCGAGAGCAGGGCAGACTCCCAGGTTTTGTAAACTGTCCTTCATGCACTTGGACCATGCTCACGCATTGCACAAAGGCCCGGCCGCTTCTCTCTCTAACCACCAAAAAGGGGCAAGGTAAAAGTAAATTAAAGACTTAAAAAATCAGGTTGTCCTATCGCGCAAAGCATTACAAAATAAGAAAAAATTCAAAAATGCTAATAAAAAAATAAATAAAACAAGAAAATTTGAAAGAAAAGCAACACAAGTAAATAATAAGAATAATAATAAGAGTAAATAATAAAAGTAATAATAATAATAATAAAGAATGTAAAAAAATCCTCTGTACACTATCAAAAAAGGGCTAATCTTCAGAAAAAGGAGAATCTCCTGTTTATGTTTTACCTTCTCATATCAATTAGTGATCAGTTTATGTTATCATGTTAACGTCAATCGTCTATTCTAGGTTTCAAATAAATTGGTATTTTAAAGGAAATTAAATTATACGCACAATGATCTGTCAGGACCCCCAAAAACCTTGCAAGCAAAACCGAGATGTAAAAGTGTATTAGTAATTTAGACCATATCAAGCAAAACACCACTCTAAACTTTGTTTTGTTTAGACCTATCTTCTTTATTTGACCTATATATTCAAATTAGTGTTGTTTGCAATTAAGAATTGTTTTGAATTCATTATGTCTCGGCGCTGCCATCTCCTGGGGATCCGACATCACCTTGGGAAACATTATTCCGACTAATGTTGAATCTTCATATTAAACACTTAGCCTGCGATACAGCCTTAGTCAAAACAATACATTTTTTCCAAACCAGCTTGGATACCAGCTAATCTAATCTTAACCGTTCCCCTCACAAAGGTAGTGTTTTGACCACTTCTCAAATCTAACCTTGGGGCTGACTCTAAATATGTAAAAATTATAAGCAAGTGCTTTAAACTATCTTTAAGAGAACCAGCGAGAGCCGATCTGCTGACGTGGCCTAAGTGTATCTCATTTCTAAAACCTCAACGAAGGTCGCATCACTTTACCGCAAATCCAACTACAAAAAACAGAGTATATTATTTTTTATTTTTATTTTTTAGGTCCTGGTACTTTGAAAATCAGGTTTAAAGCTCAGTTTTCTAAAACAAATCACAGCAGAATAACATCTGTCAACATTTTACAACATAACAACAACAACAACAAAAGCAAGACATTTTTACTTCTCAATTGTACATATTTTGATCCTAACTTTGTTTCCCTGTTGCCAAATATCATTTGTTTTGATTGCCTGTCAAGCACAAATCTTTAATATTTTTAGCCTAATGCCATAAATCATACGCCTTTCTCTCATTATTTTTAACCTTATGTGTTTTAAAAACCCAGTTGTTGTACTCACAAAGTTGCAGCTAAACAAACACATCGGTGTCACACCGGAAGTCAGTCCTCCTTCACAGTTCCCGTGGCCTGTAAGCAGAGATTAGAGGCAGCATCAACTTTCGAAAAACAAAACACAATCTCAATTCATTATCACCAGCGTGAATCATCAATTGAACTGTCATTCAAAATGCGACACTGTTTACCCTACAGAGACTCTTAATCTGTACCGTAGCTTAGTAGCTAGTTCTAGTAAACAATGTTGCCATTTTTTTTTTCTTTTTTAATGCTGACTCAGCAATCTGTCTCTAGGCAGACGTTATCAGGAACACTTTGTTTCGCGGACCTTGCAGACAAGCAAAACAATTAGATAAAGCAGCAGGTGGACAGACAGACAAAACACGGAGATACATGACACGGAACGCAAACAACGGACATAAAAAATCTCTAGCTGCATCCAAAACTATAGCCAACTTCACCTTTTTAAATAAAATAACGTGATATTTATCGCAATGTTTATTAGTTGATTCTGGACCTTCACGGTTAAATTCAAGTTAACGCAAAAGACAAACGTAGGTTGTATACGTTGCAGAAGCGTTCTCTCTTTTTGTGCACAACAACTTCAACGGTCTCCCTTGTGAGAAAAATTATCCTAGGCTCTCTCCCACCAACCGTTACTCACCACAACTGCCCGATTTCCTCTAAACGACGTTCAGACAAAACCACCAGCTGCAGTTTAACTTACAAACTTCATGTAAACATTGCATCAATTTCCGATACAAGGGCCACATAAAGTCTGCATTTCACGGTCCTACTCGACCGTGACTATACTATCCTCCAACCGTCTAAGTAATTAATTACACGGCCTATGTAATCCATTACCGGATCAATATTCAGCACTCAGTTCAAGATTAAAGTAACATAAAACAACTATGCACACAGTAGCCCACAGCTCGGCGCAGTGGCTACATCAACGTGCCTTATGTTTGACGCTAAAATCAACCCTAAACAAAGCTTACACTCAAAATAGTCTACATTATGTGTCCCTCTCATACCTGTGACGACTAGCTGCTTAAACAGTAGAGTCAACAGTCTGTATCGAGCCTCACATCTCTGTAGCCATTCTAGTCTAAACTTGTGCATCCGAATACCCTAGTCTTAGTACAGGACCTAAATCCCTACTCTCGACCAGAAACAAACATCCAGAATCAACCAATAACACTGTTTTTACTCTTTAAACATTTCCCATTGCATTATTCTTTTTTTTAGCAAGCATGCGTCTGGTAAGGCCATTCTCCCTCCTTTTTTATCAAGGATAAAAAAGAAACGCACTTACCAGAGCAGCTGTGTAAACGAGTTCGTGGACGCCAGTTTGTAGGAGAATTCTACATAACGATGATCGAAAGGTTGGTGAAGAATAGGCAGCAGTCAGGATGTCTTAAGCAGGAGAAGTTTTATTGCCATCTTTGCGGGACCCAGAGACATGAACTCAAGACATTGCCAGTCCTAACATTCAAGCCTGTCTGTGCTTCCCCAGAGGACACGTAAATACCCTACAAGCGCGTCACACTCACGCCCGCAAGCATTCAGTGGCTGATAGTAGGCGCCTGAACGCCCAGTCAAGGCTATAAAGAGATAGTAAGATCGCACAGCTTGACCTACGGGCAGTACGACATTATAGATTAACACAGTATGATGACTAGCGATTTAATATTATCTCTTACACATAGTCCGAACAGAACATTGAGGTCAGCTAACACATTTCTGTTAGACGTACCGAGGTCACGAATGTCGACCAGAGGAGACCGGGCTTTTCCCGTCGCGGCTCCGACGCTTTGGAATGGTCTTCCCTTAAATATTAGGGCAGCCCAGTCTTTAGACATTTTTAAGTCTATGTTGAAGACCCACTTGTTTGTGAAGTCTTTTAACCAAAACTGAGCAGGACTTTTTGCTGGCATTTGTTTGTGTTGTATTTAGTTTTTCTGCATCTTTATTTTTATTTTTAAATAGTGTATTTTATATATATGTATTTTTGTGTACAGCACTTTGGGCAGCAATGTTGTTTTAAATGTGCTTTATAAATAAACTTGACCTTGACCACACACACACACACACACACACACACACACACACACACACACACACACACACACACACACATACAATATATCATTAGGACTAAATGAATAGATGTCAGTTAAAAGCTAAGCTAAAAAGGGTTGAGCCTGCTCTTAAAGACATGAACGTTCTCTGCGGTCCTGAGCTCCTCCGGCAGGTCGTTGTATCTTGTTGCTGCTTGAAGCTGAATTGTAATAACTGAGCACCATGATGTTTAACAGCTGTTGCATGAAAAATGAAACATAGGCTATTGTTAAAGAGTGGAGCGGACGCAGCGGAAAAGGTTTAAGCTCTAACATTTATTTACAAAGTAGACATATGGAAATGTGCAGCGCTGTGTGGCATCTTGGAGGCCAGGTGGAGAGGACCAGAGGAGCAGCCCAGGAGTGGGGAAGTGGCAGTCCTTTTTATGGGCGCCAACCGGAAACACCGGACTCAGGGCATCCATGGTCACCTCAAAAGAAAAGAACATTAGTGGGCAACACAACCCAATGGCACCCCCAAGCTAGGGGCCGTCACAGCCTTAAAATAGTAAGATATCAAATCATAATCACAATGAGGTATTTGTCAGAATCATGCAGCCCTCGTCCTGGAGCGTCCTAGAGGCCACCGGGATGGAAAGTAAAGGCGCAATGGTAGCCATCTATACAGCCGCTGGGTCACTGAAAAGTCAAATACGCACTACTATCAACTTTTCTGCTTAAAAAGTTGATGGATTATGAAATAATAAGCACTTTTTTTAAAGGTTATTGTGTCCAACATTACCTGCATCGATGTTGTTGCTATTTTTGACACATTTAAACACATTACAGGTTAAAGGGCAGATATAACATAATAATATGTCGGGGTCGGACTGGGAGATGTACGTTTAGGGGCCCCAGAGCGGAAAATGTGATGATTGTCCTGGTGAAATAAGTTCAATTGTTTTGTCAGTAAGTTTTAATAAGAAGAAACTACATGATTTTCTGTCCTTGTGTTCAAATATCCTCTTGGCTGAAACTGTCCAGAATGTGCTCCTCTTAAGGCCCATAGCTACTCAGGCGTCGTCAGAACAGAAGCCGCTCTCTGCTGGTTTTATTTAGTCAAAGTAGCTCATGTTCAAAGATCTCTGCTCTAATTAATAACTGTTTGTTTTGACAGGACGATCCTAAAGCTACAGACACTGGAGAAGAACTGCACCGCTGTGATCAGTGTGGGAAGTCATTCAGACACAAAAGTAATCTGAAACAGCACCAGAAACACCACACAGGCACAAATCTCCTCTGCTGCCCCTGTGTGCCAAGAAGTTCACTGCAGAATCACAGCTCACTGTCCACATGAGAGTTCACACTGGAGAGAAGCCCTTTGCATGTGACCTCTGTGGGAAAAGGTTCAAAAGCAAAGGTGCTGTCATAACACACGAGCAAGTCTCCCATGATAATAAAAGGTTCCAGTGTGAGCAGTGTGGCAGGTCTTTTACCAGTAAGGGTAACCTGAAAGCTCATCAGAACCTTCACACAGGGACAGTGTTCTCCTGTGACCAGTGTGGGAAAGAGTATTTTGATAAGAGGAGACTGAAGCATCACCAGCGCATCCACACTGGAGAGAAGCCCTTCACCTGTGACCAGTGTGGAACATCTTTCTCTCACTCTGGACATTTGAAAACCCACCAACTGGTTCACACAAGAGAGAAGAAACACGTCTGTGGTGAGTGTGGGAAAGGCTTTGGCCGTTTAGGACATTTGAAACGACATAAACAAACTCATGTGGAGAAGCCTCATGGATGTGGTCAGTGCAGAAGAGCCTTCGCTCGTCCTGAGGAGCTAAACACTCACCTTCAAACTCACTCTGAGCCAAAGAAAAACGTGCCCAAGCCCATCGTGTGTGACCAGTGTGGGAGGGGCTTCAAATGTACAAGTTATTACATACGGCACTACCACATTCACACCAAGGACGAGATCTTTCCATGTGACCAATGTGACAAAGTCTACTACATAAGCAGCTCCTTTAAGAGGCACCAGCTTTCCCACGCTAAAGAGAAGCAGCGACAGGCGACTGGACACAACCTGAAACACCAGAGCGTTCAGAACCAAGCCAAACCCTCCTCAGACCAGATCCCTCTGAAGAACCTGGAGATCCGGCTCCACAGAGTCCAGATGTGAGGCTTCATAACACAGGCTGTGTGAACTGGACTAAACCAAGAACTGAACTGAACTAAACCAAGACTGGACTGGACTAAACCAAGACTGGACTGGACTAAACCAAAGACTGGACTGGACTATTCCAGGACTAAAATCGTTCTAAATGACTAACTCAATGCAGGTCAAGAATATAAACGAGATTTTCTCTAAATTAAACAGATTAACATTATTTTAACGTCTACTCCGTTTACTCCGTTCTGTTCCTGAGAATCAGCTGACACTTAGTTTAGTTTATTTGAGCAGCAAAAAAAACAACTATTTACTACAGGAAAAGGAGAAAGTTTAAGTTCTGATGTAAAAAAGAGAAAATAGAAAACTGTTTACAGAGTATTTTCTTTGACCTTCGATTGGTCCAAAATAAAACCTGTTTTATTGTTTTTGAGAATAAACTGCACTTCAGCCTTGAGGGATTTGTTAAAGGTTTATTGTTTTCATCCACCTTTTTTATTGTAAATAGTTTTACTTCAGTCAGTTTAAGTTTTGTCGGTCAATATGTTAAACGCTGTTTTCAATGTTTCTTTTTTTTAATATGAATGTTTGTTTTTGTTGAGTGATTTTGTTTCTTTGATCAATATTTTGTTAATGAAACTTTGAGGAATAATTACATTTGTTTTTATTGCACATTTTAAATATTTGTTGTTACTGTTAAATCTAAAAGAGCCATTTTCTGACACATTTATTTATTTTTTTTCAATCTATACATTTCAGAACCGTTTCATAAATAATACCTGTAATTGTCTTTGTTTCATTCACTGGTTTGTTTGTCAAGTCCAGAATTAAAGAATTAAACTACAGTTAATACTTTTTTTTTTTTTTTACCTTGATCTGAAATCCTCATATTCCATAATCGTTATGAATTAATGCAGCCTCACAAAATCACAGTAACATTTTGTGTAAAGAAGTCTCTCACAGGAACATAAGAATTTATTCAAAGTATAAAATCATTTCATTATTTACATGCAGAGTCGGGTTTGGCTCTTTTCCCCCTGAGCTGTGAGTGGTATGTGGAGAAATCTAAGCTAAATATTAGAATTCAGACGTTTGGAGCAGGTTTATGGTTAATATCCTTGTAATTACTCGGCCTATCCTCATGACACACCCAGTTCAAAGTCTCCTCTCTGCGCACATTTGATCAGAAGTAGAAAAAAAATTTCAGTAAATGCAAATTCTTACATATCGGCCAGTGGGGCGAGAAAACCCACATGGAAGAAACCTATATAAACATATATGTTTTGATATAGGTTTTGATATAGGTTTTGAATATATGTGACATATATAAAATTGGCCGTTTTCCTATATGTCATGTACATATATGTACATATATGTGTGCATATATGTACACATATATGCACACATATATGTACACATATATGCACACATATATGCACACATATATGTACACATATATGCACACATATATGTACACATATATGCACACATATATGCACACATATATGCACAATATGTACATATATGTACACATATGTACATATATGTACACATATATGTACATATATGCACACATATATGCACACATATATGCACACATATATGTACATATATGTACATGACATATAGGAAAACGGCCAATTTTATATATGTCACATAAATATGTGTACATATATGCACCTATATAATTTTTTTTTGTAAAATGATTAAAATCCATAATTACTAGGCAACATAAATAAAAGCCCAACATGTACAAATTTACATTATTTATTTACAATCAAATAGTACAAGAACAAAAATAAGAAAAAACTGAATAGAAAAAACAATATCTAAAATGGTAGTGTTTTAACCAAGATTAGTTAAAAACACTACCATTTTTAAGATTGGTTGTTTTAACCAATAGATCGGTTGGACACCAACCAGATTGGTTAAATTTAACCAAACAAATGGAACCATTAATATTGGTTAATACTTCTGTGAATTTAATTCTAGTACCCAAATCAAATAATGTACCAACCAAGGTTATACCTCCAGTGCTGTTTGTCTTAAGTTTAGGTTTAGGTTTAGTTTATTTTCAAATAAGTCTTCCGACTGCAATTCAACAATAGTACACATATGTAAAACAATTTATAAGTGTAGTTAGGGTTGTTTGTTGGTTATAACACAAAAGGCAGTATCACAAACAGTTGTTTCAATAGACTCGTCATAGTTTGGCTTTAAGCAGTCAAAACAACCTCTGAACAATTTAAAGCAAACATCTTACATGTATGCAGTGACAATAAAATGTATTATTACTTGATTTGTCAATCTGGATGCTCATTGGTTGAAACGCTATCACGTAAAACATTGTATAAAGATTACATTAACCCGGAGGTGAATGTCACTTCTGCACCACTGGAAGTGCATATTGATCGAGCTTTTATGCACTTCTGCAAAAATATTTTATTGTTTTAGTGTCTGAATACGAGAGAGTCCAGAATCTGGTCAAAACCTAAACTTGTGGAAAAGTTAATGCAAACATGTTGCCTGTATCCGACTTTTGGACTGTTTTTGGTACTTATTGCCACAGCATAAACTCCAATGCCACAATGTGATTTAAACAATCTCAACAACTTCCACAGTTCATTTACATATCAGGCAATCCCCTTTTTTTGTTTGTTTTTTTCAAAATTGCTTTGATAAGTCCCAGGAGTTCTTTCACCCTTGCAGTCAACACATCATATGGTGTGGTGATGCCATACACACCCTTCTGTAGGAATGTCCGAAGCAGGGAGTCCAGCAGGTAGATTACCTCCTCATAGAGGTGGCATTAGTCCTTGGCTGCCATCACTGTCTCCAATACTTGGGGCTGGCAGGTGACCCCTCTCCACCGGTTTCCTTTGATTGGCAAAGGTCTGTCCCATGCTGGAATGAGAATAGAAGCAAACAATGTTTATTGCATTTCTGGGGAACAAACAATTATTTAAGCATGCTAGCTCTAATCTCCATGAAAGTATAAATCAGGACTTTTAAGTAAGGACACTAATGTTGTGTTTCTATTAAGCCCAGTGCCAGGTCAACCCTGATACAGACATGCCAACACAAACATGGTGAAAAAGGTTCCATTCAGGTTCTGTACAACAGTCTTCTATAATAATGGATTTAAATGAAAACTAAGGTGGTTAAAGTATTATTATACTTTTGATTTTAAATATAGCTTTTAAATTCCATATCTATGGAAACGCTATGTACTGTAGTGCACTTCTATTCAGTGAACAAAGTACTCTGCTTCTCATTTGCTACATCGTACATGCAAGGGTTTTTACTTAATAAAGGACTGCAGTTGTTGTGGGCGGCATTCCCACAGATGTGGACGCTGGAATACACATTAGTGAAGGAACAACAGAACGACAGGTTTTTTCAGAGGTGCCAAGACAAATAATACAACAAAGAAGCAAATAAAAGACAACTATGAAGGACTCTCACCTCCATTCCCACCGTGCACATGGTCCTTCAGAGCCGTCCTTAAGGTCCTGCAACATACACAACACATCAACATCAGTAAAAATTATCAACCACAGAGTTTAAAACAATGCCATATTAACATATAACATTATTATTAAATGGATAGAGTAATACTCACATAGTATTATTTGTCATTATACAACTGTACAACAAAATTAAACGTACCAGATGTAGAATTAGTCCTAAGCCGCTGCGTGGAAACCTGGCGGGCTGCCTTCAGTCTCCTTTGATCCTCTGAAACGGTAGCGCCTCCTGGGTTTGTCCCTATTACAGAGCGTTGTGTCCCGCAGTGGTCAGCTCCTCCACCTCCTCCATCCTCTTCCTCCTGCGCAGCTCCTTCCACGCCACATCTCGCTCCTTCTCCTCTGACACCATTATTCACCTGAGGGTCACAATATTTCTGTTTAATGTAAGAGTAAAATGTAAGAGGAATGGCACAACACAGCCACGCCATGAAAACATATATTAACTTGCATCAAAGGTTATTCAATTTCCTGATTGTGTAAACGCACCCATGACTCCTAGCTTTTCATTTTCTTATTTATTTCATTCAAAAGTGACATCATACAATCACAACAAATCCACCAAGCCAATACAGTATGAATGAAACGGAGCAGAGAAGAACATGTCTTATAATATCTGCTCCTTTAGTTACTTCACACTTTACATTTCATACTGTTGTCTTTTCTTTCACTACTGCCGCTCTTTTTTTGTACATTCACAATGCAGATACAATGGATGCTCATGACCAAATATACAAAAAGAAAAAGTGGATCAAAATAAGAATTGCATATAATCTTACTAACAGGAGTAAAGTTACAAATAGTACAATTGGTTCAGGAGGCACACCCTTGATTTAATTCACTGTCATCTGATATGAAAAATTATAATTTTAACTATAACACTATAACAAAAATCAACACTCAGGCTTATAGAGAACCTGCACCTTTCTACATCTGTTATATATTAACATTACATTTTTTTTAGCGGGCCTATAAGACTTCTATAATGATTCAAATGTGTCTAAAAACGTTCAGAACAGAAGCTGCTGTAATCGGCACTGTTAAAAACAAAACAAAAATGTAAGTAACTAACCCACAGACATTTAACCAAACCAACAGCAACTTTATTGGCGCATAATCACTGATGCTGTACACGCGCTTTCATGCATACTATTAACTAGCATAACAAGACAAAGATAGACAGTGTTGTGTTCAAAGCTCTAAGTTGTACCTGCATCTCTCTGCTCTGACCGCGGTCTCGCCGCAGTTCCCTCCATTGTTTAGCCACATAACGTTAGCTCCTATCGCCTTTTCCTCTACCACAAGCAGCGCTGATATCGCCGCTATGCTATTCTGGCTGAAATCGCGGGTGGCTCGTGACTACAAAGACTTGGCGTGAGAATAGTACTACACTTAATAGACTCACCGTTCAAAGTTGTGTCCAGGACCAGATACGCCGGTGCCTTTCTCCTGTCGCCGCCTTCCGCCTGTTTGAATTCTTCTTCGTTTCTGACAATGGGACTAAACAGCGCCAATTTTAGGTGGTGGCCAAAAATATACAGTCTATGGGCCAAACTCATTTCTGACATGTTTTAGCCATTAAAATTGACTCAAAACACCGTGTTAATGTTTTTCAGGGACACATAACAAATTCATTCTAGATTTATTTTATTATTATTATATGCATTTGTTTATTCAATAAATCAATTTATATTGAGTTTTAATATCTTCTATTTTCCATTTTGATTTTTATTCTATTTTCAAAAACTATTTTCTTTATTTTTAAGTAGTCCCGACAGAACTCCATGTTCATGCTCCTTGGGACCAAGCTGGGTTTCTATCCTGGTCCAGCATTCTTGCAGAGCCATAGGCATGCTCTATCACCAAAGTCTTATTCTGACTGTGATCGAAATATTCTTTTTTTTTTTTTTCAAACTAATTGAAATCAAACAATTCGTTGAACTTATAAATGTGTTAACGTTTTGGTGAAACACGTACTAACATAGTTCTATTTTAGTCTTGTTTTGGTCCTGATGTAGTCTTTTTTTTAAGTCTTCTTTTGACGCAATTTGCTGAAAAACAATTTGTGTTTAATTAGAATGGAACATATCGTGTTGAAATGGTTTAGTGAAATATTGCAATAATATAATTATCACAATATTGTACAATTTTACATAATTTGTTTAAGTTAGTTTTAGTTATTGCTTTGATAATAGAAAATATGAGCTAGGCATCATGTATGACAGTTGTTAAAGTGAGATAGGAGCTACAAAATGACTAGATCCTGCCATGAGCAACATAGGAGACATATGTTGTATGTACATATAGGGCTTATATGTGGATATAAAGAAGCAATACAGGAGACCTATGTAGCCTGTATATGCACATATAAGCACCTCAATTTTGCCTATATGTGGCATACATACGCATATATATATTATCATATATGTGCATATATGCTGTATATATGCACATATATGCACCTCAATTTTGCCTATATGTGGCATATATACGCATATATATTATCATATATGTGCATATATGCTGTATATATGCAGCATATGTGTGCATATATGCTGCATATAGGATTCATGTATGCGCATATATCCTCATATAGGTTCTTTCCATGTGGGAACTGAACTTCAAGCATTCTGGAAAGTTCAGCCAATGTTCTTTTCTGCTGTTGTATGTTATAGTTAAAAGGCCTACAATTGTCAGAAAGGGTTGGGTCTGATTGTGCTGTTCTAAGTCCTCCATAGGTCAGTGTCGGACTCTGAGCAGGAAGGTTCTGATCTCCATCGGCCGCAGCGTCACCTCCCACAGCGAGGGCTCCACGGGCGACTTCTGCACCGGCTTTTCCTCTGGAGGACACACAAAATAACAATCGGTTTACTTTGGATTGTTCATAGACAGGTTCTACAAGTATTACACTTTACTATATTATACTTGAGCAAAACATCAAAGAGAAGATGCTGGAGTTTTTTCAGTTTGCTTCCTTCAAACATAGCAGCGTTTCTACAGTCATTTAACCTGCTTTACCCAAATCTAAAAGCTTACAGCCTATAGGCCAGTGTAAAGCCACATTCGTAAGACCTACAAAACTCATTTAAACTGATCTTTTTCCTTGCGTTGTTGCCGCGTTGTCGTCACTTTTTGAACATTTCCTTTCACTACTTTTCCGTCACATTTTTTGCCACTTTTCTGTTGCTCATTTGTTGCTTTTTTAAATTGCATTCTTGTCACGTTTTTGTCGCCCCCTTGTTGCGTTTTAATCATCGTTTTTGTCTAATTTTTATCGCGATTTTGACGCTTTTTTCAAGAAGCTTTTAGATGTGGGTGAAGCTAGGGTTGCCAACTGTCCCGTATTAGCCGGGACATCCCGTATATTTGTCTAAATAGGATTGTCCCGTACGGGACGTCTTTTGTCCCTTATATTGAGTGTTGAAAGTTTCACACGCGGTCTCTGTAAACACTGAAGAACTAGCTAATACCGGTGGAATACTCAGATATTCTTCGGTTTTTGGACGACTCCTCGCCGTGCGTTTATGTACGTAAGGAGGACGCGATGTTCCTCAACACGGTGAGTCCATGTTTACACACGGTTCACATCTGTCCGGGCTGTTGTTAACTTTAGCAGGACATAAACGACTCCTTTATGCTCTCATATCATTTGGGTGAATGCATTAGGTAATCTGCTGTTTCATAGTCTGCTGTTTAAATGATGTTTTGGAGCTGTTTGACAGCCGTCTATAGAGTAAACGTTTGCCTTAATGATGGTCTGATGCTCTGTTTGTAATGCTTGTTCCGTGGGTATTCACTGATATGTGGTTACATGCTTCTTTTTAGTCTGACAAGTGGTGGCAAATGCGTTTAGTAGATCTGATAGTAAAAATAAAACAAGCACGAACACCTTGTGTAACAGCCCCACCTAGAGTTTACTGTATCAGTGTGTCCATGCAAGATGCAAAAAATAATAATAATCTGAGATTAGTTTGTTATTGTTTTGTATTGGCAATTTTAAAAATAACAAAAAAATGTCCCGTATTTGGTTGAGAGAAAGTTGGCAACCCTAGGTGAAGCCGAACTGTGCTCGGTTCAGGCGGGGGTTAAAGGGCCTCATTTCCTAGTTATCCAGAGTGTTGTTGATTTCTGGAGATGTATATATTTTTAATTCATGCAGTTCTTATATTTGAAGAGTTTAGTGGTGCTAGGCTAGTGCATGTCTATGGTAACTGGCAATGTTTGGAATAACACCGTTTAAAACGGCGTTAGGTAACAACGTTATTTTTTCAGTAACGGAGTAATCTAATTCATTACTCTCCCGTTTTCGTTACTGGGTAAACAAAGTGGCACGTTACAGTTCAACTGAATGAGCGCCGCGGTGTCAGCTCACGCAGCAGGAGCAGGGGAGAGGGTGGGTGGAGTCTCATGGAGCAGAAAGTAACACATCTGACTGTTGTGCTTTCTGCTCCAAAAACGACTTGTGTGCCCGACCCACGGCTCGTCATCCCCATAGCGCTGTTTGTGTCCGGTACGGCCGCGGGGAGAATCGAGTTGGTGATCATTGATCAATAGTGCTGGAACTTATTTTTAACCCAAAGACGCAGAATCGGTGGAGACGCGTCTTTCCCCCCTCCCTGTGTCTCTCTCAGCGCCTTTTCTTCTTCCTCTCTTCCCGCTCTCCACTCCAGAGGCACTACAGGCCGCTAACTTTCTGTTTAGGCATTTAACCTTATATTTGCTGATGATTGTTTTACGTTTTGCCTGATGAATGAACGGAGAGACTTGCACAATGCCTGTGTGTAAAGTCTGCCCTGATCGTTGGCTGCTTTGGCGCATGTTTCTTTTACTCCTGTTCCTCCTCATTCTCTGTGAATTCAACCTGGATAGACTCAAACAGACGAAAGCAGTGATTAGAAAGATTTATTGATATGTATATTAGTTTTGGCAATCAGACCCCGGCGGTAGACATCGATGTATAAGTCAGTGTAGGTAAACAGCTTGGAGTTAGGGATGTCTTCCCCGGAGCCTGGACACTGGTGGTGGTATGGGAGACCCGCGAAGATGCGCAGGTAGAAGCCGTGACGGAAGAGGTGGAGATGGGGTGGAGGTGGGTCGCAGCGCAGCTGGGAAGCGAACGGATCATGATTGCTGGGGCTTAAAAGCGGGACCGAGGGCGATGATTGGCTGCTACGAAGGTGCGGCTCTTGCGCTGATGGCTGAGGAGGAGGTGTGGCCCTCTCTGGAGTGATCATTGGCTGGAGGTCGGTGATGCTGAAATTAGTCTCCCAGGTTGAATTAACGCCTAGGCTTCATTACGGCCGTATTCCTACATTAATAAAACAGCGACGCAAATACTGGTCAATACCATTCAGTCACAGGAGCCTCCCCCACTCATAGTCATGAGTTCATTCATAGTTCAAACAGCTGTCTGTTCTACTCATTTGCACAAACTGCAAAATAAAGAAAAAAAATCCAAATTCTTGACATATAGGAACTTTTTTTTTTAACAGTAACGCAAATAGTTACTTGTCCTGGTAACGAGTTACTTCTATTATAGAGTAATTCAGTTACTAACTCAGTTACTTTTTGGAACAAGTAGTGACTAACTATAACTAATTACTTTTTTAAAGTAACGTTCCCAACACTTGTAACTAGTAGCCTGTATTAAAAACCTCTTCAAAATCATTGGGTTGTCCTCCAAACTACTGTAGATCCAGTAACCGAGCAGATCACTCCGCTGCTGCGTTAGCTTACAGCCATGAAGCTGATGCTGCTCAAATATAAGTTATTTTAAATGCAAAATGGTTAAAATTATTCTATCGACACAGACATTTATATTGTAAGTAAGTATATATAGTATATTTATATGGTTAGTCTGGCATTTAAAGTGATTTACCTCAGGTGCACTGTGGAGTGGGTCAGACTGTTTTTAATGCAGGCTAACTGTTACCATAGACATGCACTAGCCTAGCACCACTAAACTCTTCAAATATAAGAACTGCATGAATAAAAAAATAATAATAATCTCCACAATTCAACAACACTCTGGATAACTAGGGAATGAGGCCCTATGTCAAAAATCCTGAAATATCCCTTTAAGAAGTTAAAATATCCACATTTCCGCTCATTCTTCTGTTCGTTGGAATGTTTGCAAATAGTTTGAAGTAATTAAAGGATCTGTATCATGCTATTTTAGCCATTCCAAAGTAAAGTATAGGCATATATATGATATATTGTACCTCTATCACTATGGAGTACTCATTTTTGAGAGAAATATAAGTATTTTTGGGGGGTATTTTCCCTACCCGGAAGACAAGACGCTTCGATTCAGTTAACTCCGCCCCTCTCTCTGCTCATTCCACATTTGCAGTATTATAAATATAAATATCGCTGCAAAAAGTGAAGTTACTTCACATAATGCAGTTATAAGGAGTTGACATGTGCAAAGCAGTTTCATAAATGGCTAACACACATGCTAACACACATGCTAACACACACGCTAACACACACGCTTACATGCGTTTTGATTGACTCACCGCTCAGTTTGGACTCCCATGAGATCGCGTTGGTTATAAAAGTTATAAAAGTTAATCCACTTTGATTCTGGCCAAGGTTTACCAAGCATCCATCAGGTTGGTTGATATAGTAGCTAGCTTAATCCCGGAAAGAAATTCCAACTTCTGGCGAGTGCACTCTTCTTTAGGAAGGTTGAATAGTCCTGTTCCTCTCGTAGCCAAACGCGCATCCGTGGCATTATCGGTAAGAAAAAAGAGCAGGCGGTGTCCAGAGTAGGTTAGAAAGAGCTCAGTCTTCAAAAACAACACTTATGCTCGGATCCATGGCTCCTCCAGCCGTGGGTGCGCTTGATTAGCGTCGTGGGACAGCACAGACGCTTCGGAGGGTTGCTGTTTTTTTTTTTTTTTTTTTTTTTTAAAAAAAGAAGAAAAAAAAAAAAAAAAAGCTGTTTTATAAATAAAAATCAGGCCGTAAGGCATTACATTACAGACGTAGAGCACTTCCGTTCCGCTGTGACGACACAACTGAACAGCTCAGTCGTTTACCAGGAGAGGGTGGAGCAGCTGCTCAGAGAGCAGGATTCAGGAGGATTACTTAGAACTGCGTGAATGAAGCCAAACACCGCTCTGGGGGTGTTTTTGATAAGGAAATGGCATAACAACATGGCTAAAAGCTCCAAAAAGTCGATTTTGCATGATATAGGACCTTTAACGTGTACATTCTTTGCGTCCGTGGCTTTAAAAATGCATATGTGCATAAAACACTAAGACAGGGGTTCCCAAACTTTTTGGATGGGACCCCAAAAAAGGACACGTAAACAACTCGGGACCCCCCTTGTATAAAGTTATTGCCTCTTACGCTACTTTAGGGAAGAAACACATTTTAAAATCAAGTTAACATGTATTTAAACAGTTTATTTTGATTATATAAATGGATTTCACGAATGATATGCTGTTTTACACTCAGAAATATATCAAAAACAGTTGCCTTTTTCTTTTTTTTATTTCATCCTACAATCATCTGGGGACCCCCACCCAAGGCCTCGCGACCCCCCGAGGGGTCCCGACCCCCACTTTGGGAACCAGTGCACTAAGACATTAAAAAGCATTCCACTTCTTCTGCTAATACCTTCATTAAAGCAGTACTAAGTAACTCATGCCCCTAGAGGCCATAAGCGCCACTGCAGGTGTTGTGTTTTTTTACTCATTAATTGTCCGTGAGAGTAAATACTACGCTGACAGAAAAGACAAAGGGACAGAGGGATGTTGTTCATCCAATTACACAATGGAGATCATTTTTTTCACTCAAACTTGGCTGTAAATACTGTTTAAGTGGCGCTAGCCCGCAGTTAGCTTTGCCCGTTAGCCTGTTAGCTTCTTCTTCGTGGTTCCATTAGTGTGTATTGGTGACTCTGACCCAGAGGCAGGAAAGTTGCAATTGGGGTTTTCTGGCCAGAGACACCAGGGGGAGATGAAAGACCCCCCAATCATCCCATTAACACTTGTATTACCCCCAGAGGGACTACGGAAAGGATTTATTAAGGTAAACTAGTTACATAGTTCTGCTTTAACCCAGTGTAAACTTTCACAATAAGGAGTTGAATAAATGATACAAGTCGACAGTTTACAAAGTTTTAGATCAGATTTTATTATATTTGACGTCTGTTTGATCAGGAAAGTCCCGCTGAGATTCAAACTCTCCCCAGAAGGATCCAGTGAGCTCTTTGCACACGAGAAACACATGACTCCAAGTGAACTCTAGGGGCGCTGCTCTTCCTCTCGTTAGTTCCCAGTGAAGCTCCACGTCCCGCCGCCTCTCGTTTTCCTCTCAGCTAAAATGCAGATTATGTTGGAACTGATGACGTAATAAATGTGGCAAGTTTCAAAAAGTCACAAACCCATATTGTAATAACGATTAGAATGAAGCCAGATTGATGTATTGTATGAATTTATTTATCGTTCCTGATACCAGTAATTTAACGATACTTAAAACATTTGTCGTCTAGAACCAGAAAACTGAACAGTATTGTTAATTTCTTCCATAAAAAAAAAAAGATTTCTTTTAAATTTTATTATTTTTTTGAGCTGAAACAACAAAGGCACTTCCCTTAACGCTGTCCCTGGACCAACAGCAGCAAAACCTGGATCTAAAGACATATTTTTTGTACCTGTCGATACTTTAAGTTTCTCGGAGTAGTTCCTAAACTTTTTTCCGATACTGGTGTCATTTAATGGTACTCAGCTCCAGTAATAACCAGCAAATAATGTAATAATGATTGCATTATCTACGTTATTGGCTTATTACATTTTGAAACTGGCCAAATTCATTCCGTTATCGGTTCCTACAGTCCTGTTGGATAATTAAAAAGAGATTTGCCAATGTTTCAGCCCTATTAGACGTGAAAAAAGTAGCACCCACACTCTCTCACGCTCTGCTTATATATTAATGGAACTTGTCCTCCTTTAGTATGTACAGTAGTACACTGTGACATTTGTGGGAAAAACACTGAGCCTCTACTTATAAAGCATTTTGAACAAGCTTTTCTGTGACAGTGACCCTAAACAGTGTGAAATGTGAGTATAAACCCGTCCCTGTGAAGAGTCGGGATGCTACAAATATGTTAGAAAAGTTAGGGATGAGTTTAGACCATAACTAACATTT
This sequence comes from Neogobius melanostomus, assembly GCA_007210695.1. Classification (NCBI taxonomy): domain Eukaryota; kingdom Metazoa; phylum Chordata; class Actinopteri; order Gobiiformes; family Gobiidae; genus Neogobius; species Neogobius melanostomus. The sequence goes on from VHKM01000244.1 coordinate 374,909, forward strand.
TAATTTTGTGGCTTCCACTTTCATTGTTTGTTATAAAAAAAATCAGAGGCCGCTATCTGCATCGCTCTCCGCCATTCTGGGTAAAGTCATAATAATAATAATTATTAACTTACACTTGTATTGCACTTTTCAAGCCTGTGTTACCAGAGTTCTCAAAGAGCCGCACTGTAGTTATGATTCATTCACTTCATACTCAGTGGTGGTGGTAAGAGATTATTGTAGAGATAGATTTTTTCACTTAAAAATAGCTTATTCAAAAACTAAACAAGATCCCAACTGAAACCCTTAAACTTAACTTTTATTAATACCTTATTCATACTTAATTTTTAAGTATTATTAAGTATATAAAGCACACCTTAATATAAAGCGACAGAGAAATACTGCACATAATTGTAAAGCGACTTTGAGCGTCTGGAAAAGCGCGATAAGACGAATGCAATTTCAACCTGGATAAACTCAAACAGACAAAAGCAGCGATTAGGAAGATTTATTGACATGTGTTTTAGTTTTGGCGATCAGACCCCGGCGGGAGACTCGATGTAAGTATGTAAGTCAGTATGGATGAGCAGCCTGGAGTTAGGGAGGTCTTCCCCCAGAGCCTGGAGACCCGTGAAGGACGCAGCAGGGACAGTGTTTCCCCTATAGGTTTACTGGTTTGGCAGGGGGGGGTATGGTTACACGTGCACGCGCGCGGTCCGTGCACGTGGGTGAATAAAGTGTTTTTAGCAAATGTTATTATTTGTAACTATTTATTGTTTGAATTTCTATATGATTCAGATTTAATTCAGTTTAAGTAACTGTAAAGCATTTTGATGATGTAGGAAAAAATAATATGTTTTAGAAAGTTTGAGAATGTAATATACTATTATTAGATTAGCCTAATGTTGGCTACCATTATTTAATTTTCCCATGAGTGTTTGGATTTTCCTCATATTCATGTTTAATATTTATCAGCGAGTTCCACAGTTTATGATCTAATTGGACACATGTAATAAGTCTGTTCTGCTTAAAACAAGAGGAGCCAAAATCAGCATTTAAGGCTAAGTTCAGGACTTTCTACAAAATCCAACAGCGCTAACTTCAGTGACTTCATGTGAAACAGATGCTAACAGATGCTAACAGCTTCACCTAAACAGTTTAGGCTAAACTCAGCTGTTACATTTAGCTTGGGTTGGATTTTCTTATGTACAAAGTGCCAAAGGGATTTAATTTTAAAGTTCGATTTTAAAGTTCTTTTAATGGTTTTTAAATGTCTTAATGGTCTTGGTCCTTCTTATCTCTCAGAATTGCTTTTACCTTATGAACCTTCACGGCCCCTTCGCTCCACCGGCAGAGGTCTGCTAGTTATTCCTAAAGTCAACAGAAAGACTCACGGCGAGGCGTCTTTCCAGTATTATGGCCCTCACCTCTGGAACGACCTGCCGGAGGAGCTCAGGACCGCAGAGAACGTTCATGTTTTTAAAAGCAGGCTTAAGACCCACCTTTTTAGTTTAGCTTTTAACTGCTAGGCCTATTTATTTAATTGTTATTAATATTTATTTATTTATTTATTTATGTTTTCTTTATGTATTTTACCTCTCGGCCTATTTAGTGGTCCTTATATTCTTATTTTTACCTTTACTTTTTACTTATTTTAACCATTTTTATGGTCTCCCAGTTTCCTCTGGAGGAGCCCTCTGCCTCGGGAGCGGGGATTGGCTGTGGCTGCTGGGGTGCTGTCCTGTGGGTGTCTGGATGGAGGTGTGGTGTTTCTACCGCGCCTCCTCCGGGCGTCCTGTGTTGGTGCCCTGTGGCTGCAGCCGAGATGCTGCTCCCGATGCAGACGGCTCCTTGGATGGTGTTTCCTTACCTGGTTTATCTGTACCCAGCCTTACCTCAGCCTTATGTCCATTGTGTCCATTGTTTTACCTTGAGTGTGTGGTGTGTCTCTGGGAAGGTGGGTGGGGAGAGTGTGAGTGCGACAATGTGTTTGTATTTGTGGGAGGAGGTGGGTGTGAGAGAATGTTTTTAAATCTGTAAAGCACTTTGTGTTACATGAAATGTATGAAAAGCGCTATATAAATAAAGATTGATTGATTGATTGATTGATTGATTGAATGGACTGGATCCGTAAAAAACGCGGACTCGGACTGGATTGAACAGGCGTAGTGTCTCATAAAACAAAAACCGGAATGGATTAGCGGAACGGATTTGGTAAAGACGCTCGTTTTAACGATCGGTGATTACGATCGTCCTGAGAGGGCGGGGGCGCTGATGGCAATATAATGGCAGGGGAAACACTGAGGGAGAAGCCGTGGGCAAAAGAGGTGGAGACGTGGCGGAGGTGGGAAGCAAATGAACCATGATTACTGGGGCTTAAAAGCTGGACCGAGGGCAATGATTGGCTGCTACGAAGGGGCGGCTCTTACGCTGATGGCTGAGGTGGAGGTGCGGCCTCTCGGAAGCATCATTGGCTGAAGGTCGGTGATGCTGAAATTAGTCTCCCAGGTTGAATTAACACCTAGGCTTCATAGTAGCCCATTGTGCATGTTTTTAGTGGTAGGGGAAACCGGAGCGCCCGGAGGAAACCTACCGCAGACACGGGGAGAACACGCAAACTCCGCACAGAAAGGTCCAGGACCTTCTTACTGTGGGGCGCGAGTGCTAACCACTGCGCCACCGTGTCACCCAAAGACAGACTCTCGTGGAAGAATCAAACCGCCGCAGATCCAGGTCCAGGACGACGAAGTGTCCGGGTCAGAGAGCGACTCTTTCTCTGGGAACAGAAAACAACAGGTCAGAGGTGGGACACATTATCCTTCACACACACAAGAGAACGTTCAAAACTCACATGACATGTTTAAGGCGAGACTCTACAGGCAAAACCTCTTAACACACAAACCTTCACCTGGAAACAAAATAAAACACCTAATCTTTGCAATAACATGTTTCATTATTGCAACGATTCAATGTTTCGCGATAGATTTGTTTGGAAATTTGTCCTTTCAAGGGTCATTTTCTCACATTGTTGCACCAATATCTTCACATTAGTAACACCTACACTATAACCCTTTTCAATAAGACTTTATAATAACTATACCTTATTTATCCTTAATAAATGATGAGTTAACACTTAATTCATCATGAACAATTCATTAGTGAAGTGTGACTAACACTTAATACCTGCTTAACAATGAATAATACAAATGTGAAATGCACGAGCACTGAGAGCATTGAATATAGGGCTCGGCACAGCTTCCATTACTGTGTAATGATGTAAACAGCTCAAATAAACTAAACTAATAAGAGAAGTATGTTAAGAACTATTCATTATGAGATAGGCATTAACTGCAGTAGGAAAGTAGTTATTAAAGGAATAGGCCACTGTTTTTACATACTGAGATATGTTCTTACCTGAGCTTAGACGAGTTCATCTGTACCTGTCTGGTCTTTGGGTGTGCCCTCAGTCACACAGCACAGACGGCGTGAAGTGAAGATATTACCGCGCAAGTGTTGAATTACTCCTGGTATTATTACGCCTTACAGTATAGTTCCCCTTTTTATCCGCTTAGAAAATCCACATTGTTTAATTTTGTGTAATTATACTTTATAGTGTAACACTTCACGTAACCATATTTAAATAGGGAAAACGTGGAAGAGTTTGGTAGCTTCTATCTTCACCTCGTTTGGAGCTATAGAGGAGAAGAGAGAGGCTAAATGCTAACGCCGTCTGTGCTGTGTTTACGTGACTGAAGGCACACGTGAAGACCAGACAGGTACAAATGAACTCGTCAAAGTTAAGGTAAGAACATATCTCAGTATGTAAAAACGGTGGCCTATTCCTTTAAGTGTTAGTCACACTTCACTAATGTATTGTTCATGATGAATTAAGTGTTAATGCATCATACATTAAGGCGAAATAAGGTATAGTTATTATAAAGTGTTATCCAATTTTCCAGTCTAGGACTTATATTATAATATTATAATATAAGTATATATATATTTTTTTTTTCAGAGACATTTTTCAATATATAATTCCCTGCCTGGTTTATTGACTCAAAAAACAAGGCAGTTTGAATTTTTACAGATTTTTTTCACTTAAAAAATAGCCTATTGAAAAACTAAACAAGATCCCAGTTTGATCAAGTCTTTGTAACTAATATATAAACAAACTAAAATCATACTTTAAACCTGACTCCGCCCATTATACTTTTTGCAGTGTAGGAGCTACTTCTTAAAGTGACAACAATTCATTTTTCCTGCAGCGTCTGCCTTTAAACACATCACAGCATCTTCACCGTCTGAACTATATGAACTAAAGTTTGAGACAATAATCTCCCACCACTCTTCAATCCGTTAAGTACGCCCGAGGAGGAGGGGCTAAACCACGCCGCCGTTTCCCCTCCTCTGCCGCTTTTAACGCTAACGACGGATGAGGGCTTTGTGCCTGTCTAACTCTTCCCCTCAGCCGGGAAACACCTTCTCACTTTCTGGTCTGCGCAGCACCAGAACCAGAGGAGGCTTTCGTGGATGAGGGCGGAAGATTATCGAGTCAAACGATAATCCAGAGAGCTTCGAGGAAACTGTAGCACCTGCGAAAACTAAACCCTTGTGTGCGCTTAGCGAGGGGAGACTGTTTTGTTTATGTTTATTTGTTTGTTTGAGCAGTTAACCTGCTCAAAGGGAGTGGGCTGAAGCCAAAGGCTTATAAGCGCCCACCCCAAAATAAAAATAATAACATTACATTTAATATTTACAAGGTAGCAAATCATAAACAAAGGAACATAGGGCAAAGTAACAATAAATGATGAACAAGAATAAAACAAAAACAGCAGCAAAATAAAGAACAAAAGAATGTGCTACTTTTATGTTATAAAGGTTCATTAATACATATTATATTCTGAGATCTTGCTACTTCTCAGTTGTCATTACCATCCTCAATATAATTTAATTTGGGTTTAATTATCATTATTATTATATTTGTTTAATTGAGTTATATGTGAAGTATGATGTAAGCCCTGCATAATGAGGTGCATTAAAAAGCCAGGGTGTAGAGCGGGCCAGTTGAAGAGGGCAGTAACTCCCCCTCAACAAACCCCCACCCAGCTGCCCTAACAGCTGATTTTGTAGATGATGTTCCTATGCTGAGTGGTGCATTAAAAGACAAGGTTTTGAGCCCGTTGGGAGGGTCCCTCTCAACAGACTAACAAGAGCTAAACCGTGTGTGTGTGTGTGTTTGTGTTTGTTTGTTTGTTAAAAGGATACGGAGGTCAAAGCCAGAGGTGGAAGCAGGTGAACGCTGCGTCTCCCCAGTTGGACTCCATCGCCAGCCGCAGGGTCCCGTACGCCTCCTGGCCGTGGACAGTGAAGGTCTGGTGCACCGCCGTGCCCCCGGCGTCGTACGTGAAGCGTCCCAGGAGATGCTCCTTACCGTCTTTCATTCCCTGGAAAAACAGAAACAAAGCCGCGGTTAGTTCACTGGACGGGACAAAGAACTGCTTAACATCTACAGCATTTCTACGGGATAGAAAATATTCCTATAACGGATGCTGGAAAGAGAAGCCGGCCTGCGAACTGTCAGCACTAGGAGTGTGACAATATATCGATTTTCCGATATATCGCGATATTTTGCTGGACGATACAATACCGATACTTTTTATTCCGATATCGATACTTTTGATGACATTGTGCATATTAATGAGCAACGTCATGCATATTAATGAGGCAGCAGTGCTCCACTGTTTTCACAGTCAATAGAGGCCAATAATGATCAAGAATTCAGTCAGACCAGCAGGGGGCAGCACTACAGTTTTAAGCACTTGGACCAAACACTGTCACACAAATAAATTACTTTTAATGATAGTTTTTATAATTATAAAGAAGATTACTTTGGGGTAAATAGGACTGTGGTTTCTTGTTTATTTAAATGTAAATGAAGTCACTGACAGATCTATGACCCATTTTCAGTGAGTAAGTCAGGGATCATTTATAAAAGTGGTACAAAGCACATGAAAAGAAATGTAAATGATGAATAATATGTTAAAATTTGCGCTTTGAGTGCCTAACATAGGTGGAAAAGCGCTATATAAGTTGAGACCATTTACCATTTAAAATAAAGGTTAAAAGTAGCATTTGTTTTGTTTTAATCATGATTTATCGTAGGTTATTTTTGTGCAATATATCGATTATCGCAGTATCGGCATATCGTGAGAGAATCGTTATCGTGAGCCATGTATCGCGTATCGTATCGTGAGCTGGATCAAATCTTCAAAATATATAGAGACTGTCTTTGTGACTTTAAGAATAAAGTGTTGTGACTTTCTATAATGAAACATGGTGTTGAACCAATGACATGGAACAGGTGGTACTTACGTAAAGAGAGAAATCCCGAGGCGCGGTGGCGATCGCTCCACTCGCCGACTTCACCTTTGCGATGTGCGCCAGCGTCAGATGAGTTGTGACCTTAGGCTGAGGGAGGTTAAAGTAGATGCTCTCCTTCTTGCCCACAACAAAGAACTTCCAGGCATCGATGGTGCCCTGCAAGATCGGCTGGTCCTCATTTAAGATCTTCTTGTCCTCATTCAAGATCGGCTGGTCCTCATTTAAGATCTTCTTGTCCTCATTCAAGATCGGCTGCTCCTCATTCAAGATCTTCTTCTCATTATTTAAGATCTTGTCTTCATTCAACATCTTCTGGTCTTCTTTTAGCCACGTCTTGTCTCCATTGAAGATCGTCTTGTCTTTATTTAAGATCTTCTTGTCCTCATTGAAGATCGTCTTGTCTTTATTTAAGATCTTCTTGTCCTCATTGAAGATCGTCTTGTTTCCATCAAAGCTCCTGTGGACTCCTGTTTGCTGCAGCACTAAGAGACACAGAGACACTGGTTACAATCGTGCTTCAAGGAGCTAAATAACTATGTCACTTTTAGTTAAGGGGAGACACTGCAACAAAACTCGCTTTTTAAAATTCCTAACATATAAACTTTGACCTGGAAATCAAATAAATTACCTGATCTTCACAATAAGATGTTCTCAGTGTATTTATACGGGAAAGTGTAACAGACCCTTCTTCAACTTGACAATATTTTGAAGGTTCTAAATTATTTGAAGGTTCTGATTATTATTACTTATTGAGTTTTGAACCCCAAAAAACAAGGAGAAATTTGAATGTTTACATTTTCATACTGAGCTCATTCAAAAAGTAAACAAGAGCAGATCGTAACTAATATGCAAAGTTAAATTTGATCCCCTATTCACCTGCAGTGCCTCGCATTAAGTAGAAAAAATACTTACTGTAGAAAATGAACATCCATCCAATGAGCATCGGCAGAACCATTTCGCTCCAGGTTGACCTTGTTCCCTCAGGCCTATAGGTTTGCTTTCCCTTGTTCTCCAGACGCTTAGGCTCGACTGGATGGGTTCGGTACCTGTAGTTTCGGACATGGGGAGAGGTACCTTGGTCTCTCGTCATTGTAGAAACATGAGGTGAAGTCGCTTGATCCCTCTTGGCTGTAGGAACATCAGGTGACGTCCCAAAGTCTCTCTGAAAGATCGATACATGAGGTGAAGTCCCGCGATCTATCCTCGTTGGCTCCGGCTGCAGAGGTTGCTGTCTGTGGCGACGTCGTGGCCTGCAACAAAGAGGAAAGAAACCGTAGTATTTAGAAAACGCACACTTTCTGCAAAAACATATGCAGGCGAAATTGTAATTCAGTTTTAGTCAAGCTTTAGTCAACCATACGAGAGAACTGCGCGGGACTGTTTTTTTCATCCCACTCACGCTGAGTTTATGACCATTACCGCCCGCACCCGTAACGTGTATGCCCAGTCCCGTAACCCGCGAAACTCTGACCATTTCTGTCCCCACATGTGCAGTGGCCTAATAGAGATGCATTGATTTTGTGTCTTCTCTCGTCCCGCAGGAGAAAACACGCCATTCATGTAAAATCCGTGTGACATAAAACGTATCTGACTCACATTAATCCATAAATATTCACGTGTCTCTGTTGAGTTTTGTTGGTCTTTATCTCAGAAATACATTATTCCCGGAGTTTAGTGAACTTACAGCAGACGTAGTGCTGATCTACTTTCTGCACGCCCGATGTCATAACAAGGATTATCATAACTAAAACTGAGCCTTTGCACATTTTAAGGTCTCATACGTGTTTGTTTATGTGAATTCAGTGATGTTTGTGTTATGTGGCCGTGTTCAGTGTCGCAGAGCTAATTCGTGAATATAAAACATGTCTAAACTGGAAACTTACCTATAAGGGGTCTCTCTGTAGCTGATGACAGGCTCTTGCAGACAGTGACTCCTCAGCTGTCGTGCGGACTCGTCAAAGTCCTCGCCTCTGTAATAGCCGATCTTCTGCAGGCGGGTGCTTCTACGCACCGCTAGAAAAGACAAACAGCAAAATACAATCATTAGTCAAAGGATCTTATTAAATCGTACAGTTGTTCAGAACGTCTATACCGCTTTTGTACAAGCTAAGCGAGCAAATTTGACAACATACTTGACATTGTGTGCCTTTCAAACTAAACTAGTGTGATTTTAAACTAATATACAGGGAAATCTGTTTACCCAGGGCCCAGAGCAGATCCTGTTCACTGCTGAAAATCTGATTAAACATCACCAAATGGGTTTATACACAGGGACCAGCATTTTGTGAGACACCCGTGCTAGTATATTTCTGTTTTACTAGCAAAATAAATCTAAACGGCATTAAAAAAACATCTACTTGAACCGAAAACTAAACCATTTTGGGCCAAACCGTCACATTTTCGTCACGTTTGCGCATAAAAAGAACATATATTGTAGCACGATACTTACACGTGGCAAAACCTTCCATCCAAGTGTAAAAGGACATGTTTGACGAGGGTTTGGGATGACTTTCGACCACTTTTCTCTCTGCAAACAACAAAATGGCTGTGTGTTGAACAACTCCTGAGCTAACACTGGAGAATGTTGACCTGCAGGAGCCATAGAAACGAGATGGCCCTATAGTTACCATGGAGACGTGCCCTTCCAATTATGGATTCTGTTCTAGCTAAGGAAGGAACTCTGTCATTCAATCAATTTAAACTCTTTTTACATATTTTCTGGCGGACTATACGCATATTTAGCACGCAGTGATAAAGCTAAGTCAGAATGGGGTCCGTGTGGATGTTTTGAGATCACAGAGTGTCCATTAGAAGTGAAAAACCTGGCTAGCCGTTAGCATGCGGCAGGAAGCTAACGTTAGCATTATGTTTAGCATGTCAAAATTGGGCCTTTGAACCATTTTCTCACTGTTTGTGTTTCTGTACCTTCATTTTGTAGAAAATACATCCGTAAACCAGTGTTTGTTGAAGTAACGGTGCAGTAAAGTAAGTGACGTTTTCCCTCGTTTGGCTTCTGATCTTGACCATTTGTTTGTACGATCTGTGCGGGAAGTGGACTTGACCTTAATCATTTTACTTATACTGTATAAAGTCATATTCTAGCATATATATAATGTAATATTATTATGTCAATACAATCCATTTTAATTCTCCGCAATTGACGCCACATAATGCCAAAGTGACACTTTAGACACAACTTTTGCTAAAACATAGTTAACACAGTTATGTAAAGATTGTATCCAGCTTTCTTTAGTTTGGCCATTTTGAGATGTTTATAGTTTCACTTCCTTATTGGACACTGACAGAAAGTTATTATTATTATTATTATTATTATTATTTAATTGCAAAGTCAATTGACAATGAGTGTGAATCAAAAAGGCAACACTGCTGTGTAGGAAAATCTAAGCAGCACAAAAGTAAAAAGATGAAATAAAATAAAAAATAAACATTTGTATTACAGTAACAAAAGGGCATCAGGTCATATATTCAGATAATTTTTCACATAGTTTTAAGGCACCTTTACACTGTAGGATTTTAAGAGACTTATACAAGGAAATCAATTTATTTTTAAAAAGAACAAAATTGGTGTTTGCATTCAGGAATCAAAATGATCAAATTATGATACATATATTCTATTTGTTTATCTTTCATAAATACACCATATTTGACACTTATGACGCCAATTATATAAATCAACCCAAAATTTCTTCACATCGCTACATTCATAAAATAAGTGTTCTTGAGATTCAATATCAATTTGACAAAATGTTATCTGGAATTTTTTTTACAAGGATTTATATCATTCATGGTTACACTGACAGAAAGTGACACAGATAGAGACAAACTGTTGCTGTGCCGACCATGCTATGTCAATGGGAAATGAGTCCTGTACAGCTTTTAGATTTGGGTAAAGCCGAAAATGCGCTCAGTTAATGACAATAAGATTTTAATAACAATTCATTCAATGTAGGCAGAAAGCAAGGACTTTATTTGTAGAGCACCTTTCACAGACATGGTCACAAAGCGCTTTACACGGGACAATTTTACATTCACTCCACACTCAATGGTGGTAAACTACGTGTGTAGCTTCGCAACTGCACACATCTGCGCCCACGGTCCCTCTGACCAGCACCAGGGAGGGGTCTCCTGGTGCTGGTCAGAGTCACGACTAAACACAGTGAGGCTGCGTTTCAGGTTCATGCAAAGGTCTGGAACAGCCTCCGTGGGAGCGTGAAACAGGCCTCAACCCTGACTATGTTATGTCTGAAAGCACTCTTATTTACTGCTGCCTATGGTCATTGATTGTATTTTAACTAATTTTAATATATAGATATTTGTATTTTAATATATTTGTTTGTTGTTGTATCGATTCAATTGTTTTATTGTGTTTATTGTGTTTATGGTGTTGCTGTGAGGCCTTGTGCATGAAATGTGCTGTATAAATAAAACCGGAGTACCTGGAGGAAACCTACGCAGACACGGGGAGAACATGTAAACTCCACACAGAAAGGCCCCGTCCAGGTGGGAATCGAACCTAGGACCTTCTTGCTGAGAGGTAAGAGCGCTAATTGCTGCGCTAACGTGCCGCCCGAATGCATGAATGAATGAGTGAGTGAATGCAGAAACCCCAATGTGGAGTTTGCCTGTTAATCATACCCAAACCTTCTTACATAACAATCCCGCCAGTTGCGATAGATTTAAAAGTCATATTTGAAGAATGTTCAAACAATAAAAGCAGCACAAACGTATAAAAAGAAGGCATTTTAATACATCATCCCCCACACAATATTAAAAGCATTTTGATCCACACCAATGTTCTCAATGTGGCAAACGTACAGTCATTTCATCACAGATCCATCACAGATCCTTCAAATTCACTCTAATCTTACAACGTGTTACAGTTTTGACAATCCTTTGGCAAAATACAATAGTTCACTGATAAAACTCGTCACAAAGACCAACGGCAGGAAGCTTTTTACACGATTATCAGTGCTGAAAAGTCAACAGTATTGTACAGGAGTGGCCACTAGAGGAGGCTCTAAGATTATGAATAACTCGGCCTTTAGCGTTTGGTAAAAGGTGAAGTCTCCAGCTTACAAAAAACATGAAGCTATTCTAGACTAAAATTTGCTGAATATCTTAAAATGATGTCGGACGTTCTGGATTAAGCAGAGTTTATGTTACAGCAGCCATTGTTTTAGTTCATTGAGGCACAATTCACGACCACTTTACAAAAATGTACAGGATTTAAGGCAACACTGAAAAGCCCCACTCCCTTCGAGTCCAACCACTGCTCGCACTTAGGGGTAAAAGAATATATGGAGATTTCCTATTTAGGTGATTAAAAAAAAACAAAGTTAAGTTTCGTCAAATATAATGGGCACAGACTCAATAGTTTGCGTAGAATCTGGTGATCTCAGATATAAATCCGGCCTGTGCCATCTCAGTAAAAAGTAAAGTAAATGTACTGTTCGTGTCAAGAACTCACTTTTACTCCATTACATTCGAAAGACAAATATAGTACTTCTCACACCACTGCATTTCTATAAAGTCTTCAAAGTAAAAAGTCAATGTCTGTGTGTTTTGTGCATTTTAAAGCCTGATAAAGCACACTCCAGAGCAGTAGGTGGCGCTGTGCAGATGTAGTGTTGCCATACAGACAATATTCCTGTTTATGAAGCAGCAAAGTTATTTTCCTAACACTTGTTTAACCTCTTAACCCCCACATTTGTACTTTCACTTAAGTACAAACTTCGCCTGGTAGTATCTGTACCTCTACTCAAGTAATGAAGTACTTTGAGCGTAAAAAGAATTGAAACGAAACTACGAAATTTCAACTCGATCGTCAAATATTCATGGCCCAGAAACTACAGTTCTGCTCAGTGAAAAAGTCCTCTCTTTCCTAAACTGATGTTTCTGAAAGATTTCTAGGATTAAGTGGCCAACACAAAGAGAGAGTTTCGAATGAGGCTTAATAACAAACATCTAAAACAACTTAAAGCTCGAGGGTGAACCTTTTATGCAAATCGAGAGCTCTAAATGCAAAAGCTGGTGGATTCATCACTCGCTGATGCAAAACTTTAAAAATGCGCATTAGGTCGAGGAAAAAACAATTTCTCAACACTCATTTTTGCTAAGACTGAATATGGTGGTGCAGCCACTTTTAAGTCCTGACTAGGGCTGGGTACCGTTAAACAATACCAGTACTGAATAAAAAATACTGGTATCCAAAAAAAGAAAAGTATCAAAAGTAGGTACTGGAAAAAAAAAAAACATGTTTTAGATCAGTGGTTCCCAAACTGGGGTCTGGAGAAAAGGCACTAAAACTTATCTACAAGACAAGTACTTTAAAATAATGTAATAATTGAGGAAAAATAACTTTACTTGCTAAAATGTACCATTCATAACCAGCATTTAGCCGACAGTCATTGCTAGATATCGTCTTTTATGTAATTTTAGCAGTAAAATAAAAACTAATTATCCTTATTTTTCTGTTTTCTGGTTCTAGACAACAAATATTTCAGTACAGGCATCATTCAAGTACCGGTATCGTAAACCAGGTATCATATGAAAAAATATAATGGTACCCAGCCCACATTGGGACAGACGTGGCCCGTAGTACTGCACTTAAGAAGAGTTTTGAGGGTCTGTACTTTACTTGAGTAGTTAAGGTTAAGGATGTACTTTATTGTCCACATAGGGAAATGTGTCCTCTGCATTTGACCCATCCTTCAAAGCTGCTGGGGCGACCTGTAAGGCTGATGGTCAGAATCACCTGATTAACCTACTGTACATGTTTTAAGTGGTAGGGTAAACCTACGCAGACACGGGGAGAACATTTAAACTCCGCACAGAAAAGCCCCGTCCAGGTGGGAATCGAACCCGGGACCTTCTTACTGTGAGGCACTAACCACCGTGCCACCGTGCCAGGTTAGTGTTTGTGTTGAGAACTTGTTACTTTTACTCCACTACATTTGAAAGATAAATACTTTCTACTTCACTGATGTAAAAAGTACAATATTAGCTGCAGTGTCTTGTGATGCACACTCCAGAGCAGTAGGTGGCGCTATGTAGATGTATTGTCAATGTATTATCTCACAACAAAGAAGAAAGTTTGTCCCCGTCGTGCTGCCGTACAGGTGGTAAATATGGGTTTTTCGTAGCACTTATTCAAACAGATTTGTACTTTTTACTTTGAATACTTGAAGTACTTTTATACTTAAGAACTTTCGCTAAAGTCAATATTTGTCTGAGCAACTTTGACTTGTATTGGAGTAATATTTGACCAGTTCCACCTCTGAATGTGAAGTGATTCTCTTAAAAACGACAGATATCTAAAATAATCAGTGCACCAAAAGTAACTGCAGTGGGTTTTTTCCGCTCTTGATTCCAGGGCGGCGTTCAAAATGGCCGCTCTCTTCCTTCCTCCTCCAAAAGTCCCCGGTTTGACTCTTCGTGCTGAAAGGGGCGATTGACAGGCGAGCGGAGTGTCCAATCACGAGCATTTTCTGACCCGGGAGTGGGCGGGGCTTAGCGGAGAGGGCTCAAAGGGCGAAGAAGAGGATGAGGACGACGACCATGATGGCGACGAGAACTCCGATGGCGCACCACTGTCTCCGGCCTGAAACCACAAACGCCATCGTAAAACATATACGTACTTTATTATTACGTACAGGGCTGGGCGGTATGACAAAAATGAATATTTCTATATTTTAGGGACTTTGTGCTGCAAACATCTTAATTTACATTTACTTTGTCGCTCCAAAAGATAGTTGACTGCAAAAGGGCGAAAAAAATAAAACAGAAAAACTTTCCACCTAAAAAATCTATCTATATTTACCAATTTGGTCATTTCCCCCCCACTTTTTCACTCTCTTTTCCAACATTCTTTCCCAATTTTGCCCCAAAATTCCCCATTTTCTAAAAAAAAAATTTCAACTTCCCCACCTTTTTTCCTCATATTTTTCCACTTTATTTTATTTTCTGTTCACTTTTAGTTCACTCTCTTTGTCCTAAATTTCTCTCCATTTTTTCACATTTTCTCCCCATTCTCCCAATTTTTGTCCCTCATTACCCATTTTTCACTTTCTTTTCTGAAATGTTTTCCCTTTTTTGTCCCAAATTTTCTCCCATTTTGTTTCCCATTTTCCCTTCACTTTTTTCCATATTTTTTTAAAATTCAAACTTTTCCCCCTACCTTTAACTGTATATATTTGTTACCAATTTTGTCATTTCCACCCCATATATTTCCACTTTCTTTTCTGACATTTTTTCCCCTTTTTTGTCCTAAATTTTTTCCACTTTTTTTCCAACATCCTTTCCCAATTTTTACCCCAAATTACCCATATTCTAAAAAAATGTTCAACTCCCCCCTACATTTTTTCCTCATATTTTCCACTTTCTTTTCTGACATTTTTCCCTTTTGTTGTCCAAAATTTCCCCCCTTTCCTCGCATTTTTTGTTCTCTCTTTTCCCCATTTTTGTCCTAAATTCCTCTCCATTTTCTCCCCCCACATTCTCCAAATTTTTGTCCCACATTACCCATTTTTCCTACTTTCTTTTCTGAAATGTTTCCCTTTTTTGTCCCAAATTTTCTCCCATTTTGTTTCCCACTTTCTTCCATATTTTTAAAAACATTTTCCACTCCTTTTCCAACATTCTTTTACCATCTTTTCCAAATTTCACGCCTTTCCCTCCCATATTTATTAAAAAAATAAATAAAATAAACTTTTCCCCCTACCTTTAACTATGTATATATTTGTTACCAATTTAGTCATTTCCCCCATATATTTCCACTTTCTTTTCTTAAATTTTCTCCTATTTTTCCCAGATTTTTTCCACTTTTTCCCAACATTCTTTCACGCTTTTTTCCCCTCTTCAATTCCCCTCCACATTTATTCCCATTTTTCCAATCTTTTTCCCTGCATTTTTCCACATTAGTTGACATTGGACGAAAGTTTGATTTTGTAAATGTGCATATCGTCCAAACAGCAATATCGACATGATCTTGTAGCCGATATACTGGATTTATGGCTCTTTACTGGGAGCCGTTCAAAAGACTGAATAATGTGTGTGTGAATAAAATCCTGTGTTATTATTGATAAAAAACTTCCTTCCTTGTGCTCATGATCAGAACCGTTTTACAGGTCACAGAGCTCAGTCTAATTCGAGTAGTAAATCTTACATTAGGATGAATTTTCCCGGGGGTTTTCACACTCTGACTCAGCGTTTACTAAAATCACATTAGTGACGGGTTAAATATTAACGACAGCAGTGAGTAAAACGCGCTGACGTAGAAACGCTGGAACTACAGGACGGGCCGGTTCAGCAGGGAGTCCGTCTTCAGAGGTATTTTTAGAAGTATCAATCAAACCGTCGTAGTAATAGTTTTAGTACTTCATTACTCACTGGGGCCATTAGACGATACCCGTCTGGTATCAAAAAGAAAAGGTTTAGTAGCAGGTACCCAAAAGAAATATGAATTCTTTATATTCAAGTTTTGATGCTGTTGGTCATCGAAATTTAAAAAGAGAAAAAAAGTGAAACACAAGTTGGAAAAAAATGGGAAAAATTGAGGAAAAATGGGAATAAATGTGGGGGGAAAGAAAAAAAAAGCATTAAAATGGGGATAAGTGGAAAAATTGGGGTAAATTTGAGAAAAAATTGGGGATAAAGAAAGTCGGCAAATTTGGGGCAAAATGTGAAAAAAAAGTGGGGGGAAATTCGGGAAAGAAATAAAAAATAAATAAAACTTGAAAAAATTGGTTAAAGCAGAACTAAGTAACTCATGCCCCTAGAGGCCATAAGCGCCACTGCAGGTGTCGTAGCATGTTGTGTTTTTTTACTCTTTAATTGTCCGTGAGAGTAAATACTACGCTGACAGAAAAGACAAAGGGACAGAGGGATATTGTTCATCCAATTACACAATGGAGATCATTTTTTTCACTCAAACTTGGCTGTAAATACTGTTTAAGTGGCGCTAGCCCGCAGTTAGCTTTGCCCGTTAGCCTGTTAGCTTCTTCTTCATGACTCCATTAGTGTGTATTGGGGAAAAAACAAAGGTAAAATTTGAATGTTTAACTAGTCTATTCAAAAACTAAACAAGATCCAAAATCCCTCAGAGCAAATATTTGTAACCAATAACTACAAAACAAAACTTCGTACTGCTTTAAAAATGGAGGGGGAAATACGGAAAACATGGAAAGTGTTTTTTCTGCCCTTTTGTTGTTGAAGGAAGTTTCTTGGTTGTTTCACCTCAAACAAATGATACAAATGCAAAATAAATGAAATGGAAGGAACATAAATAAATAAACATTATTATCTGTTTTAGTGTTCCGGTATCAAAAACCAAGTACCGGTATAGAATTATTTTCATGGGACCAGCTCTATCACTCACTGCTCGTCATGTGAGACACTTTCTCCAACTTCTTCAACACCGAGTCCATTCGAGACGACGTCTGGTCCATCTCGTCTCCAAAGTCTTCCAACATCCTGAACGACAAACGAGAGAGAAATCCACATTAACAAAGTCGTCCGCTGTCAGGGAACACACGGAGGAGACGGAGTCTGAGCATGTGACGGCGTATTACGCTACAATAGTTTACATCATCAGAGCGGAAACAACTTTATCAGAAAAGCCACTCAATAGGACGTGAACGCTCTTTTGATTTACACTTTGATCTTATGAATATTTTTAAGTTTTCCAGAATTAACAATAAACATCTTCAACTGATGATTAGAATAATAACATCTCCAAAAAAACTATCCTCATGAACTGGAAGTCAAAGCAATTGCCATATCACACTGGAAAAATCTACGACTTCAGCACTTTTACCTTGACTTCTCTGACTCCGACTCTGATACAGAATCCCATATCATTAATAAACGTTGTTGTTGTTTATTTTTTTATGTATTGACCCTATGTTTAATTTAACAGCTTCAACCTTTTGTTCCCGCTTGTGACTGCGATGGTTGAAAGATGTGTGTATGTGTCTATATACACTCAAAAAGGCACCACAGAAAACAGAAAAACCAGTAACAGTTGATACATATACATGTGTATAATAATAATGTTCATGATTATATCAAAAGTGAACCTAAAATGGCACAAACCCCACAGCACATTATCCCTCAGCTTTTAATCCACCACAAAACTCTCACATTAATGTAACACATCACTAAGTGAGCTGGGAGTAAGACACTTTAGTTAATGCATCGCACAGAACAGGCAGACATTTACATGTTAATCAAGAGGGATTAACTAATGTTACTGCCCAACGGCCCATTGAATTGTAAAACATTTGACAGAATATAATATTGCTTACATGTATGTGTGCCTACTGTATGGGTATATATGTATTTATTTGTATGAGTGTATGTGTGTGTATGTGTGTGTGTATATGTATGTATGTAAGTGTGTATTTGTATGAGTGTACGTATGTATATGTATGATGATAATGATTATTACTATGCTGTAGTAATGATCATAGAAATTATAACCAAATGTATAATGGTAATAAAATAATAGTAATAATCATGATTTGCATTACCGTTGCTGTCAAAGCATAAGCAACTCTTCCACCATCTCATACATTGGCAGAAACACTTCATGATTCACTCATTACTATTTTCCGTCTGTCTTCAAAGGGTAACTAAACGGGCGTGCCAAAGCTTTTCCCCACCCACAAACAAAAGTCAAAAAGTGCAGTGAAAGAGGCGGTCTCTGAAGTTTGGGGGTGACATGCGGGGGGTGAGTGTGTGGGCCTTTGCATTGGCACAATCACAGCAGACTGATTACGTGGGAGGGACTTGGTTATAAACCACAGGTACAGGGGCAGGACAATGGGCAGCACCTGATGACGATGTGTGGAGCTGGTGCGGCTTATGACGTTCTGTGGAGGCCGTGGACACGTCTCCAGCCAATCAGGAAATTCTAATTTAGTAGCAGAGTTTACCCTGAAGGGGGCGCAACCCATTCGTTTTCAGGCCAAAGTTAGGATTTAACACATGTTTGCGCTATAATGTCAGAATAATGTCAGGGAGCAGTGGACAACACTATGAGACACCCACTGAGACAGTTTATCAGTAAAACAAACTTGATTTAGTGTTTAGTTGCTCTTTAAGGCTGTTGGGCTTTACCATCGTTTGTGGGCCATTGAAGGGCTAGGCTCCCGGGCCTTAGTTTGCCCACCCGTTATAGTACGTAGACAATACAGGTTTGGGGTGAAAAAAAGTCTCTTAACTTAGTTCTGAGTGGACTTTATGTGAAAAACCCACACACTGAGCACTTTCTTTTGTTTTACTCATGTTTTATTGTAACTTTGTTTTAAAATAAAGAGAAGGAGGCCACGCGTCATGAACTGATACTGGGATAAGATGACTTAGATGATGTAACACGCTTTATATCTTTCTTATACGATTAGAAAATGTGCCAAGGACAGACTACTATACAGTGGCTCACTCGTGTTTTTGGCAAATGTTATTATTTGTAACAATTTATTGTTTGAATTTCTATATGATACACAATTAATTCAGTTTAAGTAACTGTAAAGCATTTTGATGATGTAGAAAGTTTGAGAATGTAATATACCATTATTAGATTAGCCTAATGTTGGCTACCATTATTTAATTTTCCCATGGGTGTTTGGATTTTCCTCATATTTATGTTTAATATTTATCAGCGAGTTCCACAGTTTATGAGCTAAATTGGACACATGTAATAAGTCTGTTCTGCTTAAAACAAGAAAAGCCTAAATCAGCATTTAAGACTAAGTTCAGGACTTTCTACAAAATCCAACAGAGCGAACTTCAGTGACTTCATGTGAAACAGATGCTAACAGCTTCACTGTCTCTGCCCCCGTTTCTCTGATCTTTTCTGGCTCAGCCTCAAATAAACACGACCGCATGGCCTGGGTCACTGAGCGCAAAACGTGGACTGGATCTGTAAAAAACGTGGACTGGATCTGTAAAAAACACGGACCTGGACTAGATTGAACAGGCGTAGTGTTTCATAAAACAAAAAACTGAATGGATTAGCGGAATGGATTTGGTAAAGACGCTTGTTTTATCGATCGGTGATTAGCGCTGCATAATAAAGGCTATCGTCCTGAGAGGGCGAGGGCACTGATGGTGAAGGGCCCGCCCTGCCAGTATAATGGTAGGGGAAACACTGATATAAAAACGACCTGTGGACTTGATGACATGTATGCACAGTATGCCTCTCTTCTGCCTGTTTGCTGTTGCCAATAAATCTGGCTCTAGACCGATTTACTGTTACAACAACTTCAACAAAGGCTCCTCTCTGAATGAAACTTCTGAAATCCAGCGGTTGAACAGGTTTCCCTCACAGACCGGACACACAGAAAGGTCATGTAAGATTTCCCACGTCCATGTTCCACTCACACGGCCTGATCGTCGAGCTCGTCGCCGATGCGCCCCGACATGTCTTTAAGGACTCGGATACTTCCAGAGACCAGCTCCAGCTGCTCGTCCTGGTCCTGAATGATCAACTGGAACACACAGCAGACCGTACATCAGGGAGGGCATTATCTAAACGTGCACTACTGACCCGGCGGCTGTGAGTGGTTAGCGGCTGATGAGGAAACCACCCAAGCAGCCGCTGGGTCAGTGTGACGTCAAATACTCACAAACATGCAGAATGCACCTTTAAGGACCACGCAGAATCTGAAAACAACATGATTTTTCTGGATCAGGTGGATTTTCTCACATGATTTTGACTTTCTGTCGTTCGTTAAGTCGTGGGGTTAAGAGATTAACTGGAGTGCATTTTCTCCAGTTTGGCTTTACCCAAATCTAAAAGCTTCTTGAAAAAAGCATCAAAGCAAGAGATGAAATAGTAACAAAAATGCAAATTGAGATGAAAATTGTGACAAAATCATCAAAAAACGACATACGGCATAAAATACGCATCAAAAGCGGAAAAAAATAAATAAATAAAAAGTAATGGAAAAGCAACAAACGTGACAAAAAGGCGGCAAAAAAAAGTAAAACAATAATACGCCCAAAAGTGACAAGGCAGCAATAACAAGAGGGAAAATCTTCCCAGTTTTGCAGGTCTTAGCTTTCAAATGAGAGGTTAAAGGGGAACTAAAGGGCAAGACAGAGGCTTAACTCCACCCACTCCCACAATTCAAAAAACTCCGCGAAAGAGGCGTGCCGGGAGGCCTTGGGGGAGACGGGGGGGGGGGGATGGGGTTGGGGGGGGCGATGTCTGGGGCTGTCAGTGACAGCGGTCTGCTTGCAAGCGATCGCTTATGGCTGCACAACTCGCTCGCTCGCTATGAATCCAACTCGCTACGGAGGCGTATGCGGGAGGGAGTGTGGGTTATATACGGCTGCAGTGATGCCGTTCTCTGGTACCGTGACGTTGCATGGGTAAGGTCATTGGCCAATCACATAATTCCACTTTGGTTGAATGTTTTTAACCTGAAGAGGGCAGTAACCGCTCAGTTTTGGACCCAAAAGAGGGATTTTGAACTAATTTTGCACAAAATGTCAAAATATTGACTGGGACATGTAGACAACTCTATTTGACACCCATTAGGCAGCTTATCAGTAAAAAAAAAGTGGATTTGGGGTTTAGTTGCACTTTAAAGGGATATTTCAGGATTTTTGACATAGGGCCTCATTTCCTAGTTATCCAGAGTGTTGTTGATGTCTGGAGATATTTTTTCTTAAATTCATGCAGTTCTTATATTTGAAGAGTCTAGTGGCGCTAGGCTAGTCTTAGGCTAGTGCATATCTATGGTATCAGTTAGCCTGCATTCAAAACAGTCTGACCCACTCCACAGTGCACCTGAGGTAAATCACTTATAACACCAGACTAACCATATAAATGTCTGTGTTAATAGAATCATGTTTGAAATATAACTGACCTTGTATCACATGAATTACCGCATTTTGAGGGACTATTTTCTCGCAGATCACTCCGCCGCTGCGTTAGCTTACAGCCACGAAGCTGATGCTGCTCAAATATAAGTTATTTTAAATGATTCTATTAACACAGACATTTATATGGTTAGTCTGGTGTTATAAGTGATTTACCTCAGGTGCACTGTGGAGTGGGTCAGACTGTTTTTAATGCAGGCTAACTGATACCATAGAAATGCTTTAGCCTCGCCCTAGCCTAGCGCCACTAGACTCTTCAAATATAAGAACTGCATGAATTTAAGAAAAAAATATCTCCAGACATCAACAACACTCTGGATAACTAGGAAATGAGGCCCAATGTCAAAAATCCTGAAATATCCCTTTAAAGTCGAAGTGCTTCTGGTGTTATTACGCCTCACAATATAGTTCTCCTCTTCATCCGCTTAGAAAATCGACATGTTTAATCTTGTGTAGCTATTGCTGGGTTTCAGGCGACTTCACAGCGTTCTAAAGGCCTATAATATTATATAGAGGTAAAATTATTTTGTTTTTGAGGACATTTTTGGTTTTGTACAGAGAGATCATGGACCCAGTGACTGATATTAATGATCAGTTTTGTAATTCATACATTTTCTTTTTAGATACGACTTGTTAAAGTGTAATGCAGTTAATAGGAAAAACTGGCTCCTCCCCCCACAAAAGGTTTTAAGCTCCTCTTTTAGGCCTGTGCCTTTCTGAACATTAATTCAGTCAGGACGCCATCACTTTGCCCCCCTCTTGTCCTGTGTGTGATTCATTGACTGGTCTCTGCACCTGCTGCTGCTCCTGCTGCTCCTGGAGGTATCTGGAGTTTGCTGAGACCAGATGAGCCTCGAGTCCCGTGGATCGCTCCCCGGACGAGATCAGAGCCTGCACATGTTTAAGGATTATCACTGATGTTCAGGGTTTTTCTAAACATCTGTGTAATGCGAGTGTATAAGACAGTGTGGACCTGTCTGTTCTTCTTCTCGGCCTGAGCCACTGCAGACGGACTCGACAGCTGCTCCTTCATCTCCTGCAAACACACGGGAAAAGAATAAACATGTTTCTGACACGCTAAGGGTTTCACACAACAAAAACTGTCATTCACTGTCAGAAGTTCAGCTAATCCAGTCTCTGCCACAGGATCCAAATACAGCCATAGTTTTTCCTCTTCCAGGATGAAACTCTTGGACGATTAATCGATATCAAATCATCATCGCGGTTTAATTACTGCAATAACCAAACCGCAAAAGGCTGAGGTTTTGTTTTCTTTCAGCAGTGACTGTGTTTCCTAAAAGGACAGAGGAGTTTGTATCAAAGACAGACGGCAGGAAACTTTATTTATACTGCGCATTTCGTACACGAGGCAACTCAATGCTTTTACTTGTTAGGAGACGCAACAGTAAAGGTCGCAAAGGGGCGGAAAATTCCCAATACATTTCTGGACATTATCCGGAAACTTTCAATGGGAACTTAAGCTTTTGGGAATTTAAAACAATTAAAAACTGTCAAAATGCTTAAAAAACAACAACACACGTGATATTTTTGCATTCACCCATTAATGACGACTCTGAACTATAAAAGATGGATTTGAGTGATGCCCCGTACAGACGCCTGAGGATCAGATCGTCAGGTCAAAATATAAATTACTTCCCTAAACCTAAACTCTGCTTAACACTAATAAGTGGTGGGAAAATGACAAAAGTTTTATATAATGATTTAGTTTCATCACACTGTGATTGGTTAAATCAGGGGTCGGCAACGGCAGGCCCGGGGGCCAGGTCTGGCCCTCCAAAATCCTCTTGGGGGCCAAAGGTTTTATGCTGAAGAAATATTAATTAATAAGTCAGAGACAGAGGCGCAGTTTGCCATAAGGCAAGGCAGGCAGCTGCCTGGGCCCCCAAGCCAGCAGGGCCCCAGAGGGCCAACAGATTTGACAGAAACGACCAAGAGAATAAAGTCACTGCAGCAGCAGTGACAAGGTGCAACGACAGTTGGCCGTCGCATATTCCCTGAAAGGGCCCCATGAGCCAAACTCACCCCTCCCCCACCTGCTTCTCAGAGGAGAGAGAGAGAGAGACGACGTGAACCCACGTGTTGGTGTAAACAGAGCAGCTACGCATCTCCTCCAACAAAATGAAGAGAAGTGATGCCTCTGGCAGCAAAAATGACAGAAAATAAGGAGAAAGAAGAGGAAGGAGAGCAAGACAGGAGTGTAATGTTACTGTAGTTGTATGTCTCTGAAGTGCCTTCTTTTAGCTGCCTTCATTGCCCGGCAGTGTTAACCTCTTAACCCCAAAGCTTTTCAACTGCAGAGACAGTACAGAGACAGACCTACAAAACTCATCTAAATGGAGCTTTTCCTCATGTTGTTGCTTCACATTGCTTTGTTGTTGGATTTCGGCACATTTTTGCCACATTTTTGTCTCTCTTTTATTGCATTTTCATCCTCGTTTTCGTCGCCATTTTGAACATTTTTACAAAGAAGCTTTTAGATTTGGGTAAAGCCAAACTGAACTGGCTCGGTTCAGGTGGGGGTTAAGAGGTTAAAATGGCCTTTATCACGAGCTGCAGCCTAAAAAAAACGCCCCCACTTTAGCTCACAACCAACAGCTTCTTCTGGACCAATTGAAAACAAAGCAAGAACAGGTAAGAAGCTGAACCTGTGAGCTCTTTACCTGCATATTTAACACACATTAATAAGACACAGGGCTATTTAACTCCATTATTAGTGACTTTCAACAGGAAAATGAAATGCACTGAATGAGGACAATTTCTGTGTGTGCAAATATCCTCCGGTGACACTTCTATAAAAACACATTCTGAGAGCGACAGGATGGTTGGCGCCTGACTTCCTGTTGGGCTTGTCTTCTTCGCACCTGCAGCTGCTGTGAGCCTAACGTGAACCCGGGTCTGAGACAGGAAGTGGAGAGTGTTGTGTTTCGTACCTGCACAGATTCCCTCGTCCGCTCCACAAAGTCCCGTCGCTCCTGGAGCTCATCGTCCCCCAGTCGGAACTTCCCCGGGTTCGACTCCACGATACCTGCGTCTGTCAAGGCTCCAACTCGGTCACGTCGATCAGTTATTATTTATTTGACCTTTTATTTAATCTGGCCAGAGAAACATGGCTGTTCTTTTTACTGTGGCCTTATCCTAAACTCCCAAACTCAAAGAATCCATTGAAACAAAAGTGACAGGCTGGGACGTCTGATGACATGGGATTGCTGGAACAGTGGGGTCTGTGTTGTTGCTCCTAGATTAGAATTAACTGGTTTAAGCTGTGTGGAGGAAAAATACAACGAGCTTCACAAAGAAAGTCCCTGTTAGTTTTAAAAATAGAGTCATGTGAAGATCCGGAGGAAAGACCTCACACCAGAGCGAAGTCGTTCGTTAATGTCATTCCAATCTGATCTAAATGATGTCAAATTAAAGCAGTACTAAGTAACTCGTGCCCCTAGAGGCCATAAGCGCCACTGCAGGTGTCGTAGCATGTTGTGTTTTTTACTCATTAATTGTCCGTGAGAGTAAATACTACGCTGACAGAAAAGACAAAGGGACAGAGGGATATTGTTCATCCAATTACACAATGGAGATAATGTTTTTCACTCAAACTTGGCTGTAAATACTGTTTAAGTGGCGCTAGCCCGCAGTTAGCTTTGCCCGTTAGCCTGTTAGCTTCTTCTTCGTGATTCCATTAGTGTGTATTGGTGACTCCGACCCGGTGACAGGGAAGTTGCAATTGTGGTTTTCTGGCCAGAGACACCAGGGGGAGATGAAAGACCCCCCAATCATCCCATTAACACTTGTATTACCCCCAGAGGGACTACGGAAAGGATTTATTAAGGTAAACAAGTTACTTAGTGCTGCTTTAACAAATGCTTTCTACCCGACCATCTCAGACTTGTTTCCAAAAGTAGTTTAGTCCTCCATTAGTAAACTGTAAATTCTTTACTTTGAATTTGACCATTTTTGTGATGTTTATAATTTCACTTCCTTATAGACCCTTTAACTGCTGACATCATCAGTGGCATCAGCTGGAGGCAGGAAGTGATCAAGAGAAATAAGATTAAACTAAAACTAGCGATTTTAAGTGTAAAACTACAACTGAAAAATGTGGTCCTGTTGTGGCTTAAGGTGCCAGAACAAGAGGAATGACATTTGAGACGATAAAATAAGGTTTATCTGATATTTCCAAACACAGTTAGACATTTGTTTATCGTTACTATGACAACAGCTACAATGGAAATGGATAGGAATTGAGCTTCCCGCCTCCAGCTAAGCCCGGAATGTTTACAAACAATTAAAGGGTCTATTGGACACCGACAGGAAGTGACATATTTTAGTTAGTTTATTTGAGTACTTTATAAAACATAAATTGCAGGGTTACATCATTGCAGTAAAATAAAGCTCAAAAGGAGTAGGCCGAAGCAAAAAAGCTTATAAATACCCCCCATTCAAAGTAATTATTTACATGCATTTCAGATAAACTCAAGAAATACAAAACATAATTGTAAATCCTTTCAAAAGAAAAGGCCCATCATAATACTGAGAATATAAATAACTGAAACCCATGTGTCCAGCTGCAGGTAAATAATAACGGTAGAAGAACATAGACCATAGAACATAACATAGAAGGTGTCTTTGTCACTTCCTGTCAGCAGCATAAAAATGTAAATAAAAATAACTTTTCTGCCCAACATTTCTTCATTAAAATTGCGGTTCCAATAAAATAACAATGATAATTATGCAACTGATGTTATCTGTATAAATAAGTCATATTTTCAAAAGCGTTAAAACGTGTCATATGCACTTTAAAGGGGGGTATTATTTCAAGCTTTATATCATGTTATTATGTCATTCCCTCATTAAACACATGCCTGGAGTGTTGCCTTGGCTCATTCACATATTTTTGAGTAATCAGTAAAAACTTAGACGGCAGCCATTTTAGGTGTAGCTATGCCTCAGTCCTCCTAGGAACGCCCCCACCTCCTGGAGACGACTCTGGACCTTTCGTCACCAGCCAAGCCACCAACCACTGCTCCTCAGCTCAGCAGAGCCCCCTCCCCGCACAGTAGTGTTGTTTAGATGCCACAGTAGTGTGCTGAAGGGGGCGTGTCGGAAAGCTTCTTAAAGAGACAGAGGCCTATTTCAAGACGTTCAGTACAGCCATTTTGAGAGAGCAATTTTATTCAAGGCAGTTATTTTAATTTACTGCATATACAGACCAACAGAAGGTTACGTCATCATTGTAGTATGCTATAGACTGGTGCTATGTGATTGAAAAAAGCATAATACCCCCTCTTTAACGATATGTATTGTATATTATTTCCTTTGTAAGAATAATAAACTGTAGACCTATTGCATTACAATAGTTTCTCCAACCTGGCGTCTGTTACAGGCCTTTGCGTTTGTGTGAACATGCATAATATACAGGCGAACATTTACATTTTACATTGAAACAAAAAAAAAAGGTTTTAGCATTTAAAGCACCTTCACAAAACAACAGCAGCAGATATTATTGTTTCAACTCTAAAAGGCCTTTCCAGGTCTATTGTATTATGTTTAGGAACTGTAAATGACATGAGCACTAGGAGCACATGGCTAATTATTACGCCACAAAGGTCATATAAAACAGAGTGAAATTAGCACTCATGGTACAAGAGAGACAGAGCACGTCTGGAGTGTGTAGTAAAGGCACTTGTGGTTGTTGTAAAGGATACTGATGGTCTCGCTGAGGTCCTCCAGGTCCCAGTCTATGGCTCGGAGGCAGTTCCTCAGTTCGTTGGTGCTCCAGTCCAGCTCATCTCTGCTCACCTGAAGCACACAGTGGTTCAAACAGACTGATGTGCAGTGTCTGTGGCGAATGTCACGAATGAAAGGTGTTTTTAAAGACTCATCCCAGCTCAGAATCAGGATGTTGGGAATGTGTTAAGAAAGGGTTTGGTCTGTCTGACTGAAACGTTACTTTACCCCTGACGTGTGAATGCGTTTGTGTAACTATAAGGTTACACAAACGCCCCAGAGCATTTATGAATAATACATGAATTCGTGAAGCGTCTCCGAGTCACCTGTGTGCCGTCCTGCAGCAGCTCCTCCCAGCGCTCGAACAGCCCATGGGCCCGGGACAGCGCCTTCTGCACCTCCCTACAACACAGGGACAATTTACTAGGGCTGGGACGATACACTTTTATCACGATACAATACGCCCACAATAAATGAGAGAATGCTGCGTAAATGACTCGGCTGCTGATCCAGTTGTTTTGCACATGAGCAACACTCGCCTCCTAAGTATCATGATTTATCATTAGAATGAACTGCAATATATAGTTTCCAAAAGGTATAACTTAAATATAAATCAGTCAAACATTGAGTAAAACATTTTTGTAAAGTTCAAATGGCAGAAGCATTTTAACCTCTTAACCTCCACCTGAACCGAGCACATTTGCTCCAGTTTGGCTTTACCCAAATCTAAATCTCTTGAAAAAAAAGTGTCAATATAGCAACGAAAACGAGGATGAAAATGTAACAAAAAAGCAACAAAAGCCACAAAAGAGCAACAAAAAAGTGTCAAAAATAATTTGACAAAAACACGGCGACAACAAAAAATGACGATCAGTTTTGTAGGTCTTAGCTTTCAAATGTGGCATTACTAGAGAAAATGAAGGTGGCGTAAGAGGTTGAAAGTCTGGCCCTTTTGTTTAAGCCTTGTTAAATCTAGGGCTGCAACTAATGATTATTTGGTAATGATTATAGGTTTTCATAAAAAATACCAAATTTTCCTTTATCTGTGTCAGTGTTTCCTACAAAACGAATAATCGACTACTAAAATAGTTGACGACTATTTCAATAATCGATTAGTTGTCGATTAATCGATTAGTCGTTTCAGCCCTAGTTAAATCGGCACCAAACTTAGTATTAACAATACCACCTTTAAGTCAAAAACACATTTGTATATTTTTTTCCTTCGTGCTGATAATCGACTGTATTGAAATACATAGTTTCTGATATGATACACCAATGACGACAAAGACAAATGATATTTTGTCCCAGCCCTCACTAAAACACCAAGAGAAAGTATTAATGTTTAAGAAATGTTTTACAAAGTCCCTCACACGAGACAAAGAGGGAACACTGAGACACAGAAATAGCACAAACACTGCTCCCAGGAAGTTAATGTTTGAGACACTCAGACAGATATTAACACAAAGCCTTAACTGAGAACATCGGACCTGTTTCTCAACCTTTATCTAGTACAAAGTAGTAGCTTCATCACAGAATTTGTTCACCATTTTATTGTCAAAAGTCAACTTCAAAAGCCTCACTGCATCATGTACTTTGACCCACAAACTGTTGTTCTAGAAATATGGCTTGGAACAGGAGGGCAGAACTAAAAAGAGGGTAGTGGAACCTTTTCAGTAGCTCGTCGCAGGCCATTACCACACCCTACTGATAGTTTTTGACAATTATTTGGTGAAAATATTTATGATCAAGACCTAAATAAGCTGAACTGTGCAATGAAATGCTGCACTGTGTAAATAAATTATCTCCAAACTGCTAGTTGTTATAATTCTGGGTCGCATTACAAGTTGAAGGTTGTTCCCAAAGCTGCACCAGGTTGGTAAATAAACAGCACCTATTTTCTACACAACTTCACTCCACTTTATTCAAATAGTGCTATATAGATTAAGGTCACGCGAAAACAACACCATCGCAAATTGCATGCCAACAGATCAAACTGCAACAACGTGACTTTCGAGTGAAGAAAAGTCTGCCCTTCGTGATAAAAAATCCACAGTGATTGATGTAAACACAGCTGACACGAGCGCCCTGAGCAGCAGCTAGCACCAGGCTAACAGCTAATTCTAACTCTCAGCAAAACAGCTCACAAACGAGACACTCTCTGAAATATACACCGCGACATCCGTGGGGAAATCCGATACGAAACAGTAGCTTTGTCTGCACTGAACTAGAGCATGATTTGAGGGGGTTATTTGGTCCAAACTCACCCTTTCACCACGAAAAACGGGTCCTCCACCGACATGCTGCTGACTTCCGCCTCCACTGTGTGCGCATGCGCGGTGTGCGGACGCAGCGCCCACGTCAGAGACATCTGGACAAATATAAATAAATAATACAAATGGATACATTAATCCATAAATACGATGAATATAACAAATAAATAAGTAAAAGTACAGATACTTCATTATAATT
The DNA here is from genome assembly GCA_007210695.1 of Neogobius melanostomus. Taxonomy (NCBI): domain Eukaryota; kingdom Metazoa; phylum Chordata; class Actinopteri; order Gobiiformes; family Gobiidae; genus Neogobius; species Neogobius melanostomus. Next base: position 404,390 of record VHKM01000244.1, read on the forward strand.
TTAGTCTAGTAGAAGTAAAAAGTACTGTATGACTCTAAGAAGAACAATTTCTTCAAAAAGCTTGAGTAACTGTAACTGAGAACTACCTACCTCTGGTTACAGGTCAGGTCTGAGGAGCCACTCAGTGCAAAGACACGTTTGTTCATTTTCAACAACAGAAATGTATGTACTTTTCATTCTTTTATTTAGTGCGACGCGACCTTAACTATTTACCATTTACCAACTAAATTATGCCTGGATAATGAAAATATTACAAATGGACAGTTTGTAAGGCATTTGGCAGCACTAAACAAAATCAGATTATTTGTGTTTCTAAATTGTTTCCCGGCATGATTGAAATGCTGCTGATATTTTCTAGATTTCTCTATCTCCGTGGGTCTTACCTGACTTGAAATTAGTAAATAAATCAAATATACAAATTCGGCATGTGGTGTCCACTTTTCACAACAGAGCTGGGTAGAGTAGCCGATCTATTAATTCATTAGATTAATGGTAATTTAAGATAATGGTAAATTGGATAAAACAATCCTAATCAAGCAGAAGAGAAAATAGTGTCCTAAATAATCAATTACTCAAGTAAAAGTACAAATAAAAAGTTCTTTGTGGATTTACTACTTGAGTATGGAGTAAATGTATGATCTATATCATTTATTTATCAGGACAATGTATAATTACATAATGCTCGTGAGCAAGGATGCTTGTTCCATCTGTAGTGCTGATGTGCGAGCCAACAAATAAAATAACCTATTTTTTTTTTATTCTAAAGAATAACCCATGTAAATGAGACAAAAGACATAATTCTGAAGATCAGATACAAGAAAAGTCCATTTAAATTAATGTAGCATTTTCATATATATTTACGATGGAATGAGTAACCACACGTTTTAGATGTGTTTGAGTAAATGCCACTTTTGAGTTCAATAACCCAAGATCTCAGTCTCAAGTTTTTATAATGGAGTCGGTCAATGAAGCCACTATTCAAATACGACAACAAAATCCATTGCTTTTCAAATGCCCAGTCATTTTCTGAAAACAGATCCTTTTCTACCCGTGTCCATTTTCACATGTGTCTCTGTAAAAGCCCGAGGCTGGAGACTGAATTGATTCTTTCTCTGATCCTCCACGGACACAGACCAGCGCATTAAAAACTCAATACTGCGTCACTAAAGGCTTTTTTCCACATGCAGGCGCGTGTCAGCCGAATGGCTCTTTCACCCGATTTGTCAAGCTTTTCCATAACAAAGGCCAGGGCCAAACCGGTCTGACCAGGTATAGGTTTTGTTCCCGACCTCTGGCTGTGGCCAAAGCGCTGACCCGTGTCTGATGTGATGTGAACAGACTCTGGCCTCTGATTGGCAACGAGAGAGTGGACAGCCCTCACTATTGACACGCAGGTCATATGGATTTAATATTTCACAACATCATACCGCTGTGCTAAAAAGGGGATTTTGCCAATATTAGCGCAGCTTTAGCTAGTGTTAGCATAACATTTGAATGTAGCTTACCTTCATAGTTGTATTTAGTGGTTTCTTTTATGTTTTAATACAGCTTGGCTCCTCTGAATGATTCCATAACTCCCTCCAGAAGGCAGCATTTGTCCACATTTGTTCTCATCGCGGCTCTAAAAACTTTTAATGACGTCTGTACAGCGTGCTCCCCTGTGCGGCACCGCCCACAACAAATGCGGGTGTGTTTGTGGTGGAAACAGAAAGGTTTGCGGGGTAGTGTCGATATGTGCACGTAATGTGGGACAAATGCTTATATGCACTCAGGCTGATTCACAACCAACCACTGCTTCCTGTTTCCCCCTCGCTCCACTGTCAAGAGAAACTCAACTCAAACATGAACAAAAACATGCTGATAAATGAGACTGACCACTGTAGCGTCGTCCGCAAACTTAATGTATAGGTTTAAACTGGAGTGCAGTCAAGGGTCAGCAGCTGAGTGAACAGGAGGGGCCTCAGCGCACAACCTTGAGGGACCCCCCTGTTCACGGTAGAGTTGCACGCAAACTTAAAGAATAATAATAATAATAATGCATTTTATTTCTTAGGCGCCTTTCAAGACACTCAAGGTCGCCTCACAACAACAAGTAAATTAACATCAACAATTAAAGAGCGGGTACAAGGCTTCTTGCAGGTAATAACACAAATTTATCACTATCTTACACTTTGTTGGTTAGAAAATTCAATATTTATTTAAAACAGATCACAGATGAAACAAAAAATCCAGTTGTTTTATTTCCTGGTTTTCATGCAATCTCACATAATCCCCTCCTTCTTCTCTTGCTCTCCTTTGCTGTGCAGCTGTTTCAATAAAGAGAGAACTACTCTGTTGAGTGTTTTAGCATTTCTTGGGGACCTCAGGAGGAGTTGTTTGGAAAAGGAGGAGTTTTTGGGGGGAGAACAACATTGTAACCTGGTAAAAAAGCTGTAAAAAGTCTAGTTTGCACAAAACCCCCTTTTAACAAAGAGGTTTAAATGTTCTTTGAAATGCAGTCACGGGTCAGCAGAGGGAACAGGACGGAGCCCAGAACACAACCTTGGGGGGACGCTGTGTTCAGTGCGATGGTCGACAAAACACGTACGGCCTGTGGTCTGACACATATTTTTATTGAGTTTTAGTCGTAGTCTTTTGACAAAAATGTAATTTAGTTTTAGTCAAAATCCTGGTGGCGGTTTGCACTCATGCTTCACAACAAGAAGGTCCCAGGTTTGTTCCCTGGATGGGGCCTTTCTTTATGGAGGTAACATGTTCTCCCTGTGTGTGTGTAGGTTTCCTCCGGTTTCCCCTACCACAAAAACATGTACAATAGGCCAGGATTAATGATGTGTGTGAGTGAGTGAATGGTGGTCCGTTGGCTAGTGATGTGACGTTCATGACCGGGAACTCCCCCGAACAAACACAGGAATCAGCCCAACACCGGAGCAGGCCACACAAGTGAAAGCTTTTTGCTAGAGGTGCATCACAGCCTAATTGTTGTGATAGGTGATCGGTGAAATGCGCCGATTAGACGGGCCGATTAAACGTAGATTTCACAGACTTTCTTACAGTAGATCATCTGGTGAAAACTCCGCAGTATAGCGCCGCAACCAACAACCACGGAGCTAGAGCTAACCTACTACCGCTACGCTTTAAGACAAAAGCATAATAAAGGATCGTGACCATAAAATATCAGTGTCTGGGACTTGTAACAGGAGGCGAAGGAAACGATGTGTCATTATTTACATTTGCAACTACCGCATGACTTCACATGTTTGTAGGTGATACAAACGGGATATTTATTACAAAACCGTGCTATCTGGAACGCATGTGAAACTACAATCAGAGGCACGGGTCATTGTCCTGTCTTATTTCACTGAGAAAATGTGCTCTTTAGTGCTGAAGTGTCACTAAATTGCTGCTAGTCAAAAGAGAAAGTAAAATGCGTATGTGTTTGGCACCTCATGTCACCGTCTCCTTGTGGAAGTTTTCTTCTCTTTCTTCAAATATTGTCCAAAGTTATAGTCTAAACCCAAAATGATGCTCCTAATTCAACCGGCCTCCCCACTATCATCCATAACATCTGCTCTGAAGCAACTACGAGTCGCAAAGTAAGACAGGGATTTGATTGGCCGAATATAACACGCACTATAAAAAATAGTTTACTGTAAACTATTAAAAAAAAGATGACCATGAGGGAAATTCTGTAAAAGTTATAAAATAATAGGTGATAAACCAATAGCCTACAGCATATAATAATATCAGAAATAATAAATAATAATAATAAAGTTGGAGGTTAAACAGGACAATGTAGATTTCTAGCTAGTAGGCTATACAATATTAAAATATAAATATTGAAAATAAATTCACCCAATAAAACACACATTTAGAAAAGTCCAGTATTTGTCACTGTTAAATTATGAATCATAATAATCAATTACAACCATGTGATCGGATCGGCAATTATCGGTATCGGCCGATCAAAATTTTAGTGATCGGTTTCAGACAGTTGCAGCCTCTTTTTTATTAGTTATGGCACAAGATTTTATTCACAAACACGTTTTTCAAAGAGTTAACATCAGTTCCATTGTAATGTTGGATTATTTAAATAAAAAATAGATATTGTGAGTTATGTGGCTGTTGTTATGAAAATGTAACATTAAAAAGATCCAGTCATTTGAACGGCTCTTTGAAATGAACGGATCCCAAAGACTCGGCTCCCAGTAAAGAGCCGTGAATCCCATCACTACCATTGGAGCAGATGTGTGCAGCTGTGCTTCTGTCAGTCTGCCCCGGGGAAACTGTGGCTTACCACCCTGTGTGAGTGAACTAATGGAAATCCCCTTCTCTTGTGTAAAGCGCTCTCTCGACTTATATCATGTGAAATGCACAATGCAAATAAGCTTCCATTCCTTTTAGTCAAATCATTCTCTTTTGTTTCACAACAATTTCATGACAAATTCTTGGACTAAACTTGACATTTATTGTTGTATTCAAACATATTTAATGACATTCTGTGCTTCATGTTTCTTCTCCCTCATGGACAAAGCTCAGACCTGATCATTTGGCTTTGAATTTAAATGCGTCTCTTTCAAACGGTGCCACTGAAGTTTGGCAGTTTGTTTTTAGCCCCTTCTTTTTCTTTTTATTTAGTTTTTATGAGTTGACGAGAAAATCTGGAAATTTTAGTCATAGTTTTAGTCTCATTAACTTCTTACCAAGTGCATTTTCTCCAGTTCAGCTTTACCCAAATCTAAAAGCTTCTCCACTGGAGCTTATGTGTGCTCCAGTGAAACACCTCAGGCGCATTGAGTTACCGCGAGTACAAAATGTACGGTATAAATAAAGTTGCCTTGAAAGCTATAGATCTAGCTTGCGTTGTTGTTGTCAGGGTATTATTTTCCAGCGCTTTATTGTTGCCCTTTTGTCACATTTTGTCACTTTATTGTTTGCCCTTTTGCGGCTTTTTTTTGCTCTTTCTGAATCGCTCCGTCTATTTTGCTTGTGTATTTCACTGCTGTACTCTCTCCCTACAATGTATATAATGCTTCATTATTGCTTTATTTTTAACCCTGTACTTTTTTGTAGGTTTCCCTCTGGCAAAGGACAACAGATGAAAACTAGCCTCCTGGCTAATTCTGGCATATTATACAGTTGCACTGTTGGTTAGTATGCACTAAATAAATAAAACATTTTGTCACATTTTTGTCACATTTTGTCACTTTTTGTTGCATTTTCATCCTCGTCTACATCTCATTTTCGTGGCTATTTAGATGCTTTTTTCTAATGCCAAACTTGAGAAAACTCGGTTCAGGTGTTGGTTAAGAGGTGAACTACTTTGAGCCTACTTTTGGTCAAATGTTAGTCTTATTATAGTTAGTTTGGTTTTGTTTTTTTAGTTTGTCTTTATTAAAGGGACAGTGCACAGAGACATTAAGCTCGAAGACAGATATGTTCTGCACCAGATTATAGCTAAATAGCTAGTTTCCATCTGCAGTCCCTGGTTACATAGATAATATACAGTAACATTGTAGTCAAAGTACAGATAAAAGAAAATATATATATATATATATATAATAGCATGCAATGAATAAGCAATCATAACAAGCCCTCTCGCTAACACTGACCCTCACACACACACACACACACACATACACAGCATCACACCTGTATAATTCAGCCACACCTCTCATTTACTGCGTCACATTCACATTCACATTCATAAGCACTAAACACAAATTTAATAATACATTTCAAATTTCATTATAACAAAATACAGTATTATAGCCGAGGAAATAAATTCATTAGAACAAGTGCAGGAAAGGGGTGACCTCGTCTGCACCAGGATTTCCTTTGTGTGTCCCACTGCACCCGCTCCATGGGAAAAGTCAGAGATGACCCTCTGTCTGCACATGTCACCACAGCCTTACCGTCTCAAAGACCGATGTGCAAAGGCCTAAGAGGAAAACGGGACAACACATCACTCAAAACGCCCCTCTTTGTTCACCCCCCTCCCCATGCTTCCTTCCTTCCTTCCTTCCCGGGGTGTATACTATAGTGTAAAGACTCAGGGTGAAATCCCGAAACAACAGCTGAGGTCTGTCCCACCCTGGACCCACATACTCCAGACGTGAGCTCAAATACTTCCATCGTTACATCACTTTTCTGCAAATATGTGCGCGTGCAGAGGCCATGGTGTTTGAGAGATTCATCACGGTTAAATAACACCGCTGCAAACTGCACGGATTCTGTTCGGCTCCAAAGTAGATATTCCGCCTTTCCCTCAACCTCGCTGTGACAGAGGAACAAACAGTGACTCAAACACAAGGCTAAAAATAGACTCAGAAATCACATTGAGGAAAGTGCTATATGCTGGCTCTCTCCGTCTCGTCTCTTCCCGCTGCCCCCTCCTCCAGACGGACTCCACGTTTCCTTAAATGGTCAGAGGGAAACGATATCTGCACACTGCACCGAGGGTGGAGGATTTTCAATCATTTCACACACGCACAGCTTTACGCACGCAGAGCAACAAAGGCCAACATAACACATCAAGAACATGCACTCAGGAAACAGATTAAGGCTCGGATGTTTTTTAGATGCTTTAAACTGTCAGAGCCAAAGAGGACAACGAGTTCGGCAAATGAAATGTTGTTAGATGTCTTTGAATGTTTTCACTTCTCTTTTGAAGACCTATTTGTTTGGCCTTGAACACAAACTGAGCAGGATTTTTTTTATATAAGATAAGATAAGCCTGTATTCATCTTACAGTGGAGAAATTCACTTGAAACTCTAATGCAATGCAATAAAAGACGGGACACGTGAGATCCATTAAAGGTACAATACAAACAATACAAATCCAGTTTGAGTTTGAGACTCTAAAAACTGTCAGAAGTGCAATTTTTTTTGGTGGTTCTGAAACACTGAATAACCACACCTGCAGCAGCACAGTGGAGGCGTCACATAAGGCGCTACAGGAAACAAAAAAGGGACAAACGAGGAGGTATCCGGGTAAGACTCGCAGCTAAGTCCTTTTATTTTGTACCTTTCATGAATAAATGTGGAGTATGTTATGTATCATTCAAACACTTTGATACAGAGTAATGTTATATGGGCTGTAATGGTGATGGTGAATAACAGTAATACCAACATGGTAATGAAATAGGTATAGGAAACAAAATTATTCAATTGTTATAAAATGTAACATACTGTGAATGTTGACTCAATGTAATGCATTGTTGCACCTGTAAATATGTAACCAACTTGATTGTTAATTGTTTTGTAAGAAAATAAGAACTAAACAGTGTTATTGTTGAAACCACATTACTATTTAAGTTTATGAACAGGGGTGGGAGTCAATAAGCTTGTCTTCTTCCCACTCCTTTTCGAGCTAGAATGTTAATTATTATTATTATTTTTTCTTTTATTATATTTTTTCTGGTTTTTGTGCCGTGTTGTGTGTAGCTGGAAATAAAAAAATCAATCAATCAATCAAGCCACACAAGCCTTCTAGTCCTACTATTGTTCTGGCTAATGTTCGTTCACTGGAGAATAAGACGTGTTATTTTCGTCTGCATAGGAGCTGACCAGTGCAGGACACCACGCTCTGAAACAGGGACAAACTCAGAAGGCGCTGCACCGTTTCAGAGGAGACTGAAGACCTCCAAAAACATTTATTTATTTATTTTTTGTTTATTTGAGCAGTATCCATTCTGCTCAAAAGGAGTGGACTGAAGCAAGAAGCTTATGAGTGCCCACCCCCAAATTCAGTGCAATAAAGTACATTTCACACAGTGGTACAGAAAGAACAAACATCAACAAGACGTCATCCAAAGAGAATTTGATACATTTCAAGCAGCTACATTAGCACAGACCAACTTACAAAACAATATTTGAACTGATTATATAATTGGAACGAAGCACAACTACAACAACGATCTTGTTTCATGTACGATGTCTAGTACAAAGCAAGTAAAAAAAATGCGACCATTAATCAATTTCTTTCAGATTGTTACCCGTGCCAAACATTACCGAGATTATTATTATTATATGTTTATTTAATTGAGTTATATGTGAAGTATGATGTAAGCCCTGCATAGTGAGGTGCATTAAAAAGCCAGGGTGTAGAGCGGGCCAGTTGACGAGGGCAGTAACTCCCCCTCAACAAACCCCCACCCAGCTGCCCTAACAGCTGATTTGGTAGATGATGTTCCTATGCTGAATGGTGCATTAAAAGACAAGGTTTTGAGCCTGTTGGGAGGGTCCCTCTCAACAGATCCATAACTTGCCTACCCTAATTCTCAATTTGTAAATTTGAGCAATAGAATGACAACCGTTCCAAGCAGCAACACTCCTTGATTATAGAGGAAACAAAACAACATGGTGCTCAGGTCGGCCCACAGCGGCTCAGGACTAACCCAACACCTGAATGCAATTTCATTATACAATTACAATGACAAATAAAACACTTATTTACTTACTTTACAGTTATGATTGTAATGTAATTGTGTATTATTGTTATTATTTTTTGCATTGCCGGTATACAGCAATGTGGGCAGTGATGTTTTTGTAAAATGTGTTTACATATAAACTTGACCTTGAGCCCAAGCAGGAGGCCCCACATGTTATTGTATTGAAGCTGCTACATTCAACACACATTATATCATAAATCAGTGATCTAGTCTTTCAATACAGTATAATTCCACAAATAGCTCAGTACCAATGAGTCAGACCAGGTGTGACGCTACTATTCAGAACCAGAGTGATACAATTATCATTTCATTTATTTCAGGCAGAGGCCTTCCACAGAGGAGCACAGGGAAACAAGGAGCTCACATGGTTCGTGACATGTTTCAACATTCATTTCAACATTTCAGCATGCTCCAGTGTTGCCTGAAAGAGAGTGGGAAGAAGAAAACGTATTTAATCCCACCCCTATTACTCATTAACACTCACACAATGAGCTTCACTGTTACAGCAAAGTATGGACTCAAAACTGACTGAGCGATCATCTTTACAACAGGATAAATACATCAGTAATATACCAACCATGGGAAGCAAACAAAGCACACATCATCACTGGGAATTTATGAAAAGTTCAAATGAAGACCCACTCTCCCTATTGTGACCAGATCTGGCGTCTATAGAACTGTTTAAATCTGTGGATAGTCTGACATCGATAATCTCCATATCGTCTCAAATTAGTCACTACGTTATTTCCGTTACGTTATTTGAGGCTTTTGTCAGTGATGGTTTTCTGCACAACTGTCAGGTCAGCAGTCTGAACCCATGATGCTGAATTCTACTGAACCACTGAGACCATTTAACGTCTCAGGGACCCTTTGCAGGTGTTTTGGATTCATTAGCTGCTACAATATAGTCCCTTTATATTCTAATTTTCTGAAATTTTGATTTTGGGGTTTTTACAAGCTGTGAGCAAAATCATCAACATTAAAGGTCCTATATCATGCAAAATCGACTTTTTGGAGCTTTTAGCCATGTTGTTATGCTATTTCCTTATCAGTTGTGTCGTCACAAAGGAACTGAAGTGCTCTACGTCTGTAATGTAATGCCTTACGGCCTGGTTTTAATTTATAAAACAGCTTTTTCTTTATTTTTGTTGTAAGAGAGAAATAAAAAAAAAAAAAAAAAAAAAAAAAGAAACTCTCCGACTGTGCTGTCCCGGGAGAGTAAACAAACGCACCCCCGGAGGATCCGAACAGAAGTCATGTTTGTGAAGACTGAGCTCTTTCTAACCTACTCTGGACACGCCTGTTCTTTTTTCTGACCCAACGATAATGTCACGGGTTCGCGTTTGGCTACGAGAGGAACAGGACTATTCAACCTTCCTAAAGAAGAGTGCACTCGCCAGAAGTTGGAATTTCTTTCTGGGATTAAGCGACTTTATCAACCAACCTGATGGATGCTTGGTGAACCTTGGCCAGAATCAAAGTGGATTAACTTTTATAACCAACACGATCCCAAAACCTGATGGGGAAGCCAGACTGAGCGGTGAGTCAATCAAAACGTGTGTTAGCGTGTGTGTTAGCGTGTGTGTTAGCGTGTGTGTTAGCGTGTGTGTTAGCGTGAGTGTTAGCGTGTGTGTTAGCGTGTGTGTTAGCCATTTATGAAACTGTGTTGCACATGTCAACTCCTTATAACTGCATTATGTGAAGTAACTTCACTTTATGCAGTGATATTTATATTTATAATACTGTAAATGTGGAATGAGCGGAGAGAGGGGCGGAGTTAACTGAATCCAAGCGTCTCGTCTTCCGGGTTTGGAAATACCCCCAGAAAATACTTATATTTCTCTCAAAAATGAGTACTCCATAGTGATAGAGGTACAATATATCATATAAATGCCTATACTTTACTTTGGAATGGCTAAATTAGCATGATACAGATCCTTTTAAACAAACAAATGCTTGACATATGTCACTTTGTATGCCATGTCATATATTAGTTTCACATTTTAAGTTGAATTACAGAAATAAATGAACTTTTTCACTATATTCTAATTTTCCGAGTTTCACCTGTAACTGTCAGAGGTTTTGCTCATCTGGAAAATCATTTCTTGCTCTGACTTTATGTTTCTTCTCCACACATCCAGCTCTAGCTACATGTTTCACTAATGCCTTACAACACATTAACTTTTATTTATCGACGAAAACATCTGGAGATTTTTGTCCCAGTTTCTTTGTCATAGTCGTCGCGAACACTGGAACGTAGTTTTAGTTTAAAAGTGTTTAGTGTTTCTCTGTGGGCTCAAAGTCCACATTTGCAGATGACATCATTGTTTACAGACCCGCCCTCGATGTGGGCAGGGCGTAAACATGTCTGTGTGTCATTTGCTTGTCGACAAAACAAGACTGAATCATAGTTTGTATTTTCCCCACTGCTTCGTCAGGACAATGAGCTACATCACTGCTCTTTGTTTATGTGGGAAAGAAACTGGTGACTGTCATGTGCACGGCAAAGGTTGAGAATGCTATGAGATTCTACTTGCTTAAAGGGGGGGTATTATGTAAAATAGACTTTTTCAAGCTTTATATCATGTTATTATGTCATTCCCTCATTAAACACATGCCTGGAGTGTTGCCTTGGCTCATTCACATATTTTTGAGTAATCAGTAAAAACTTAGACGGCAGCCATTTTAGGTGTAGCTATGCCTCAGTCCTCCTAGGAACGCCCCCACCTCCTGGAGACGCCTCTGGACCTTTCGTCACCAGCCAAGCCACCAACCACTGCTCCTCAGCTCAGCAGAGCCCCCTCCCCGCACAGTAGTGTTGTTTAGATGCCACAGCAGTGTGCTGAAGGGGGCGTGTCGGAAAGCTTCTTAAAGAGACAGAGGCCTATTTCAAGACGTTCAGTACAGCCATTTTGAGAGAGCAATTTTATTCAAGGCAGTTATTTTAATTTACTGCATATACAGACCAACAGAAGGTTACGTCATCATTGTAGTATGCTATAGACTGGTGCTATGTGATTGAAAAAAGCATAATACCCCCCTTTAATAGTATCGTCACAGTCTCACGTTCAAAATATAGTCATAAACCAACACACTGGAAGAAATGCAGCCAAATGAGCATACATTAGATTAAACTTGGATTAACTGGGGAAAAAATCTATTAATGTTCTTAACGCTGAGCAAGTTTTGAACTAAAGATCAAAAAATGCCAATGGAACAAACTGAAATATACAATTATTTTCATTTTGATATTTTTTTTTTGCTCTTGAAATTGTACAAAAAAAGTGCTTATGTGATAAAAATGTGTGTTTTATTTTAGCTTAAATGAACAGGCCAGTGTTTTCCATACTGAGATCTGTTCTTACCTGAGCTTAGACGAGTTGATTTGTGCCTGTCTGGTCTTTGTGCCCGTGGAAGAGCGCGGTCGCTTCTAACTTCACCCCCGTTTGGAGCCATAGGAATATACTGGGAGAGGCCAAATGCTAACAACATATTTGGTCGTTTTGCTCAAGGTGACTGATAACACTTTGTCTTTGTGTCTGTGGGCCAAAGACAATGATCTCAGTTTTGTCTGAGTTTAGTTGGAGAAAGCTGTTTTGCATCCACACACTGATCTGTTGGATGCAGTGACAGAGAGTATCTACAAACCCATGTAATACCAATACTCACATGTGTAATTACTTTCTTGTTCCCTATACCTACACATGTAATCTAAAGTGGTTCTGAATGTTGTCTTTTCAGAGTAGTCGTCTGACAGATGTTTATAAATCTGCCTTTGGGTCAAATTTCTCCTTTTGGATTCAGGCAACGACAATAACTCATAACCTTTGTTTCCGCCTCGGAGCCAGTTCATTGTTGATAGCAACCGCTGACTCGTCCACGTCAACACTGGGACTTCATTTACTCTGTGATCAGATAATTACAGGCCGGTGACACAAACAGCGTCACACTTTGTTTTGTGAATGAACCCGCGACTGTGACCTCAGGCTCCAGCTTTATTACGTCATGTGGTTTTTCTGACATAAGTGACGGACAAAGGAAACACATCACCGAGAAGAGGAAACAACGTCTTTGAGCTTTGAATCATATAACCTTCTGTATATTCAGGTTTGAGTCCATCCTCTTCACTTTGGTTGTTCTTCTTCTACGGCTGAAGCGCTCCCATCTGTACTTCCTGCTTTTATCACGTCTTAGCTGAAGCATGAAACTGTCCTCCATGTTTTCTTTTTAGATTTAGGTTAGAATGTTATTGTCTCATTAAAACAGACCTGATGCTGTGTTTGGAGCCTGTCGCATCTTTGAGTGGTCTTTGAATCTTCCTCAGTGGCTGATCTTAACTCTAAAACGGAAAATAAGAGTGTTGATGCAGTGGTGGCGTAGTGGTTAGCACGCGTGTGTCACAGTTAGAAGGTCTGGGGTTCGATCCCTGGGCCTTTGAGGAGTTTCTGTTCTCCCAGTGTCTGCGCAGGTTTCCACTCGAGCTTTGTTTGTCATTGTACATTTGTATAACGAAAGTGCGGTGTTAGTCCTGAGCCGCTGAGACTGAGCGCGTCGCCAACCTGAGCAGCATTAGGGTCCAATCCATGTGGACCTTCAGGATCCGATACCGATATGAGGGGCCGGGCCAGTAGACATAATATAGGCCGATATTTAAAGTCCTTTAATTTGATGTTTTTTTAATCTCTCAAATAGCCTATAGTTAAACATGTATTATTCTAGGTTTTAAATCATAAAAATATATCTATTACAGATCGACTGATGTGGGGTTGTAAGGCCGATGCCGATATGTAAGTTTAAAACATTTGAAAATTGTCTCCTCTAAACGTGGCATAGAAATAAAAACGTGACAGGCATAGGGCTGATTTAGTCGGTTCTTCAGTAGGAGCTCGTTTGAAAGACAAAAAATGAGTAGATTCCAAAACAAAAAGAGGTAAGTCTCTGTCTCTTATGGCTCTGAAATTATGAGCAAAAGTCTGCAACAAAAATTACAGAAAATAGGTGTAAAACCTGTGACTGATTTTCACTGCGATGTTTCTCAGCTCCTCTGAGGCCTAACCCCCGGCTCACATTAACTACGGTACGGGTTCGGTCCTGATCCGGTCCGGGTTTGCCCCAAACTACCACTCACAGTGAGTCCGGCTGACACTGTGGCTCCGGCACCAGATGCTGCTCCAGGCACAGAAACGGCCCTCGCGAGAACAGAAGTGCACGTGAGTTTCGCTCTTGGTGGGAGTTCACGTGATAAGTCGCCCCATATATAGGTAGTTTTTGTAAACAAAAGCCGTATTTGCCAGAACAATGACTCTCCCCAGTGAAGTGGATGCTTTAAACACACTAGTGCCCCTGTGTCACTGGTAATGGAGAAATGTTTACATTTCCGATGTTACACGCGTGTACAGGTGATAAACGAGACCAAATAAGTAGTAAGCGGACAGATTTTATTTTGAAATGCACCGGATCTTCTTTTCTCACAAGACCTGACTTCCTGTTTGGCTCGTGTTTTTCTGTCAGCTTGATCTGTTGGGGCTCCGGTCTCCGGCAAAAATAGACTTCTTGCGGATTCTTTCCGTAGCCGCCGGAAGGCCTCGGTAGCCGGACACGGACTTCGCGGAGCAGTGTGAGTGAGCAACATTGGTGTTAATGACTTTCTAAGTTCGCGGAGGCTGTACCGGACCTTAACCGGATTTAATGTGAGCCGGGGGTAAGTCGTGGGAGGCTCATTTTAAATTATTAAAGCTCTGACTGAGTCTTTCCAGTACAAAAAAACACCGGAAAGTCTCACAAATCACGTTCGGTTCCGGAAACATCGGCCTTTTATCGACCGATATCCAATATTGTAAAATACACAAATATCAGTCCGATATATCGGTCAGGCCTTAGTTTCCACCCTGTGTTCCGGTTTCCTTTACAACCTCCAGTACGGTCGCCCACTGCTCCTTACGGCAGGGGAAGGCTGATTTTCTTCACCTCCAGAGTGCAGCCTGAAGGAAAGCAGTGTTTCTACAAAGCCCAGTGTTGTTCCTCAGTCAGGTCCTATAGGGAGGTTTCTGCCATGTTAGCGATATTAGCAAATGTTACATTCTTTAAGTTCTTTTTCATCTCTGATTTATGTTGGAGTATTTCTCTAAATCATCTTTATTTAGCCAGGATAAATTTCCCCTTGGGGACAATAAAGCGTACTTTAAAGGCACACTGCGTAACATTTTGGACTCTCCTGTTTCCATCAGCACAAAACTCAACACAGAAAATGTTATTTCTGCAGAGGGTAATCGAAGAATGGATTTTAAATCTCAAAGGCTGTTTACTTTAGTCACATCTCCATGGAGACGAGCTGGAGACGTCCCCACTCATGAAGTTACAGTCAGGTCTTAGGAGAGGATGATAAATAAATGCTTGTATTTCAGTTTTATTTATTGGGTAAAATCCTACGCGGTGAAGCTTTAACCTTTACATGCACTAAAATGCCACTTTTTAATTGAACACACAAATATGACTCCTAATAGATCAATACTGTCTGTAACTCCAAGGCCAATAAAGCCTGTTCTTCTGTGGTTGCGTAGCTGCACATACAGCTCTCTTTGTTTATAGCAACCGGTCGGTCAACAGTCGACCTGGTGTGTGATCCAATAATAGTCTTTAAGATTGGCCCGTAGAAAACCCGTGTTACATCATCATATCTGTGACTGAAGCATTCACACACACTGCTGCTGCTGTTACATATGATTACAGGACAAAGCAGAGCCCCGGGTTTGTCTTAATGGTTACTGTTTTTGGGTTGGATTTCTGCACATTTCTCGGTAGCTAATCTCCCTCCTTTTCCTTATTTAAAGAGAAGGACAGTTTCCACGCGGTCGCCCAGTGTTGATAGCAACCGAGAACCGCTCTATGTCAACACACTCGTACTTTGTCCTGAAAAAAAAACCCTTTGCTCCACTTCAGCGCCGCGTCATCATCTGGACATTTGTCTTCATGTTTTTCTAATTATCGCTCACTTTGATTTAACTTTTACACCAGGGAAGAGGCAGATTTGGAACTTCGTAACTTAGAATCCATGACTTTTATTCCATACAGCGTCTCCTGGATTTGTTTGGCCTGTGCTCGCGCGTCGCTATGGTTACCGCCCTCAAAGTGACGACGAAAACTGTGGAGCCAAGGCCGAAGATTGACGGGGCCTTCGTGTGTGCGCAGGTTTCCCACTGCAAACATGTACAATGGGCTACGTGTCCTTCCTCTCACCCTGTCTTTCACATTCATAACTATCAGAGTTACTTTAGCGATGCTTTCGATACCGATACCTGAACGATACTTTTTTCGATACCTATTAGGGATGTAATGATTCACTCAAGCCCCGATTCGATTCGATTTCCAATTTTAAGTTCCCGATTACGATTTTTTTCCATTTTTTTTTAACCGTTTTAAGGAAAAGGAATATGACTCATTTATACCAATGTTTCTTTTGTTTAAACATCTGCATTTTTGTCCTTGTAACAAACGGTCTCAGTAAGAGAACTTTATCCATCCATTTTCTTCCGCTTTATCCGGGTCCGGGTCGCTGAGGCAGCAGTCTCAGCAGAGATGCCCAGACTTCCCGATCCGCGCACACCTCCTCCAGCTGTTCTGGGGGGACCCCGAGGCGACACCAGGCCAGCTCAGAGACATAGTCCCACCAGCGTGACTTTACATTACAAAAAAATTAAAATGTGTGCTTGTACATTTACATGTTTTCAGCATAAATAAGATGTAGCAAAGCAAACATTTTGAGATTATATTTTTCCAAACCTTTTTTTTTTTTTTTTTTGCAGTTTGAACATAATACTACCATTTATAACTAATTTTACAGTACAGTTTTTTTCACCCTCGAACGCCTCACAGCCTCCCGGTGCAGCCTTTGTAAACATAAGGAGGACAAAGACATGGCAGCTCCTGTAGATATTGGATTATTTGACAAACGGACATTTGATGAGGATTTCAGCAGAACCAGAGCAGGTCGGTCAGATGTTTGTCAGTTCATGATCTTTGTTAAACTTCTGTCAAAATGCTAAACTCTGCGTTAACCGCTAACGCTAATCTCGTAGCCGCTAACTTTAGCTGCGTCTGCTGCTTCGATGCCTACACGTGTTTGTGTTTACATGGTGTGGCGTGTGTTGGGGGAGGGGGAGGTGTGGAGCTTGTCTTTAGTTAGCTCGCTGTTTCTAACGATACAATGTGAGAATAAAGCCATTCCGATCGGGCAAAATGTAGTAGCTGAGGGCAGCTTTAACATCGATTCTTTTATTCTTTTTACATCTATTTACATTTTACGCATATTAAAATCGATTTAATATGCGAACCATAAAACAGATTAATAATGTTTATTTATACTTTTTCCTTCCATTTCTTTTGCATTTGTATCATTTGTTTGAGGTGAAACAACCAAGAAACTTCCATTAACGACAAAAGGGCAGAAAAAACACTTTCCAAGATTTTCTTATTTCCCCCATTTTAACACATTTATTCACTTTTTTTTCCCTTCAGATTTTCCACATATTCTTTTCAAAGGCTTTCCCTAAATTTCCCCCAATTTTCACTTTTTTTTCTACGTGTTTCCCCCCTTTCCCCCCCCCCCCCCCAACATTTTTGTTGTTGTTGAATTTTTTCCCAATTTTGCTCAAAATTGTCTTTCCTAAAGCTCCATTGGACCCACAGGTGGAGCGATGACATCATCTCTCAACCTCTTTACCCCCGCCTGAACCGAGCACATTTCCTCCAGTTTGGCTTTACCCAAATCTAAAAGCTTCTTGAACAAAGCGTCAAAATAGCTGCAAAAACATGGATGAAAATGCAACAAAAAAGCCAAAAAAAGAGCGACAGAAAAGTGATGAAAGAGCAAAGACATTGAGGAAAATATGGGATAAAATCCAACAAAAGAGCGAAAACAAAGGTCCATTTAGATGAGTTTTGTAGGTCTTAGCTTTCAAATGAGGCGTCACACTGGCCAATAGGCTTATGGACCTTATAGATTTGGGTAAAGCTGAACTGGAGAAGAGGTTAACAAACAGCCTACAGTGTACCGCCTGTGCACTGGCCTGTTTTTAAAGTCGCAGTTACGTAAAAAAAGCGCCCGTGACCCAGTTACCGCGTGTTGTGCGTCCACGCCCAGAGACAGGCCGCGCCCCTGTTTGGCCCGCGGCCCGCGATCACACAAAAAAAAAAAACACACACGGCAGTCGCCACGGCAACGCCCGCGGGCCAGGAAGCGACGGGCCGTTACTGTACAACACTGTAAAACAGAGGAGCAGGAGGAGGAAGAGGAGGAGGAGGAGGGGCAGAGGCTGTTTGATCCTCGGCCAAAGTGTGGGAGTCATTACGGACTTTAAAGACATGTGTTTGGAAAAGTGTCACTGCTGGGAATGCTTCAGGGAGTGCAGGGGCATACTGGCTCTGCGTGGAGGAAGATTTGGGCTTAAGTTAAAAAAAAAGATGACTTTTAAACTTTTGTTGTAGATTACATGTAGTCATAAGTATGAGGACAAAATGCACTGGAAGTTGTCTTTTGTTTTATATTTTGATTTTTTTTAAAAGGTGTACAAATGGACTAAATTGCTTTAAAAAAATGGAGAAAAAAATAGCGCACTCCAAAGTGACACCTACCTCCATACACTGTAGAAAAGTGATGAGTGTGGCTTCCTACATTAAACATTTCAAATGACGTGTGGTGGTATAGAGTCTCTTGTGTTCTCAGAGTCCTGTCGCCTTTTGATTTGTGAAAGCAGAAAAATGACTGGCTGTGAGGAGGCACTCTGTAGTTATCAAAAAAGTAAAAGTCCTTTATTTAAGACACGGACAAAGTCATTTTAAAAACGCGTTTCGACAGATGTGTCTTCATCAGGGCAATTTTGTGAATGAGGAGACTGAAGGCTGTAGTCCAGTTTCCCCGACTCCCAGAAACATGTGGCTCAGGTCGGCCCACAGCGGCGGCTCAGGACTAACACCTGTACGATGACAAATAAACGTATGGCTCAGAAACACTGTAGAAAAGCTGTCTGTCCACCTCTCGGACGATAGAGGTGTAAACTTTAGGCTAATGTATTGGCTCGTGAGTTTCACATGTGCTCCACCAATGTCAAAATGGTTTTGTTTAAACGTTTCTGCTGGTCTTTGAATGCAGCGCAGCTCTCTCTCTCTCTCTAATGGAAAAACAATGTAAAAGCAAATTCGTGTCCATTCTTGTTGTCTTGGTCTCCTCCCCCATTAACGTGCCCGTCCCCTTCCTTCAACTGTCGCCTTGTTTTACCCTGTTTAACAGAGTCGTTTGCTCTGTTGGTTTTGTACTGTATGTTTTTCTGTGTAAAATAAAACTCAATTAAAAAAAAGAAAAGTGGAATAAGATCTTGTGCAGCTGCATTAGGCATTGTGTCTATACATGTGTGTGTAGAGTGTAGAGTCCTGACTCAGTCTAACTGTATTATACAAGCTTTGGTCTGCACGAAAAAAAGAAGCTCGATCAGGTTTACTTGAAGAATTTGGAGGCACTGGCGCTCCTGCCTGTATGTGTAAATAATGTATGATGGAACTTTCTCTTACTTTTATTAGCATCATTTTTTCTGTTTTCTTTTAATACTATGGACCAGGAGTCGGTGTCCTTAATAAAGCATGAATGAATGAATGAATGAATGAATGAATGAATGTCCAATATCCCGCTGGACTCCTGATGGAGATACTGGTGCAGGTGTGGAAGGGCCTCACGGTGGCCTCGCTGTGCAGCTGCTTTTACCTTCAGGACATCTGAAAGAAAAGCAGACGAGTTAGTGATCTTGTCAGGGGCCGCGGGCCTTGAGTTTAACATGTACGCACTTCTGGAGCCTGCCCCCACTTCCCATTAGGCTTCAGCAGATAAAGACAATGTCCATGTTTTTCACAGCCTATGCTTGAGTCTGCAGTCAGTGACATATGTTTATGATTATACAAACTGTACAAAAGGAGACACACAACGTAAATAATGGAAAGCGCCAGATTTATATTTATGGATCTTGTTTAGTTTTTCAGTAAAATATGCTGACATTGATATTCTACATTTTATAATCTGTTTCAATTCTGTTATTATTATTATAATTTTTTTTTTTTCAGTGTATATAAGATACCTCTATTTACTATTTAACTGTTTGCACATTTCCTGTTTGCACACAGGAGTGTTTCTAAGAGCTGATGTAACAAGTGAATTTCTCCATTGTCAGATCAATAAAGGCTTATCTTATAAGTGAAAAAAAATCCCTGTAAAAAAATCATTTGGTTTCTCCAGTTTTCTGAGGGTCTACATACACTCACTAAATCAGTCCAGGAATGAGAAGAAAAGAAATAATCCAAATATTGTTAGTACAAGAGTTTGGTGTTTGGTGCGACTAAAATGGAGAAAAACCTTTCATTCACAAGTTCCCATTTAAATTGACGAAGACACATTGAATCAGTGCGATATTTAAACGTCTTACAGTGAAGGTTTGGTGGTTTATTAGTTTCCAGGTGAAAGTATAACACACATTTATACTGTAATAAGGATCATTAGACCAAACAGTTGAATATCTGTCTAAATAGATCCTAAAGTCGATCGTTTCTCCTCCACATTCCAGCCGCGAGCCCACAGTGTTCGCTGCACATCGTGTCCGTGATGTTTCTGAGCGTCACGCGGCAGAGCAGGCGGTCTCCACGGCAACGGGCGCCATGTTGCCGCTACATCATCGCCCTCGTCTTAAGGGAGGGAGAGGAGGGAGACGTGTGAAGGAGGATCACACGGGTTTATGCTTTTATGTCACAACCGTTCACCTGCAAACAAAGACACGGGCTGCACAATAAATCACAAAACCATCAGTTATTCACAAAAAGACTCTCATTTGCTGCTCTGTAATCACACTTCTCTGTCTGCCAGTTGGTTGATCAGGTTTTATCATGTTTTTATCCATGCCTTTAACATAAGAGATAAGATAATCCTTTATTGATCTCACAACGGAGAAATTCACTTGTTACATTCGGCTCTCAATAAGATCACTCAGGGTGTGCAAAATAGAGGAAATGGGAAAACAGTTAAGTAGTAAAAAAAAAAAAGAGGCATCTTATGTACAATGAGTAAAAGCAAAATCAATCAATCAATCAATCAAATTTTATTTATAGAGCCCTTTACAACACTCAAGGCGACCAAAGTGCTTTACAATAAAATCACATAAAATACATTAAAAACATTCATTCAAACAAAATAAAAATAGAACAGTAAGATAAAACAGATAAAAAGTGTTGCCGTGCTACTGAATGTTAAAAGCCAGTCTGAATAAATGTGTCTTGAGCCTGGATTTAAAAAGGCCAAGATCAGTGATGGTGCGCATATCAGGGGGCAGCTTATTCCAGAGTCTGGATCCAGCGACTGAAAAGGACCGATCACCCCAATGCTTGGACTTGGTCCTAGGCACTTCCAGCAAGAGCTGATTTGACGACCTCAAGGACCTGCCCGAGTCACGAATAGTCAAAAGTTCAGACAGGTATGAAGGGGCAAGACCATTGAGGGCTTTAAAAACAAAAAGAAGAATTTTAAAATCAACTCTAAAAGAAACTGGAAGCCAATGTAAAGAAAAAAGGACTGGGGTGATGTGCTGACGTCTGGGAATGTTTGTTAAAAAACGAGCTGCAGCATTTTGCACCAATTGAAGACGATTAAGACAGGACTGGGACACTCCACAATAAAGAGCATTACAATAGTCAATTCTTGAACTGATAAAAGCGTGGATGGTTTGCTCCAGGTCTGAGCGGTTTAAAAAAGGCTTTACTTTAGTTAAAACACGCAGCTGATAAAAACTTGACCTGACCTGAAAAGTAAAAATATTTTATAGTTTTAAAGTTTGTATAGTTAACTTTTATGTCTACCATGCTTTGTGTTTCATGTTGCACGTTTTGCACCAAAGAAAATGCAGAGTTTTTGAATCTGATCACTGACAATGGCAATAAAATCTGAGTCTGACTCTGATTTGTAGCTTTTTACATTTTCTTTCATTCATTGCACTATTGTTACTGTCTGAGTGTGCTCTTTGTGCCCAGAACAAAGTGTAATTCATTCACTCATGTTCTGAAACTGTGAATGGTTCAGCAGTTTTTACAGCTCAAAACTAGAGCAACTTTTATACCAGGCCCGGAGCCACTAACTTTGCCAACAAGCTGAATTCTCGCACTATTTGTGAGTTTACAAACCGCTCCAAACCTTCATCGTTCAGAACAGAACCACAACTGGTTCAGGCAAAAAATGTACTAATTAAAGGGACTGTACAGAGTTTAAAAATGTTAAAAATGAAGTATTTTCCTCCCCATACATGTTCCAGCCAAGTCCTAATGTGTAGAATGAGCCCAGACCTGTTCACCACACCTGCCTCTAAAATCCTGCACTGTCACTGGAAAGGTGTTAATGCGGGTCTGAAGTGCCGTCATGCACGAGCTTAATATAGAGACTGCAGTTACGCCTAAGACCTGAGGTGGCAGTAGTGAGTATAAAAATGACCAACTTGCATCTCTCTCAACGCGTCGATCACCAAAAACACGAGGTGCTGAAACCAATGGCCGCTGGCTGCTCTGCTTTACGACCACAACACTGGAGGCCGCCATTGCTCCGCCATTGCTGTAGTACCTCCATATAGCCGCTAGTCCCCCATTGGAATCCATTGCACTTTAGACACGTTAAAAACAACTTTAACGCCTGGTTTCTATTTTTTTTAACACTTTCTACGGCTACATATTCCTCCTGTGATTACGCTGGGTTAGTCACAAAAAAAGAAACCAGGCTAGGATACATTTTAGAAATCTCCTACTTAATGATGGTCGGACTGTTAGCATTGGAGCTGCGCGAGCTACACGTCACGCAAGGGCGGAGTCTACAGTGAAGATCCCGCCCTTATGCCCTTATTAGGAACATGCTTCGTCAGAGCTGGGGAGGAGGAGCCTGTAAATCCGCCATGATTTCCCCCTCGAACGTGGTCATTGTGGTAAACGGGGAGGAGTGAGGAGGAGCTGTCTATTCTTTTTAACGGTCTATGGCTGAAACACATAACACAAACACATGTAAGTTTTGTCAAAGCTACACACTGAATGGATTTGCGGTTCTTCTTGATCCAGTCAGCTGCAAATTCTGCTCCAAACGATGGCGTGACCTCTTCCCGAACGGTCCCTGATCAATGTCAAATGTGATTGGCTCTGTATCAATCTGGCTCTCGCAGGTTACGGAGCTACAGCCATGCAAAGGTTTGCTCTGCGACCTGATTTTAAAATGTTCACAACCTCAGGTTTAGTTGCAGCACAACGTAGTTTAACGACGAGAATGTCTATTTTACAACCTTTTCAAACTCACAGTCAGTCAGTTTGCTCTGGTTTAAGTCTCCTTAGAAACAGGATACTCTGCTCCTTCCTGAATAAATGCAGACTTTTGGAGTTTGAATTATGGTGCAATCCACTGTATACAATTCAAGTCAATTCATCTTTTTTATTTGAGCATCTGCGTTCCACAAAGTTCTACATATTTACAGAGTTTGGTACAGTAAACAAAGCCAAAGAGATACAGTCGTAGGTGAATAAGTAAATAATTAAATAAATAGCGTGGATGCTCAAAAGGAGTAGGCAGAAGCTTAAGCTTGTTTGCACCTACCCCCTTGTGTACTGAAGAATTTGATACATTCATTTACTAAGCATAATCAAGAAAATATGACATATAGTTATTTTGTCCTATTCCAGTGATTATACAATCAGCAATAATAATCACAATATTCTACTAATCCCAAGGCAAGGAAAGAAAACTCTAACATTTTCTTCAATAATTACAAATACCCATCACTGCCAAAACAATAGTCACCAATCTTTTAAATGTGATCATTTGTTCCTTGTTGTTATGAATTAAATGCTTTTAATGGACACAATATATGGATTATGTTATTAACGACCATATTATATTCATTATTAATTATGTAAATTTATTTCATATTTTTAACTATTGTATTATCATTATTGATTCCTTATTTTGTTATGCCATTATAATACTATTTAATTATTATTATTGTTATTAATTCAAAATCAGTCACTTCGTTCACTTCGTTGTCACCATCTACAGCAGGTTATATGATAGTGTGAGCCCTATTCTGTGCATACAGCCAAGACCTATTCATTGTTTTCCGCAAATAGAAATAAAGATATGAAGCCAAAGCGATAATAATGATATGAGAAACGCACCAACTACAACATGTACAACAGCAGCCGCAGCAGCGCGAGGACAAAGTAAAACACTCAATGTTCCGACACGTTACTCCCTTTCATTACATTCGTCCTCGCTGCGCCGCGCGTCTCCATGGAAACGCCCGACACGTGCGCGCTGTTGTGAGAGAGCGAAAGAGGGACAGAGGGAAGGAGAGTGTAGTAACCTGTTTTACTCCGGGGCCGCTCCATATAAGGAGACAGACGCGTCATCAGCGCCGGCTACGCACTGACGTCATGGCTTTTCCACTCTCCCCCTCCCCCCTCCCCCTCTGCTGCTGCTGCTGAGAACGGAAACGACAAATATGGAGCTAAACGCGTCATGAGAGAGAGAGAGCGAGACTGAAGCCTTTGAGGAAATCAAAACAAACCGTTTAACTGAAGCGATTCGTCACTTTCATTCACTTTGATGTTGAAAATACCAGATATTCATGACGCCGTTTTAAACGTTCCATCCCCCAAACAAATGAAGAGGGAAGCCCGGCGCCCATACTAACGAATGGGGAAGTATGTTTTGCCCTTTTCATGGCCGTTATATAACTTCTCATTAACATCATAAGATGAAGTTTAGTGGCCACTGGATGTGTATCTGATGCCACAAAAAGCAGAATCTTAACTGAATTTGATTTAGCATTTGGCTCAGACACTTTGAGACGCTGATTTGTATCTAAAGTAAAACTTCTGTACGTTCATTAACCTCTTAACCCCCACATTAACCGAGCACATTGTCTCCAGTTTGGAGAATAAGCTTAAAAAAACAAATCTAAATCAAAATAGCGACAAAAACGAGGATGAAAACGCAACAAACAAGTGAGAAAAGAGCGTCAAAAACATGCCAGAAAAGCATGAGACATTACACTGATGCTCTCCAGTCAGGAGGCTTTTAGATTTGGGTAAAGCCGAACTGGAGAAAATGCCCTCGGTTATGGGTAACTGATTTCTAACTATAGATACAGATGGCATCACGTCATAGAAGGGGGCGTGGCTTCGCTAAGGAGGAAAACAGAATGTTTTGGGAAACACAATTTTATAAACTAAATATAAATGTATTTATCACATATAAATAAAGTCAAGTCTAAATCGGGTCCATATGGATGTTTATTCACAGCAGATTGTTCAGCAGAAGTGAAAAAATTAGCGCAATGCTAACATGAAGCATCATGTTAGCATTGAACCTTCTTTTGTTGAACCTTTTTGCTCCTCCCCATGTCTTTGTATCTTTATTTAGTAGAAAACTATATCAATAATTCAGCATTTGTTACAGTAGTTTTTGAATAATTAGAGAAAGTTGTTTTCCCCCATAACTGTTATTGACCTTTATTTAACCAGGATAGTCCCACTGAGATTAAGAATCTCTTTTCAGAAGAGTCCTGGCCCCAGAGGGGAATCTATTGTACATGTTTTTAGTGGTAGGGGAAACCAAAGTACCCGGAGGAAACCTACGCTGTTTTCAAACATGACCATGGGCGATTCCAGAGTCTGTATCTAAAGGCTTTGACCTTACGGGCCTCACTCACCGGCCTGGAGACTAGTTGGAGACTGGAGTCGCCGCTGGTCACGGAGAGGTCTCAGGTTTGATTTTACTGTAACGTCTCCGAGACCTGTCGGAGACCAGGGAGATGTCAAAGAGTCGTATGGAGTCCCTATAAAATATTCATACTAATCTTTCATCCCCTTGAATTGGAGCTCAACAAAGATAAACACACAGCATCGCCATTTTTTTGTCGCTCTTAGTCGTGTTATTGTTACATTACCTCATTATAATATATTTGTATTGCATTATAACACACCTCTGTGGATTTGCTCAGACAGTGGTGAAAAACCCGTCCTTATCGTGAAACCTTTTTGGAGTATAAAATCAAGAGATGGATTTCAGGTTATTCCCCCTTTTGGGAGGTTTGTATATTTAATGACACGGATCCGAGAAAAACGTTTGTGAGCCGAGTTATTGTCAATGTGTATAAATAGAATAAAAAGATAAAGGGATCAAAAGAATGTTTGTAATGCACAGCAAAGAGAGAGAGAGAGCGAGTGGAAAAATTGTAATGAAAGCGGATCTGGCTGCGGTGTCGGCGCCGCTTCTGGGAAACAGTGCTTCAGTAGAATGTAAACAATGACGTGCTGCTGTTTCCTTATCAAACACGAGGCCCGTCCTTCTCTCGCCCTCGTGAATCAGCGTTTATCAACAGCAGCTCGGAGCCCGGAGCTTCTCTGTTTTTCTCAGCAGGTACACATTCCTGCCATAGTTTGCGTGTTTTGTCCATGTAAGGCTTCGAACGGTTCAGGGTGGGAAGGATGTTTGCACCGGGGAACGACACGCAACACTTTAGAACCACATTTTACTGACCATTTACAGCACTTTAATGCCACAAACGCAAACAAGTGCAGGCTTTATTTCTTAGGATTTGCAAACTTTCCATCAGTCAGAGCAATGAGGGGAAGTTTTAATATTGAAAAGCAGAAACAAACTACTTAGAGTGTTGAATACAATCCAAATGTAATCTTGTGTTGCTTTTTCATCACCTTTTTGTCGCCTGTTTTGTTGCGTTGTCACTTTTGATGCTTTTTTTTGTGGCTGCGTTTTCATCCTCTCATTTCTGTCACTAAGCTTTTAGATCAGAGTAAAAGTCGAACTGTAAGAGGTTTAACTCTCACCTGGAAACATATGAATAGCCTATAATCTTCACAGTAGTTTCTCCAGAGAGTCATTGTGGATATTGTAACTTTTTTTCTCAAAATTGATTTTCGCCGACAGAATCTCCACGAAGCAGACTCCACATTTTCACATTCTTCAGAAGAACTTTCAATATTTAATTCCCGCCTGATTTATTGAGCTTTATTATACGGCCCTTCACAATGCAAGTAGAACACTCCATTGACTTGAATGGGATTTTCAACAATCTACCGGTCATTATTTTCCGATATAAGACCTCTGAAAAAAATAATGTCTTTCATATCAGTCCAGTAGTAGAGACACTATCTCTGTCCCCGTCCATAAGAGAGAAGTTGGGGGAATCACTCGTGAAGTTAACGGGAGTCCGACTTTCAACTTACCCAGAGCTTCACCACCATTCCTCCTCTCGAACTGCACCTTCAACTAAGTAGCTAGCCTTGTCGCTACTAGCCTAGCCACACTGCCTGGAATCACAACAAACAAAACGTTACCAAGCAACGCGTAAAACTTTTGGGAACTATTTGCCACTTATAAAAGTGTATGAAGTTTATTTTGTGTGTGTTCACTTGGCAAATAGCCGTATAATAAGCGGGATAATGTATAGAACGCTATAATGACCAGCGTTCTATACATTATCTCTTACTTAAACCCCAGAAACCGAGGCAAAATGTGGATTTTTTGATAGATTTTTTTTTAAAACTTAGTTTAACCTCTTAACCCTCACCTGAACCGAGCACATTTTCTCCAGTTTGGCTTTACCCAAATCTAAAAGCTTTACAAACAGTATTAAAATAGCGACGAAAAATGTCTCGAAAACACGACATATAAGCAATAGTCAAATCAAAAATGATGAAAAAGTTGCGATCACTTTTGTAGGTCTCAGCTTTCAAATGGGGCGTTACACTGTTGCTCTCCAGCCGAGAAGCTTTTAGATTTGGGTGAAGCCGAACTGGAGAGACAGTTCAGTAAGAGGTTAAACTGATCTTTTTCCATTGCTTTTTTTTTGTCGCTTTGTTGCCACTTTTCTGTTTCTCTTTTGTGGCGTTTTCTTCCTCGTTTTCGTTTCATTTTTGTTGCTACTTTTTTTTTAGATTTGGGTAAAGCCAAACTGGAGAAAACGTGCTCGGTTCATCGAATTTTTTTGTCCCAGTTAATCCAAGTTTATTCAAATACTAAAGATATCCATCCATTTTAAGAAATCCCAAATAATTCTATGCAGAAATATTGAATCAGTGCAATTTATTTATTTCAAACTCTAAACCCAACTTTCCTGGATGATCTCCCTGTAAAAACCCAGATCTGTTGCTGAGTTTTTTGTCTGGAGTGATTCATAAATCGGCTCTCTCCTCACACCTTGAACAGCGATGAGCACTGAGCGTGAATCACTTGGATGCAAAAGGTAAACGAGGTTTTGTTTTTCTGTTGTTTGAGCGGTGACGGTGACTAACTCCTGAGTCACGCTTCAATCACCCGACCTCTCGCTCAGACACTTCAGGAAACGGCGGAATTTATTAATAAACGGTGAGATAAAATGACCGTGAGAGACGAGGGCAGAGGCGTGGGCAGAGTCGGACACATTTAGGCCGCGGGGAAAATGGAAATAGCAACATGTTATTGTGAGCGATAATTCACGGGAACAGCTCAATTTATCAGCTCATTGTGTCTCCCACCTGAGCCGAGGGCGTTCTCTCCAGTTCAGCTTTACCCAAATCTCAAACGGTCACAGCCTATAGGCCAGTGTGACGCCTCGTTTGAAAGCTAAGACCTACAACACTCATCGATGGAAGATCTCGAATGAACTGATGTCGCATTAAGAATCATTCGGTGATAGATGGCAAAGTCAACTGGGAATAGGAATGTTTGCATAATTACTATTGTTGATGAAATACAGCAGTGGTTCTCAACCTTTTGGAGCCTCGACCCCCATTATAACAACTAACCTCTTCACCGCTATGATACCATAGAAATGCTTTAGCCTTGCCCTAGCCTAGCGCCACTAAGCTCTTCAAATATAAGAACTGCATGAATTTAAGAAAAAAATATCTCCAGACATCAACAACACTCTGGATAACTAGGAAATGAGGCCCTATGTCAAAAATCCTGAAATATCCCTTTAACCCAAATATGCTTTGACCTGAATTTACCACAGGATTAATAAAGCATAACTTAACTTTATTTATTTATTTACAAGGGGCAATGAGTAACTAGACAAATGCTTTAAAAATGATTCAGAAATTATGGAAAGAGATTTGAGTGCCCGAGGTTTGTTCCACATGAAGAGCTGTGCCTGATCCGATCTCTCATGTGACTATTTTCCAAGAATCGCCTACATGGTCTGCTGTAGAAAAATCTGGCTTCATTATTTATGTTCTGAATGAGAAATATCTGAATGAAATGTGTCATTTTTTTTATGGCTCATACAAATATTTTCTCTAAAAACAAAACCTTCTGGGTATGATTAAGTAATGTCACTTGTTTTCAGCTCCCATCCTATTGTCAATATTGTATCTTTATTTGTTTGGGGCTCATGTCCTCGCTTTGGCTAATTTCCACCTATTAGCGCACACACACCCACAAACACACTCTCATTCATCCTAGTGACCCTATTGTATATGTTTTAGTAGTAGGGGCAACGGGTGATAATGAGTTTTTTAGGTCTTAGCTCGCCATCAGAGGGCTCTCATACCGGAGCCTGAACGAAAACAGCTGAGAATGTCGTTCCTGCAGTCCAGAGGTTACAAGAGGCGATCCGCGCTCCACGAGGACACTGAAGTTTACGCAGTTTACACAAGGGGGCGCGGCCTGGGGCTTTTGCGTCACCGCGTGTATAAAACACCGCCCTGCCGCTCCGTCCGCGCTCATTCCTCACCGCGCGTCACCGAGGGAACACCTGTAACACACGCTTTATACCAGTCTGTCAAAAAAAAAAAAAGTGTTACAAAACTCTAAACATGGAGGTGAACGCTGAAGCCAGACGGATATTAGCGGTGTCTATCAGTAAACTGTACGCTTCTCGCAGTCAGAGAGGCGGGCTGAGGCTTCACCGGAGCCTGCTGGTGTCTCTGGTCATGAAGTCCGCCCGGGATATCTACCACTCCTCGGCGGCCGCTATGGAGAAAGCCGCCGCCGCCGCTGAAGCGAGTCTCGTCAGCACGGAGGAGGCTATGGAGGCTATGGACACCGCCGAACAACAACAACAACAGGCGCCGGAGAACCAGCCCAGCGAGGACAAGGAGAACCAGAGCCCCAACCAGCAGCGACCGAGCCGGAAACGGCCCGGGAAAGTGTCCGCCGTGCCCGACTTCCTCCCCGAGAAACGAGCGAGGCTGGAGCCGGGAGAGGAGCGACACGAGGCGCCCGTGAGTCCCAACAGCTGCCGGGGGACGCTAACGGAAACTCTGTCCGCGCTGCCGCTGAACAGAGTCGTCATCGCGGCTTTTTGAACTGATAAAGACGGGGGGTTTTAAAGCTCCAATGTGACTGTAAAAGCTGAAATAAAACAAAAGTCCCAGTCGACGAAAGTCTGACCTACGCGGGGGTGCTTAGTTGTCCCCCCCCCCCTCAACCCCGAGGTAGAGGGAGTACGAGGCCGGGGGAGAGAGGCTGCCTGCCCCGCCGGCCGAGGCGAACTCCTGCGCGGCCACAGCGAGGAAGGAGCTCCCGGGGAAGAAGGAGAAGTAGCCGAAACGGGAAAGAAAATGGCGGCGGTAAAAAAAAAAAAGTTCGAGAAAGAAACTTTTTTTTGTTGTTGTTGGTAGTTTTACGAGGAGGGACAAACTTGGGCTTTGTTTCGGGGGTGATTCACGCCTGAATCCGTGACTGTGCTGCTGACTCAGTGGATGTGGTAACAACATTCACCCATTCACAACAACAGGGACTTTATCACCGATTATTACTCATGAACTGACGTGTAAAGTCCAGCGACACGAACGATAACGACGTGTTCAGTGCGATTTAACATTTAAAACCTACGTGTTTTTGACATTACAGGTGATTTTATTCCAATTTTAACATGGTTTTGTGTTAACCTTTTTTTTTAAATGTGGTATTTGTGAAGAAATGGCTATTCTGGTGACATAAGCCATTTTGTTTTTTTTCTTGTAACGTGTTATCAGAATGTAAATTGGTCACGCAACACTCTTAGAACATTGTGTTAAGCCAATACTTTGACATTTACGACAAGTGAACAAGCGCGAGCTATTATTAAAATGTAAATCAGACACGTGTTTGTTGACAGGGAAGACTTTAAAATGAATTGTACTCTCTGGGGGGGATTTTGTTTTGGTCAAGCCTTTTGTCTGTAACGCGCCCGAGAGAGTTTTGCGGAAGTTTTGTTTTTAATGTTCAACGAAAAAAGGAACCGGTCTGACCCTGTAGTTTCCCGGTAATTCACGTGACGTGTTCCTCTTCTGAGTCATGTGTGGAGAATCGAACCGGCAACTCCTCCCTAAAGCGGAAAAGAACCAGGGATCAGGAGAGACGGGGATTTCCTGAACCGGGAAGGAAAGACAAAAACCCGCCGCCAGGACAGACCGGACTTTGTTCCAAACGCACGGACAGATAACAGATACTACTGATGGGTTTCAGCTAAAGAGATAAAGGAGTTAACCGCTGGAACGAGCTTTATGTTAAAGTCTATGGACATCTGGAATACCTCACATTCAAAGCTGCTATCATTTCGTCGTGTAAATATTTGAATGTTGTAAATATTTTTAATAAACGAAATGTGAAGTTTTTATAAAAGTCATTGTTTGGATTGTTTTTCTTTATAACGAGGAGTAGAAGGATTTAGAATAGACACATAATGATAAATCAACATGATAATAGATAATAACAGCTGACTGGTAAACATATGGTGAATAACAGTCAATATAAATGCAGTACAATCGTCTATCCTGCATTTCTCACTGTTTTTTTTTACCGTCATGCAAATGATTAATTAGCGACTGAGACGAGCTTAAGTCTTTCCATAATGCAGTATTTACATTCCTCCGGCGGCTGAGAGAGGCCGTGTAAATGTCAGAAAGGTTCCGTGTGTGTAGAAGAAGAGGCAGTTTGGTTCGGTTATCTGATTTCAAACCTTTAGAGATATCGAGTTTCAGCTTTGGTTCTTCACCAGAGGTGGAAGAGAAGCTAAAGTGTTTACTCTAGTGAGCGTAACTTTACTTTGAAATACTTTTACTCAAGAAAAAGTAAAAAGTATGACCAAAATAATCGCTCAAGTTAAAGTAAAAAAGTACAGGGGAAAAGGCTGTCTGAGTAATGTCAGTAGTGAGAAACTGAGTGTAAACGTCTGATTTAATTTTCAATGGCGTCATAAATGTGGGAAACAAAATGTAAAATCCTGTGGGAATCGTGATATTTACAAAGAAAATTCTTAGAAAACGACAG
Organism: Neogobius melanostomus; assembly: GCA_007210695.1. Classification (NCBI taxonomy): domain Eukaryota; kingdom Metazoa; phylum Chordata; class Actinopteri; order Gobiiformes; family Gobiidae; genus Neogobius; species Neogobius melanostomus. The sequence goes on from VHKM01000244.1 coordinate 436,151, forward strand.
AAAATCGAAATAATTCTAAAGAACAAGGAGCACGAGACGAACTTTATTTGTTTTATTGATCAAAATGAAGCATTTGCTGCTTAAATATGAACAAAGTCTATTTTTATTAAAGTAAGAAACAGATACTTCATTATAATTTCACTCCAGTAGAAATAAAAAAATACTGTATGATAAAACTCCTCCAAGAAGTACAATTTCAAGTACATTTGTATGTATTTGAGTAAATGTAACTGAGTATGACCCGCCTCGGATGATGAAAAACAATGTATGTAAAAATCCTCGTATTTCCAAAGGAATATGAAACGAGATTGTGGAACGAGTAACTATGTTTTTTACTTAAGAGTAAAGATACTTCATTGTAATATTACTTAAGTACAAGTAAAAAGTACAATATTATGGTAAAGCTATTCTAAGAAGTACAACTGAGTACTCCCCGCCTCTGCACGTCACTCATAATAAACTATTGTTTTGTAATTGTACATCTTGGCTACTACTTTATAGTAATGGGATTTATTAGGAACCAAATCTTTGGGATCCATTCATTTAAAAGAGCCGCTCGAAAGTCTAATTAAGATTTTAAAGAAACAAGTCAGAAAACTTATATTCATTTACACCTCATTTGCTCAAAGGCACACATTTGTATTAAAATGACTAACGCTTAACTTTACCTCGTGGAAACGTCCGATTGCTTTATGTTTAATGTTTACTCACTTCACCTTAGATCAACCCGACAAAAGTACAACGTGTTCTAATATAGTAACCGGTGTAGCTGAGGTTTTCATGACTCAAACAAGTGAAAAGGTTTTTGTAAATACTCTACATTCCTATTACTAATCTATTGAATCATACTATTACTGTCACTTCTACCACTATAGCAGAGACAGCCCTCACTGCTACAGTATTACTACAGTACTACTGCAGTATTAATCCCTCTTTGGGGGATTAATAAAGTATTTATCCATCTATCATCAAACAAACAGCGGTCCCGGTCATACCAGAAGTCCCACCCCTGCTTCACACGAGCACTCATGGGGCGTATAGGGATAAGGTGGATATTTCTGAAATGTGATGCTCAGAAAGTTTTGGAATATAGTCCTTCAAAAATGTAAATATGTACATTTTATAAACAGAATTGCCCACCTTCAAAGTTCTCTGCCAGATCTGTAACAATTCTACAATAATGAACAGAAGAAGTGCCTAAAGAAATCAGACTCTTTATCGTCCATCCATCCATCCATTTTCTTCCGCTTTATCCGGGGCCGGGTCGCGGAGGCAGCAGTCTCAGCAGAGATGCCCAGACTTCCCGATCCACGCACACCTCCTCCAGCTGTTCTGGGGGACCCCGAGGCGACACCAGGCCAGCTCGGAGACATAGACTCTTTATCGTCATCAGTGTAAATAAGATACTTCATTGTAATATTACTTAAGTACAAGTAAAAAGTACAATATTATGGTAAAACTATTCTAAGAAGTACAACTGAGTACTCCCCGCCTCTGCACGTCACTCATAATAAACTATTGTTTTGTAATTGTACCTCTTGGCTACTACTTTATAGTAATGGGATTTATTAGGAACCACATCTTTGGGATCCATTCATTTAAAAGAGCCGCTCGAAAGTCTAATTAAGATTTTAAAGAAACAAGTCAGAAAACGTATATTCGTTTACACCTCATTTGCTCAAAGGCACACATTTGTATTAAAATGACTAACGCTTACAGTGGGAATCATTTTAACTACCGCATATGAATAAAACTTTGTCCAACAATGAATGAAAATCTTCAAGTTGTTGTTTCTGCTCATGCTGTTTTAGTGTTTACTCAATTAAATCATTGCAAAACAACACACAGTGCACCCTTAACAGCCGGAAACAGATAAAACATTAGCATTAGGTATCGACTTCACTCACTGATATCAAAGGGATCACTTTGAACATGAAAATCTGAAATAGCCTTAACCTCAGTGAACCTCACACAGTGCACGGAAAATACTGATAAAATGACTTTACCTCGTGGAAACGTCCGATTGCTTTATGTTTAATGTTTACTCACTTCACCTTAGATCAACCCGACAAAAGTACAACGTGTTCTAATATAGTAACTGGTGTAGCTGAGGTTTTCATGACTCAAACAAGTGAAAAGGTTTTTGTAAATACTCTACATTCCTATTACTAATCTATTGAATCATACTATTACTGTGACTTCTACCACTATAGCAGAGACAGCCCTCACTACTACAGTACTACTACAGTTCTACCCATCTATCATCAAACAAACAGCGGTCCCGGTCATACCAGAAGTCCCACCCCTGCTTCACTCATGGGCGTATAGGGATAAGGTGGATATTTTTGAAATGTGATGCTCAGAAAGTTTGGAATATAGTCCTTCAAAAATGTAAATATGTACATTTTATAAACAGAATTGTCCACCTTCAAAGTTCTCTTTAACAATTCTACAATAATGAACAGAAGAAGTGCCTAAAGAAATCAGACTCTTTATCGTCATCAGTGTAAATAAAACCTAATGTTATTATAAACAGACGGGTTATTTCTGAAGTTCGGGTTGAGTTTCTGTGATTTTAATCCGGAGTGAACGGGTTCGAGGCAGAGCTGGAGGAACCTGCCGCGGCCGGCGCCAAAAAAGGGAAAAAGAACAACATTTAGGGCAGATTACGACAGAGGCCACATCCTGAGACTGACACACTTTCAGAGCATTACGCAACACGGAAAAATGTGCAGGGAGGAGCCACGGCTAATACTACAAGCACTACTACTACTGTGACTCCTACTGTGACTGCTGATGTATATGTTTATAGACAGTAGACTGAGGTGGTTTCTTAAGTCATAGGTCCCTGATTTAGCTGCAAAAAGGTTTCTGGGTTACATGGATTATAGAGCACAGGATTGTGTCATCAAAGCCACTGAGGTTTCTGGGGAAATGGTTAAGTCTCATGATACTAAAGGAAAGGGAAGTTTAAAATCCTGGAGCTACTCTTTTCTGTCCTTTTTGTGTTGTTTTTAGCTATCGGTCGTCTATGGACAATGTATTTCATGGTTGATTTGTAACATAAAATCTTGACGTGTTTGTGAAGTCATTATATTTGAGTGGAAGGCCAAACCATTTCTTACTAACTAACAATGAAATGATCATTACTCATCTGTCTGGTTACAATCATGACAACATTGCGTTTGGGCCTTGGCTGGTTTGGCAGAGGAAAAACATTTGCTCTACAAAGTGATTTCATAAGATTCAAAAGCCTGCTACTGCTCCTACATTTACATCACATTTTCTTTCATCTGTTGGTTCATTTGTCTATCTGTGAGAAACAAAAACAACTTGAACAGATAACTTGTTTACCTTAATAAATCCTTTCCGTAGTCCGTCTGGGGGTAATACAAGTGTTAATGGGATGATTGGGGGGTCTTTCATCTCCCTCTGGTGTCTCTGGACAGAAAACTGAAATTGCAACTTCCTTGCCCCCGACCCGGAGCCCCAATACACATTAATGGAATCACGTAGAAGAAGCTAACAGGCTAACGGGCAAAGCTAACTGTGGGCTAGCGCCACTTAAACAGTATTTACAGCCAAGTTTGAGTGAAAAAAAAGATCTCCATTGTGTAACTGGATGAACAATATCCCTCTGTCCCTTTGTCTTTTCTGTCAGTGTAGTATTTATTCTCACGGACAATTAATGAGTAAAAAAACACAACATGCTACGACACCTGCAGTGGCGCTTATGGCCTCTAGGGGCATGAGTTACTTGGTACTGCTTTAATGTGTGTTCCAAAATCATCAGTGTCCATCATAGACATATTATTAATAGACTGTCATTCCTCACTCCTCCCCGTTTACCACAATGACCACGTTCGAGGGGGAAATCATGGCGGATTTACAGGCTCCTCCTCCCCAGCTCTGATGAAGCATGTTCCTAATAAGGGCATAAGGGCGGGATCTTCACTGTAGACTCGGCCCTTGTGTGACGTGTAGCTCGCGCAGATCCAATGCTAACAGTCAGACCCCCGTTAAGTAGGAGATTTCTAAAAAAATTTGCTACCATAACCAGCCCGGTGCCCCAGATTGTTTTTAACCCAGCGTAATCACAGGAGGAATATCGAGCTCTAGCCACTTCTAAAACATTAGGCACCGGGCATTAAAGCTGTTTTTAACGTGTCTAAAGTCCAATGCATTCCAATGGCGGCCATATGGAGGTACTACAGCAATAGCGGAGCAATGGCGGCCTCCAGTGTCGTAGTCACAAAGCAGAGCAGTCAGCGGCCATTGGTGTCCATCAGAGATCTGACCTCGCTCTGGAAGAGTCGGTCACTAAGAAGGCTGGTCAGATCATAGACTTAGATCAGAGACACATTATCGTCATGTTTTAGATTTTAGATTTTACTTGCCTGTGAGCCAAACAAATCGTTATTAGAACTCATTTATCCCTTCTGCGATAAGCTTTTTAAATTCAAACTAAGAGCTTGTGTTTTTACTTTGTCTTGCTGAACCTTTGTGAACCTGTTGTGACACATACTTCAAATGTTTGTTCTGTGTGTATGTTTGGCCCTTCACGGGACTAATACAGTTTTCTCATTCTCAAATCCACAAATGTTTCCTCTAATAATTTTTCTATATTTGCAACACGGTCTGGATTAACGTAACGAAGCAGGAGGATGGCAGGGCATCTGACACGCAGCAAATGTAGAGTAATTTCAAGGTCAAGGTCAAGTTTATTTATAAAGCACATTTAAAACAACATGAACAAACATACGTGTGTATAAAATGCGATACAAATGTAAGGTAGACACAAAAAAAGCAGTGTACAAATAGCCTACTACAATCACAATGACTTTTACAACTGATGATATTAGAAAAACAAACGCGGTGAAGTGTGTGGATATTTTTAGGTCGAGGAAGAATGTGTTGTGAAAGTCAGAGACAAAAGCCGTAAGTTCAGGTCAGACCAGATTCCAGAGCGTCCTGCGTCACTGAGTATCAGGGAAACATCTGCTCAACGTTTATTTATTATTTTAAAATGTGTCTTTATTTGTGCACATTATCAACTTTGCTGTGAGTGTTACAGAGTCGAAAGTATGCAGGTGATGTCATGGAATAGCAACAGCCTGGAAACAGAAGCCAAATGAGTGGAAATCCTACATTTGTTATATTATATAACAAATACATTTGTTTTGAGCCAGAACATGATGTAAGCTCACTCTCAAACTGGGGCACGGGTCAAACTGGTGATACCTGGGCTTCTTCTGGTGGTACCCAGGGTCATCTGCCATTTTAGACTGTTCATTCATGGTGAAGAAATGCATTGAAATTTATTCTATTTCTGTTATAGACTGTCGACAAAATTCCTGTATTTTTGACGACAAATCTAAATAATGGATGGATAATAATGGATATAAATGTATGATTTTTTTATTTTGTTGACTTTTTTCCTTCAGATTTTGGATATCTTTAGTTTTGAATTAGCTGGTTATTGTTGGTAAAAAAACTGTAAACATTCTAATTTCACCTTGTCTTTTGGGGTTAAAACTTAATAAATCTGTCTGGGACCTAATATTGAAAAATCCCTATGAAAAATCTTTAAAAAACTTCAAAATATTGTTCAATACAAGACTTAAATTAGACGTACTTTTACAAAAATATTCAGTTTTCAATCACAAATTCATGAAATACAATGTTACAAATGTCATAAATGTGTCATAAAACTGTTCAATATCCGGAATAATTGTCTTGAAATCATCCTGCGATCCCCACTTTGGGAACCCCTGCTCTAAACCTGGAAAGACAATATTTGTATTTCACTCCATAATGGTCCAGTGCTGTTCGCAATGTGGCGTCTTAGCCCCCAAACTGTTTATGTTTATGATAAATCCGTGTTATGTCACGGTGAGCGCTGAGACCAGACTCTGACCCGACCGAGGCGGGATTAACGACGCAGAAAAAGTGGGTCATTCCGGGGTTTATGTCAAAATAAAAATGCGTGTTTGATGCCCTACCGTCCCTCTACACTCTATAGTCAAGGTTGCCAGTTATCAGCAGTGAAATTTACCAAAAAATGCATCAAACCTAATCCAATTTCTAATGTTTTGTCCTAGATTTTAGCTTCCTCTGCACTCCTCCAGCACTCATGGCCTTGAATCTCAGGATTTGTCATTGAAAATTAAGATCTTAAATAATAAATAGGCTAAAATTAACATATTTTACATTGAAAACAGCTTCACTGTGACTAAACATGATCTGTTTCTGTGCAACATTGATATTTTTCTTAAATTTTAGTCCAAATCTATTAATATTTTTTGCATCCTTTTTAAAGTGTTTCATATGATTCCTTTATTCTATTACCAGGGAAAAACATTAGTGAGATTTTTCTGTAGGGATTTATGACATATGGTCAAATAAACTAATCCAGATGCGTTTGTGTTGACAGATTACAGAGGTTTAGAGGCTTCCTGTGATTCTGTTTATGTCAGTGATGTCAGTGAGGGGCGGGGCCAGAGGTATTTTCAAACTATGAGACAACAAGGAAACAAATGTTTTACGGTAAAGCATTTAATCAGCTGTCGAGGCCTAAACTAGGGCTAAAGTTGAACTATACCAGGAAATGAAACAAGATCATATTTTATGATACAGTTCTGGAAACCACAACTGCCAGCACTCTACTTTTTTTTTGTATGGATGGGTTTGGTCTTGTTTTTATTATTGTCAATTTAACACCCAGTTTAAGTGCTCCCTTTATTTATACATAAAGTAAAGGAACATTTGGAGTTACACAGTGTTTTGAGCAGTATACTGTATATTATTACTTACTTTCCATAAAAATGCAAGACCAGGTGTTCGATTTTGCACATTTTATATAATGTGTAAAACATTTAGACTTCCAGACTATCACTTTAACCCCATTAATGATCTTTGGGATGTGCTGAAGACGTTTTTGAAACAACTCCACAGCGAATGTGCTGGAATTTAAACTAAAGGTGCAAAAAACACATATTTGTGGTGACTTGTGTTTGGGGTCGGGGCAGTGCGCTTATTTCAAGAGTAAAATTCAAAGATATAACCATATTAACCTTCCGCTTCATGTTTTTCCAATAGAACAGAGTTTATTTCGAGTAAATATTAACAGTGCAACACATTATTTCTGTCACTCAGCTGCTGGAATTCCCAAAAGAAATAATGTGGTGCAGGAAAAGACACACTGATAATACTTGACCTTGAACCTGGACAACAGGAGGCACAAATCTCGCACTAAACTTGGGTTAAACCAGGATCAAACCGGATCTGAAGCCGGTCCAGCAGCTCCGGGGTTAAGGCTTGCGATGAAGACAGGAAGTGATGATGCGTCGAGGTGTGGGAGGATGCTATTTTTAGCTCCAAGCTGCAGCTGTGTCCGAGTCGGCTGCACCTGTTCCACATGTTCTCTTCTGTAGAGACATGTAAATATAACCATCAGAGGAGTCAGAACGAGGCCCGGGACGGACTTATGCTGGTGCTCAGGCCCTTAGTACAATATAGAACCTTTCCCTGCAAGTTCAAACATGTGGGTGCGAGTTCCCGATAACATCCAGAGTAAATCCCATCTTATGCTTGATTCACTCTGTAACAATAATAGTGAATTTCTCCATTGTGAGATCAATTAAGTCTAATCTTAAAGGAGCAGTCAAATCCTTAGTTCATGATTACGTGAAATATTGTGCCAGCAAAATAAATACATTTATTATATGTATTATATTATATTATATTATATTATATCAAGTGGAGCTCAGTTACCCGGGAGGAGCTCGGAGTAGAGTCACTGCTCCTTCACGTCGAAGGGAGCCAGCTGAGGTGGCTAGGGCATCTGTTCCGGATGCCTCCTGGTCGCCTCCCTCGGGAGGTGCTCCAGGCATGTCCTATTGGGAGGAGGCCTCGTGGAAGACCCAGGACACGCTGGTGGGACTATGTCTCCGAGCTGGCCTGGTGTCGCCTCGGGGTCAGAACAGCTGGAGGAGGTGTGCGTGGATCGGGAGGTCTAGGCATCTCTGCTGAGACTGCTGCCTCCGCGACCCGGCCCCGGATAAAGCGGAAGAAAATGGATGGATGGATATTATATTATTATATGTATTGCAAGTTCTTTGTCATTTTATGTTTTCATTTAAAAATAAGGCGTTTTATGCCTAAAAATGCCAAATGTCCCATTTTGGTGATGAAATCTGAATAATGGATCGAGCCACGTTCAAATTTAAAGTTTTATTTATTTATTTTTTTGTTTTGTTTACATATTGGTTACAAAGACTTTTTCAGAGGAGATTTTGGACATGTTTAGTTTTAAAATCTGTAAAAACTGAAATTTCGCCTTGTCTTTTTAAGAATTCAAAACTCAATAAATCAGATTAGGGATTAGATATTAAAAAATTCCACAAAAAAATCTCTAAAATATTATTAAATTCAAGACAGGAAAGTTTGAAGTCTGTTAATGTCACATTTGTGCGACATTGTGACAAATGTGAGAAATGCTCCAGGATCAATTGTTTGGAAGGTTTTCACTGCTGACGGCGTCTCTCACCAGAAAACCTACAAAACAACTGAGTCCTGGAGCGTTGTAGAGACCACTGTGATGGAAAGTAAAGGCACTGCTGACCACTCATACAGCCACTGGGTCACTACAAGGTCAAATACAGCTAAATATCTACTTTTTTTCCCATATAAAAAGTTGCATAATGCTCCTTTAACAACTGTTCATAAATCTGTATGAATAGCCCAACTAGTTACAGTTTGTCGGCAAGCTTTGGAAATGGAAAGGTGAGGAAAACACTTCACGTATGACGTTCGCGCTTCTCAGAACAGCCACCGGGGAAGAGTCAGAGATCACTCAAAGATGCGCGAGTTGGGTCGAAACGCAGCTCCAGCTCTGTTTTTGATGAGAGAACACGGTTTAAAATAAAATGAAATTATTGTGGGGTCTTCGCATCGACGAGGAGAACCAGAGGAGAGACGGTGTCAGTAAAACGTGAGTAAACTGTGAGATATGGATCAGTGGAGGAGGAGAGTGACGTATCACTCCCCTAATGCTCTCACTCCCTCTCTCTGCTCTGTGGTTCTGAGGAGGCAGATCAGACAGAACACAGTATGTGACTGCACAGAATATGAAGGAGTGAGAGATGACACAATTAAAAGTACCTAATCTTCACAATAACATGTTTAATTATTCACTAATTCAATGTTTCTCCACAGATTTATTTGTGAAATTGTCATTGTCAGTATCTCCACATAAGTAGCTCCTACAGACTCCAATCTTTCCACTCTTGGACTTAATATTATGAAGGTTTTTTTCAGAGGATTTTTGTAATATCTAATAACTAACCTGATATATTGAGTTTTGAATTTCCAAATATAAGGCAAAATTGAAATTTTACAGATTTCACGATCCAAAATCCTTCTGAAAAAGTCTTTGTAACTAATATGTTGCAAAATAAAAACATACATTTAAACCTGGCATCATTCAGATTTTGTCGCCGGCGATATATGGAACATTCTGGGCATAAAAGGTCTTAATCTAAAATGACAGATAATGTACAATACATTTTCTTCTCATATCTATGTCAGTAATCTACAGCAAAAGTTTCAAATTGATATCTGTCCCTATTCACCTGCAGCGTCCCGCCTTAATACTAAGACAAATGCACTGTTATGGACTGAAGACAGACATTTCCTTTATTAAGAAACGTCCAGCTCTTTCACGTTTATCTGACTGAACTACCAGGATGTGTGAGGATTACTGTTTAATAATCACTACTTGAAAATCCTTCATCCTGTCTTGTCGTCAAACTGTCAGACTTTTCACACCGAGTACCAGCTCATAAAATATTTGACCTTCCAAGTCCCACCAGCACACGATCCACATCAAACCTAAATCTGACCAAGGTCGTGCTTCATCTGGATGTGAACCATGTCTAAACCTGAAAAATACCCAAATCACTAAAGCATAAATGAGATGATCAGTAATTCAAATGAATAAAGTCTAAAAGCCCAAGTTCCACAGCACGAGAAACACTGGGTTCCTACTGCCCTCTAGTGGTGGCTGATGATAACACATGCTTGACATGAGAAATAGGTGGCAGTGAACTACTGAGACTTTCCGTGCTCCAGTTGTCATTCCCCACATTTAGGACCTTCCTTTATGTCTTTTGTGTGTTAGGGTCCATCTCCAGGCGTCAGCATGTCCCCGAAATGTCTGTACTCCTTCTTTTATAATATCTGTGAAGTGACACATTTTATTTATTTTTTTGCAGCACTTCTTCATTTGCTGCTGATACCACACCACGAGGGACCCGGTCGAACACTTTCTCCAGATCCACAAAGCACATGTGGACTGGTTGGGCGAACTCCCACGAACCCTCGAGCACCCGATGGAGGGTGTAGAGCTGGTCCAGTGTGCCGCGACCGGGACGAAAACCGCACTGTTCCTCCTGAATCTGAGGTTCAAAAATCCTTATTTTGGAGCCTCAGCTTGAATAATTTTCGTTTTATAATTTGAAAATATGTCTCTGTAAGAATGAAATAGTAACAATGAAATGCAGACGAAAGAGTTGGTGAAAATCTTGCTGCTGGCATTTGTTAAGTGGTGACGTCACAGCTCTACTTCCGGGTCCGCAGATGTGCGAGAAACTATAAAAAACTCTTTAATACCACAATCAATATTTCTGAAACTCAACAGAGAGTTACTGAACATACTTATTTATCAGGCCCATTAGCCAAAAGTGCTGAACCTACTGCTATAAAAGTCATATTTACCAAAATCGCTACATCCGGGTTAGCGGTAAAAAATGCTTACGGCGCAGCAGCTACGCTAAACCCGGAAGTAGCGACTTTAGTAAATATTACTTTTTTAGCAGCAGGTGCGGAATGTTTGGCTAATGAGTCTGACAAATAAGTAGCTTCAGTAACTCTCTGTTGAGTTTCAGAAATATTGATGGTTGTTTTTAAGAGTTTTTTGTTTTTTCTCGCATATTTGCCGGTCTGCCAGGACCCGGAAGCAGAAGTCGTGACGTCACACTTAACAAACGTATAGGAATCATTTTCTTGTTAATAACTTCCAGGTTGGATACGCTGTGTGAGCCAGAGCCGTTTTTTCCTATACGCAGACTGTACATAAGTTCAATTTCTCTGTGAATCTTTCTACTTAAATATGTAATGCTACGTTTAACATTGAATTACATCCAGAACTTCATTTGAAATATTTAGATGAATGAGACTCTTTACAAATGTTTTATTAAGCTTTTCTTTTTTGCACAAATGTCATCCTGTATTTAAAAGTACGACTTCCAACAGGCCCGGTTTGAATTGTGAGGCCGTCCTTCCGTGGACCCACCACCTGCAGAAGGAGCCATGGGGGCCGGTGCTATGTGACCTGGGCAGCTCCAACGGCTGCCCCCACGACCCGGCAACGGACAAGTGGAAGAAAATGAATGAATGAATGAATGAAGGACTTCCATTTCTTCAACACGGTCTTGTCCACAGCCTTCACCACTTGCTGGTGTAGGTCTTCCCCATGGTCTTTGCATCTCTCCCAGCTCTTCATCGCTCGTCCTTCTGCTGTGGCCTCGCCTTCATGCTCTGCAACTCCATCTTAAAAGTCTGTTAAGAAAACATTTACAATGCAATTAAATCCTACACGACGACAATTGACACGTTTTTTCTAAATGTACTAAATAAACCTGAAGCAATAAAGCATTGTATTGGTTCTTCTGATACATCACCATGTTGTCACAACACTGTCAGGCAGTGATAACAGAAGTACACAATTGGTTTCCTTAATAATTTTGATGCTGCTCAGTTAAGTTATCAGATGAAAATCATGAGATTTGTTGTTGGGAGTTTTAGTTTCTGATCAAAACTACTTTAAGCTTTTATTTTGTTCCACCTTTGTCTACAAATAATAGTGCAACCAGCTTAAAAGATACTTTTAAATTAAACATTTCAGTTTGACAAAATAATACAGTACACTGTACAGATATTTGCTTGAAATGTTGCAGAGTAAAAATAGTAAAAGCACATAAAAATTGCACTGTTACATTATTTTCACCACTGCAGTTAGATCATTGGTTAACAAAAATGTCACTGTGTCTAATTAAAGTACACATGGTAAATGTTGAGGTCTCAAATAATATTAAAACATATATATTGATTGAATGGTGTCAATATGTGGTGACAGACTTACAATTTAGTGTTTAACATTGTGTTGCTCTTCAAAGTGACCCCAAATGCATCGATTTCCTTTGCTGATTGACCTGCAAGAATAACAAATAATTATTACCTTAGTAAGAATAACCTGCATCTTATACTGATTAAGAAACAATTGGTTATTTCAATACAAAACTGTTTTCAAACAGGAAAAAAATATGCCTGCGGGTAGTAAATGGTGAGGAGGCTCTGGATCTATACAGGTGCTAAAACTAAACCTCTAAAACATGGTTGAGGACATACTTGAGTTATCTTTGTGATTCCTTCATTTAGGATAAATGTACAATTGACTGGAAGCAGGACTTTCAAGGAATGGAGTAGCTAGTGACTTAGCACAGACTTTGTCATTATGCATAATTAGCCATGTGTTCTGTGGCTTAACTCCTTTTTTTTTTTCTCTCAATACTGTCTCAAAAATGATAGTTATGTGAGTCACAGTGAGACAAAGATTTGGAGGTGATAGATTGAGGAACAGTATGTATTAAATGTCACGTAGCCTGAAGCTAACAGCCTTAGCCTTAGCAGCAGTTTTTCTTCCTGCTTATCAAGAGTGCAGACGTATCTCTGCTTGCTGCTGCCGCTTGCCTCTTTATTTGCTTTTTAAATCATTCTATTTTGGGCACATGTCTTGGATATGATTTTATTCTCTTCTTTTAAGTGAACCAAGGCTTTTTACTCATTTTGATGCCATTTTTACAACTCATTTGACGAACCAGCGACGACAATCTTGTCAACATGGCTGAGGGAGGAAGGCAAACATCGCCTTGTGAAAGCTGTCGGATGTATCAACAAGAAATTTCCCTGCTACGGGACAAGATTTATGCTCTAGAGACGGAAAGAGGACTTAATGACACGCTCCCTGTGGAACCCGGTAAGAAGACGGAAAAAACTGATACTTGCAACCTGAAGCTAAACGATACCATAACATTTCCGAAACTAAACAGACAACTTGGTGCTAGGCCAAAGCAAAGACAACATGCTCGTAAAAATGCACCTGGAATAAAGTTAACAAACAGATTTTCACCTCTCTCAGAGGATGTGTATAACAAGCAGAAAATGTCAGAGAGAAACACGGAACAAGAAGTCAAAACAAAGATGGAGAGAAAAACTGTGCCAAGTGTCAAGGCCAGAGATATCCTATTGCTTGGGGACGGAGCCATATCTAATATAAACAATGAGATAATGACTACAATCACTTATCCGTCTGCTACAGTTTCTGACATCACAGACGTTCTAAACAAGGAAATTACAAACAACCCTGGAATAAATAAACTTGTTTTACATGTTGGTGCTGTTGACACAAGAAACGGAGAGTCTGAAGTCCTGAAAGAAAAGTTTAATAAACTTTTTGAGAGACTCGATTGCCTGGACAAAGACGCGATACAAATTTTCATCAGTGGACCTATCCCAAACATCGACGGGAGAATAAACAAATTCTCCCGGCTGTTTCAGTTGAATACATGGCTGTCAAAAGTCTGTAAGTCAAGAGGACTGTATTTCATAGAGAACTTTAATCTTTTCTGGAAACGCGACGATCTGTTTAAAGGAAATGGACCACATTTGAGCAGAGGTGGAGTGAGACGACTGACGGAAAATCTCCTCCACGCTCTGCAGAATCCGTGGAGGCCTGAGCAACAAGAGAGAGCAGAGAGGAGCATGAGAAGAGCTCCTGGCTCACCAGCAAAGGTTTCGCCTGCATCCCCAATAAAAGATTCAGTCGCAGCTGCATCATCTGCACCTACAGTAAAGGACTCAGCCACAGTTTAGGATCCAGCCACAGCAGCACCAGCAGCACCTACAGTAGAGGACTCAGCCACAGTTAAGGATCCAGCCACAGTTAAGGAATCAGCTGCGCCGGAAAACATCTCAACCATAGCAGCGGCGCCACCTGCATCTGCATCTCCGGGGAAAAGCTCCGCTTCAGCACCACCTGCATCTATAGTAAATGATTCAGCCGAAGGAGCACTTTCTTCAACTCCACCGCAGGCCTTGAGCCCGACTGGTACATCTACACCCTCCAGAGATTTTTCTGAATCATTCCCATCACCAAAGTCACCTATGGGATTTCCCAGCCATTTTGAAGCCTTGATAAAACAAGGGATTCAAATGACTCCCCTCACTCCAGTCATGTCAAGACCAAGGCTTTCATCCCCGAAGAAGTATCATGCCCCTCCCCCACCTCCGATTTCCAGCAGCTTCACTGCTGCTGTCTAGGACATTAAGGCCTCTGCGTTGCTACCATGCATAGCAAACTCAAAACCAACCAGAGGTCCATAGAGGGAGTGTGTTCTTCTGAAACAATTAGTACAGTCAAACAACATAGATTAGATAAGAGGGCAACAGTCAGACCGTCCAATCAAAGAACTCTAATCCATATCCCTTGCAAAAAGATTCCATCCACTCAAACACAGATAAATCTCAAACATGCTGTACTCAATGCCAGATCGTTAAAAAACAAGTCCTTTTTAATAAATAGTTTTATTTCTTCTTATAATCTAGATTTTATGTTTTTAACTGAAACATGGCTTGACAAAAACACTGGTAACGCAGTTTTGATTGAGTGTAGTCCATCAAATTTCAATTTTGTGTCTGAAACACGCCAAAACCAGAGGGGCGGGGGTGTCTGTTCAATATTCAGGGACAATATAGTCATCCACAAGTTGTCATTTGGGGTTTTTCTATCATTTGAGTATGTGTCTTTCAAAATGGAGATAAAACAATCTTCCATTCTTTATATGACTATTTACAAACCACCACAGAATTGTTTTATCGAAGACTTCACTGAATTACTTTCATTTATATGCACTGATTTTGATTGTTTGGACATTTCAGGTGATTTTAATGTGCATGTGGATGTGACCAATGACAGGCATGCAAAAGAACTTAATGCTGTTCTTGAAATGTTTGGTTTAACTCAGCACGTGAGTGAGGCAACTCACAACAAAGGTCACACTCTAGATCTAGTTATTACAAAAGGTGTTAATATATCAAATGTGAATGTTGTTGATGTTGCTTTATCTGATCATTTTTGTGTCTTTTTTGACTTGTCTGTTACACCAAAACCAGTGGTTGGGCCTGGAGTTATTCAAAGAAGACACATAAATGATACAACAAGGACACAGTTTATGGAAATGATCAGATTTGAAATCCTCCATGTTCAAATGTTGATAATCTGTTGGACTCTTATACATCAAGCGTCTTAAATAGAGATGTAACGATTCACTCAAGCCCCGATTCGATTCGGTTTACGATTTTAAGTTCCCGATATCGATTTTTTCCGATTTTTTTAAACCTTTTTTAAGAAAAGAATATGACCCAGTCATACCAAAGTTTCTTTTGTTTTAACATCTGCATTTTTGTCCTTGTAACAAACTCCAACTGTCTCAGTAAGAGAACTTTACATTACAAAAAATTACAAGACATGAAAATGAACTATAATCATTTTGACATGTGTGCTTGTAAATTTACATGTTTTCAGCATAAATAAAATGTGTAGCAAAGCAAACATTTTGAGATTATATTATTTTACCAAACTTTTTTTTTTTTTTTTGCAGTTTGAACATAATACTACCATTTAGAACTGATTTTACAGTACAGTTTTTTTCACCCTCGAACCCCTCACAGCCTCCCGGTGCAGCCTTTGTAAACATAAGGAGGAAAAAGACATGACAGCTCCTGTAGGTATTGGATTATTTGACAAGCGGACATTTGATGAGGATTTCAGCAGAATCAGAGCAGGTTGGTCAGATGTTTGTCAGTTTACGATCTTTGGTAAACTTCTGTCAAAATGCTAAACTCTGCGTTAGCCGCTAACGCTAATCTCGTAGCGGCTAACTTTAGCTGCGTCTGCTGCTTCGATGCCTACACGTGTATGTGTTTACATGGTGTGGCGTGTGTTGGGGGTGAGGCGGGGGAGGTGTGGAGCTTGTCTTGAGAAAAAGTTAACGTCGTTAGAAACAACGAGCTATGTTCCGGTCTATTTCGGTCGCGCAAAATGGAGCAGCTGAGGGTGGCTTTAAAATCGATTCTTTTATTTTTTACATCGATTCACATTTTATGAATATTAAATCGATTTTAAATCGATTTTCGATGAATCGTTACATCCCTAGTCTTAAATGTTTTGGATACTATTGCTCCTGTCAAGGTAAAAATGGTTAACAATAGACAAAAGGCACCTTGGAGAAGTGAAGATTCGGTCAGGGCACAGAAAAGGGAGTGCCGAAAAGCCGAAAGGAAATGGCGCAAGTCAAAGCTCCAGGTTCATTGTGAGATATACAAAGAAGTGCTTTGTGAGTTCAACCAGATTTTGCGTGGAGAAAGGGAGATGTACTTCTCTAAAATCATCGCAAACTGTAGAAACAATTCTCGTGTTCGGTTTTCCACAGTAAACAGATTAACTAACCCTCCAGTTTCACTGCCCTTAGAACTAATCTCTACATCTAAGTGCAATGAGTTTGCAATATTTTTTATGATAAAGTCCAAGGCATAAAAAATGCCATAATTTCCACAACACAAATAGCAACCCTGCCACCAGCTAGACACCTTGAGCTGACACATTTCACACCTGTTACTGACAAAACAATCGAAGAGGTCATCTCCGGTCTGAGTTCATGTACATGCTGCCTTGATGAATTACCCACTAGATTTCTGAAGTCTGTGCTGACCAGCTTGTTACCACAACTTGTTCAGTTAGTTAACATCTCATTTGAGACTGGAGCATTTCCAAAGGCCTTGAAAACCGCGGTCATTAAGCCTCTTCTAAAGAAGAGCAGCCTTGATCCCAAGGAACTGAACAACTACCGGCCCATATCAAACCTACCGTTTTTAGGAAAAGTCCTAGAGAAAGTAATATATCAACAGCTCACTTACTTTCTCCTATCTAACAATGTGTTTGATACTTTCCAGTCAGGATTTAGGCCCCACCACAGCACTGAGACAGCTCTGATCAAGGTGACAAATGATATCCGTATGAACACCAATGCAGGTAAGGTCTCAGTTTTAGTTCTGCTGGACTTGAGCGCTGCCTTTGACACAGTGGACCACGGGATCTTACTTCACAGGTTAGAAAACTGGGTGGGAATCTCTGGTACTGCTCTAAACTGGTTCAAGTCCTATCTCGAGGATAGGACGTACTTTGTCGAAATTGGCAACTGTGTCTCAGACAAAATTTCCATGACCTGTGGAGTCCCCCAGGGGTCAATCTTGGGCCCCTCTTATTCAACCTGTACATGCTTCCATTGGGTCAGCTAATAAACAGCAACAATGTGTCGTACCACAACTACGCAGATGACACTCAGATCTACGTGTCACTGACGGCAGGTGAACATGGGCCTGTAGATACACTCTGTCACTGCATCGAACAGATCAGTTTGTGGATGCAAAACAACTTTCTCCAACTAAACTCAGACAAAACTGAGATCATTGTCTTTGTCCCACAGACACAAAGACAAAGTGTTATCAGTCACCTTGAGTCTCTCGCTCTAAAACCAAAAAATCAGGTTAGAAATCTAGGAGTAATCATGGACTCAGACCTGAACTTAAACAGCCACATCAAAGCAATAACATCATCAGCTTTTTACCATCTGAAGAACATTGCTAAGATCAGAGGAATAGTGTCAAAACCAGACTTAGAGAGACTCATCCATGCATTTGTCTCCAGCAGGTTAGACTACTGTAACGGCTGCTCACTGGCCTTTCTAAACGAGCTGTTAGAGCTGCAGTACATCCAGAACGCTGCTGCTCGAGTCCTGACAAAAACCAGGAAATACGACCACATTAGTCCAGTGCTCCGGTCTCTGCACTGGCTTCCTGTCACTCAGAGAATAGAATTTAAAACAGCTCTGCTTGTGTACAAGTCTTTTCATGGTTTAGCACCAAAGTCCATCTCTGACATGTTAGAGCCGTATGAACCATCTCGGGCCCTGAGAACTTCAGGGAGGGGTCTCCTGGTGGTTCCCAGAGTCAATAATAAACACGGTGAGGCTGCGTTTCAGTTTCAGCTAAAACCTGGAACAGTCTTCATGAGGATGTGAGACAGGCCTCAACTCTGACAATGTTCAAATCCAGGCTGAAAACAGCTCTTTTTACCCGTGCATATGAAAACTGAAAGTATTTTATCTGCACTCTTGCCTTTTACTGTCATTGATTAACTTTGTGTTGTTGTTTTATTGATTGATTTTAACTGTTTTCTTGTAATTTTTTCTGCAACTGTGAAGCACTTTGAATTGCCTCGTGTATGAATTGTGCTCTACAAATAAACTTGCCTTGCCTTGCCTGTTGACATGAGCAAAACAAGGGCTAAAAACAAGACCTAAACATGAAATACACATCTGAACTAAAACTGCAAAACAGCTGTCAGACACTTACAAGTAGAACAATGAGTGAGCCATTACTTGAGGACATCTGTGGGTGTGCTGAGCAATTATAACCGCCCATCTTACTGACGCAGTTCAGGCTAGCTGTGTCCCTTTAGTCAGTCCAACACCAGCGCCTTTTACGTTGTTTCCAGGTACAAAACATGAATATAATTAGAGCCCATTCTCACAGCCTGCCCACCTGACTGTGACAGCGATTACCTCTGCATCAGCGAACGAAAAGTGGGCAAATTAAGCGACTTTGTTGAAAAAACAGGTGCTATTTTCTCTTAGACCCGCGAAGACAGGAAGTGACTGGGCGCTAGTACGCGCTACTTCCGGTTGTCGTGAAAAAGGTCTATTCAAAGTGCTTCACAGTTGCAGAAAATTACAAGAAAACAGATAAAATCAATAAAACATCAACATAAAGTTAATCAATGACAGTAAAAGGCAAGAGTGCAGATAAAATACTTTCAGTTTTCATATGCACGGGTAAAAAGAGCTGTTTTCAGCCTGGATTTGAACATTGTCAGAGTTGAGGCCTGTCTCACATCCTCATGAAGACTGTTCCAGATTTTAGCTGCATGAAACTGAAACGCAGCCTCACCATGTTTATTATTGACTCTGGGAACCACCAGGAGACCCCTCCCTGAAGTTCTCAGGGCCCGAGATGGTTCATACGGCTCTAACATGTCAGAGATGGACTTTGGTGCTAAACCATGAAAAGACTTGTAACAAGCAGAGCTGTTTTAAATTCTATTCTCTGAGTGACAGGAAGCCAGTGCAGAGACCGGAGCACTGGACTAATGTGGTCGTATTTCCTGGTTCTTGTCAGGACTCGAGCAGCAGCGTTCTGGATGTTCTGCAGCTCTAACAGCTCGTTTAGAAAGGCCAGTGAGCAGCCGTTACAGTAGTCTAACCTGCTGGAGACAAAAGCATGGATGAGTCTCTCTAAGTCTGGTTTTGACACTATTCCTCTGATCTTAGCAATGTTCTTCAGATGGTAAAAAGCTGATGATGTTATTGCTTTGATGTGGCTGTTTAAGTTCAGGTCTGAGTCCATGATTACTCCTAGATTTCTAACCTGATTTTTTGATTTCAGAGCGAGAGACTCAAGGTGACTGATAACACTTTGTCTTTGTGTCTGTGGCCAAAGACAATGATCTCAGTTTTGTCTGAATTTAGTTGGAGAAAGTTGTTTTGCATCCACAAACTGATCTGTTCGATGCAGTGACAGAGTGATGACACAGGATTGACTTGAGAAACAGGTTTTTGCAAAGGCCTTTCAATCCTGAGCGCTGCTGCTGAGTGACTGATGACGTTTAAAGCAGCGGCCAATCAGAATCCAGTCTTGTGACCTCACCTTCACAGCTGGGCAGGTATCGAGGATCAGAGTGAAGACGGAAGCTGCGTTTGAGAAAGAGTTTGTGCTGTGTTTGACTGTTTGTGTCGTGTCTAAAGTAAGTCATTGTATTTTTCTACTTCATTGAATATTGGAGCATGTTTTCCTCTTGATTTGCCACAGTTTGGACCAACACATGGACATGAATCTCATTCTGACAACTGATTTCCAGACTGTCCAAACAGCGTTATTCTTTTCTCTTATTTTCCTATGACGTTTACTTAACCAGGAAAGTCCCACTGAGATTAGGAATCTGGAGAGTCCTGGCCCCAGAGGGATAAACCTATTGCACATATTTTTCGTACACGTTTTGGAGTTTGGGCGAGAAAAGGGGAGATTATTGTTCGTTAAATGATTTTGAGCTGAGGTTTGTATTGAAAGGTGTGTCAAAGTTCATGAATCAGTGAATCACATGTAATTATTTTATTATGAAAAATCAAACCAAATTGAAAATTGTTACAGTAACAGTAACAGTTCAGTTTTATTTCATGTGCAAAAAGGGCAGTGAGGTGGAATACAGACTGTGATCATAATCATAGGCGCTGATTTATGTTTTTCCCAGTGGGAGCCCAGTCTGTAGAGCTAAACGAGTAAACAAACGGAGCATTCCTGCAGCTCATATATCAATGTAATGAAGTGACCTGCGCTAGCATGTTAGCCATGTTTCGTGATGTTCAGGTTATATCTATTGAATCTGTTTATAATTAGAGAAAACTTGCCTGGGCGCCCAAAGTTTGAGTGGGTGCTCGAGCCCCGCAGCACCCACATGATCGGCGCCTATGACTGTGTATACTTGAGTAAATTAATTAATACGTAGGTATGTAAGTAAATAGTTTATTAGTTGAGTGCCTTTCACATGGATCATTTCAAAAGGCACTTTGCCGTTTAAAACAGTCTGTAACAACAATTATACATATGTTTATTTATAAATAAAATGCTTAAAACATTGAAAGTACAATTGATTAAAATAAATAAATAAATAAAAATATGAACAGAAGAATATGAAAAGGTTTTATCAGATGGTTCAACGATGCTTTGACTCTTTGTATCTCCCTGTTCCCTGAGGCTCCACTCTCTCACCTGAGTCTGATCGTCTTAAAAGTAAAACCTCAGTTTCCAGAGTCTCCTCATCCCTCTGTGTGTCCTCAGGTGAGCCATGTCTGCTGCTGGCAGCTCTGAGGAGCAGTTCCTGTGCTCCATCTGTCTGGAGGTGTTCTCTGAGCCCGTCACCACTCCATGTGGACACAACTTCTGCAAACGCTGCATCTCTCAGACCTGGGACACTAAAGTCGTCTGTAAATGTCCACTGTGTAACATGAGCTTCTCCATCAGACCTGAGCTCTATGTCAACACCTTCATCTCTGAGATGGTTTCTCAGTTCAAACTAGAAGCAGAACTTCGGTCAAAGCAAGTCTCCAAACCTGGAGACGTCCAGTGTAGCGTTTGCTCTGAGCCCAAACTGAAGGCGGTGAAGTCCTGCCTGGTCTGTTTGTCCTCGTTCTGTGAGAGCCACCTCCAGCCTCATCTGACAGTGTCTGGGCTGAAGAGACACCAGCTGATGGAGCCTGTGGACGACCTGGAGGACAGGATGTGTCCCAGACACCAGCGCCCCCTAGAGCTGTTCTGTAACACTGATCAGAGCTGCGTCTGTACCATGTGTGTCCTTCTAGAGCACAAGAACCATCAGTATGTGTCTCTGGAGGAAGCGTGTGAGCACAGGAGGAGCTCTCTGCAGAAGACTGTGGCTCAGAGCCAGGACATGGTGGAGCAGAGGAGGCTGAAGGTCCAGAAGATCAGAGCTGTCCTGGACCAGAGTCAGACAGAGGCTGATCGAGAGACACAGCAGATGGTGAAGGTCTTCAGTGACATCATGGAGTCTGTGCAGAGATGTTTGGACCATCACCTCGAGGTCATCAAACAAACTCAAACTAAACATAAGGAGTGCGCTGAGGCCTTGATCCAACAGCTGCAGCAGGAGATGTGTGAGCTGGAGAAGAGCAGCACTGAGGCCCAGCAGCTCTCACTCTCTACAGACCCCCTCCACTTTCTACAGCGCTGCCCTGCACTGCCCCCTGCTGGCCTGAAGGACTGGAGCAGCGTGAGCTTTGAGCCGCAGACGTGTGAGGGCAGTGTTGTCCGTGCTCTGTCTGAGCTGGAGACAAGTCTCTCACAGGAGTTCAACAAAGTCTTTACACAACTGCCCAAAAAGAACCAACTGAGGAGAGTTCAGCAGTTTTCTGTGGACGTCACTCTGGACACAGACACTGCTCAACCCAATCTGGTTCTGTCTGAAGATCTCAAACAGGTTTATTGTGGTGATGTGAGGAAGGATCTCCCAGACTCACCTCACAGGTTTGATTATTGTGCTTGTGTTTTAGGAAAGCAGAGTTTCTCTTCAGGCAGGTTCTACTTTGAGGTTCAGGTCAAAGGGAAAACTAAGTGGGATTTAGGAGTCGTCCAAGAGTCCATCAACAGGAAGGGACAGATCATTGCATTTCCAGATCATGGACAATGGAGCATTTGGTTGAGAAACAGAGATCAGTACAGTGCTTGCGCTAGCCCTCCAGTCCCTCTGTCCCTGAAGCGTCCTCCTCAGAAGGTCGGGGTGTTTGTGGACTATGGAGCAGGTCTGGTTTCCTTTTATGACGTAGATTCTGCAGATTTGATCTACTCCTTCACCGACTGCAGCTTCAGGGGGAAAATACTGCCTTTGTTCTGTCCCTGCACAAATGATGGAGGAACAAACTCAGCTCCTCTGATCATCACTGACGTTCAGACTGACAGACTCTGAGAAAACAGCAGTTTGTAAAAAAGATACAAAAATTAAAGGTGAGGTTTATCAAAGCAGCTCTTTACAGTCATGTGCCATTCCTAATTTGAAAGCTCAGAACCTCCAAAGTTCACATAGCACTAATCAGGACTTGACTGGGGACAGTGACTTTTGGTTAATGTTTAGATCAGTCTCATTACGTCTGTGTTCACTCTCAATCATCCTGGATTTTTCCATTGTATAAGAGGTTGTTTTAGCCAATGTTTAACAGATTATTGTGTGATATTGTGGGAATCAATATTCAATAATTGTGTGTTTTATTTTCACGCCTTTGTTTTAAATGTTGATGTAAATAAAGTTTGTTTGTGGCCACAGCGCCCTCCAGTGGGAAGCTGAGTGTAAACATTTAGGGCATTGATGAAGTGGTGGATTGGTTTATTTTATGTAGATGTAGAAGTAGAAAAGTGTTAATGGTCTGGATTTCCATTTTCTGACTTTGTTCATCAAAACCAATACACAAAATCTGATGTGGATAAAATGTACTGTATGAATAAAAGTAAAGAAACACTCCCTTGTATTGTGATTATTACTGTAGGTCTTTCTTCTGTTCTTCTGTTTTGTCCATTTACTGACCCCTAGAAATGACCTGGATCCAAACTTCCATCCAAAGTTTACGTGATGTGTCGTGTTCTTAAATGGATGAAAAGACTACAAAGGCTTGGTTAATTAAAATCAATCAAAAGTTTATTCCCTGAGCGATACAATTCTAACACAATTCATCTAATCCGCTACTCTGTCCCTAAAACACACACACTGGCTTACATCGGGCGGTTCGAACGCAGCCTCCCCCTATGCTCAGAGAACATATATATGACAAAACAATCAATGAATATGCATGAAATAACAAGCCAATCAGAAGCCAATCAGAAGGTCCTGGCTCATCCCTCCTCGTCTGTAATCTGACTCCATGATGCTGCTCCCAGGTTTAGCCAAGATCCAGATCAGCTTCTCTGAAGGTCCTTGCTAAAATTCTCCACCTTCACACCCTGCTCCCAGGGCTTCAAACAGTACAGTACATACAGTCATACAGTCCAATGGACCATAAAACCCCCTCTTGGAATGTCACACCTAGTTGTAAAAAGGCAGAGAGCTTAAAGTCTAACATAACAAAATATAGAAATACTTCCACATTATATAAAAATTATCTCCACAGATGTAAAAAAGAGCTGCGGGTCAGAGTTTGGTTTAATACATTTGTCACTGAAACAAAAATCAGACTTCTACACACTGTAAACCCGAATGCTATTTGAGGTCATAATTTAAGATGTGAAAGAACTCAAAACTAGCCAAAATCTTCATTCATCTAAAAAAATTTAAGTCCAAAGGGGTGTTTTTTTAAGTTTAGTAAAGTTTTATTGCCATTCAGATTAAAACTGTCACGTTTAGAAAGTTTAAATTATAAGTTTTGAGGCGGGTCTTTTGCGTCATGACATCATGACGCCTGCGTGCCTTGGCTGGAGTGACGTATTTGTTTCTGCACAGCCGCAGTGCGCTACTGTGGGAGTGTCCGTCATTTAACTGAAGAGGAGCTTCTACGGCCTGAATAAGGTAATATACTTTATTAATATCCAGTGAAATTATATGTCTGATTTCAGTTTGCAGGTAGTTAAAACCAGGAGAATTGTTTATGCTTCAGATTGTACAGTTTAATCGATAAAGCGTAGCGTGAGATTTTTCCCGCTCCTATTTTCAAAACTGCAACAGCGACGCACTTCCGCCCGAGTCCGGGGCCAAGTCCGAGTCGTGTTGTCTTTAAAACTCTTACAATTAACCGTGAGGACCTAATTAAATATGCACGCAGGCTATTATCGACCGTGAAGTGCAAGTAACGTTAATATCTCTGTTTTCAGCGCTGTCTCCGCACCTCCGTCTGTGTAGCAGCAGCAGCAGCAGCAGCGGGGCAGACAGAGGCACAGAGCTTTGAGAACTAACTCCGTAACAAGTGTGTTAACTTTAAGAGCAAGTTATATTTCTTTGGGCTAATAGAAGAAATTACAATCATTGTAAAATTAATGTTTAAGTAAAAGGGCTAATAAACTGTATACAACTGCTTATGAGCCTAAAAAGATTGTATGAGCTACAATGGTCCTTGTTTAAGAGAATGTTGAATACAATCGATTAGGTCATTGTCCAAAGTAGTTATATATATGTATGTATGTATGTATGTATGTTTTTATTTATTGGCCAAATTGCCCAACCCTAATTTGTTTTTGTAACGCAGGTTAACAAGTACCAGACAAGAAAGGAAATTGTAGCAGAAAATAAAGGTGAGACCATACACTTACTGATTATATGATCCTATTTTACACTTTTTGTTAATTGGTTTATTGCGTTTTTGTTGTGTTTTTTATCCTGGATTTTGTGCCAGCCAGACAACACACTTTTCCAATTCTTTACAAAAATGTATTGTACAGCTCTCTGGATCAGAGAAACGCTTAAACCTAGAAAATGCAGATCCACCCCACTACAAAAACACTAAACATAACAAATATTGCACTCTGTCAAATCAAAAGGCAAATCACTTGACTATTTTAATTACAGGTAACAGAAATGATAAAGTTTGTTCTGAATGAGATGTGATTTGAGACTCTTCATTTACAAATATGCATCTGTGATTGGAACGATATGAAATGTGATGAATGATTGGCTGTGAGAAAAGTCCCCGGCGCTCCTGTCTTTGGGCAGAAAGTAGGCGTAGCTGTTTAGTGTGCATTTGCTACATTTGTGTGAGACATTTATGTTGGACATTTTTTTGTAATGAGAACAAAGTTTAATTAAACAGAAAGAACAGTTTATTTTGGTGTTTGATTTGTCACTATCACAACTGGGAATTGGGGCAATTCTTTACTGTGTCCTTTTCACCTAGATGATCCCAGCTCCCACAGGTGCATGCTGCTGTTGTGCCCTTGAGCAAGACACTTCCACCACCTTGTCTCCAGTGTCGTCTGCACACGCTGGAGTATGAATCAGAGTGTAAATGAGTGCCTCATGTAGGTTGAACAGCGCAATCAAGACCATTTACCATGGTTTATGATCTTTTAATTCTGTCATGGATACCTATAGAGTACTAACAAATGTTTCTTTTTATCTAGAGAATCAACTCTACAAATTCCGTCTTACTAACTTGGAATTCTTTGATATGCACAAAGAAGAAGGTAAAGTCAGTAACTATTGCCATTGTTGTGTTAAGGTGAAGTGTCCTGACTTCAGTATCCTGTTTGTCCATTTTACAAATACAGGAGGAGGTGCTGTGACCTAGAGGCCTGTGAGGATGAAGACATGAAGGCTTTCCAGTTCTACCAGTATGTCGTACAGTATGTGGAAATGAAGAATGCAGGGAAAAGAAGCACACACAAGGACTCAGCTAATCAGCCAAGTAAGTAGATTTGAGTCAGGTTTCACTTTGTACCGCTCATCTATTACTGAAGTATTTACAAATGTTAATGTTCTTAAATGTTTTTGTTTCAGTAGACCTGAGGCCGATGGGATCTCGTGCACTGACATTAGGATGAGAAGCACTCGCTGAAAGACTCTCAGCTCTTCGCTTTAAAAGTGAGTAAATATAATACACTTGCGAAAGTAAATTTTTCATCTTTACTGAAGCATTTACAGGTGAAACTCGGGGAAATTAGAATATCGTTCAAAGCTAATTTATTTCTGTAATTCAACTTAAACTGTGAAACTAATATATGATATAGACTCATCATGCAAAGTGACATATGTCAAGCCTTTGTTATTATTTTGATGATTATGGCTTACAGTCCATTTTCAAAATATTCCAATTTTCTGAGATTTTTAATTTAGTTACATTAATTTTTATAAGCTGAGCCATAATAATCAAAATTATAACAAACAAAGGCTATACATATCTATCTTTGAATGATGAGTCTATCAGTTTCAGTTTAAGTTGAATTACAGAAATAAATGCACATTGAACGATATCCTAATTTTCCGAGTTTCACTTGTAAAATTTTAATGTTTTTTTTGGGCTCATAGTGGGGCAACCTTTTTTTGTGTCTTTTTTTTTTCTCTATGTGGTCGCATTTCCATGCACATTTATACAAATTTGTTTCAGAAAATTTTTGAGTGTGCAACTAGACAAACTGTCGCCTAAAGCAGTGGTTCCCAACCTGGAGAGGGGTGCCTGGGTGCACGGGGGGCCCAGGGTCAGATCATAAATTATATTATATTAAATTATATTATTTGAGCAAATGATATGGTAAAAATCATCAAATATGATGAGAACGGACTACAGGTTCAACACTCCAATTCCAGTTTATTTGTTTGAAACTTACTTACTTATTAGCAACTATTTGGATGTTTTGATAACATTTGTGCACATAATGCTACCATTAAAAAACGTCGCTTTTACTCTGTTAATGTAAAAGTCTAGAGCTTTGTGTTCATTGTTCATCTGTTTGCTCAGATCATTTTACAGAATGTCTTAGAAAGTGTTGGAGCAATATTGGACTATACGTGGTAAAGCTAATAATTTCTGACGTTTGATGTTTGTTCTATTATTCTTACAGACTTGTACAAGCCAAGTGGTATATCGCAGAATGTGAAGAGGAGAAAGAGTGTGCTCTAGAAGACAAACAGTAAGTTTAAACACAGTCACATGACATTGAACTTGGTTTGATTTCTTGCTTTGTACTGACAGACTTTCTCCATATTTTTCAGATGTTGGTGCCAGTTGAGCCAGGAAGGATTGTCCAGTGAATCTGCTTGAATCAATAAGGACTAACACACAAATATTTTGCATCTTTACTACATTCTGAATTCTGTTGTGAATAACTCAGCCTACATGTTACAACATAAGGTATGTAAACTATTATTTTATGAAATAAAAAAAAAAAAACTGCAATTTGCCATTTTGTAATTGTTTTTTGGGTTTGCTTGTAATGTTTGAAATATTGGTTAAAAGAAGCCGATTGGACTTACAAGTTTTGATGTAATCTGTTTCAACAAAACTTTAAAGTTGATGAACTGAAAACTTTAAAGTTGAACTTGGCTTAAAACTATCAGGAGTTTTTAAGCTAAGTTGAACTTTAAAGTTTTCAGTTTATGTTGGCAAACATTTTTTAAGTTAAGTTGAACTTGAGATTTTTCAGTTCATAAAAACTTAAAAAACGTTTGCCAAGAAAACCGAAAACTTTAAAGTTCAACTTAGCTTAAAAACTCCTGATATTTTAAGCCAAGTTCAACTTTAAAGTTTTTAGTTCATCAACTTAAAAGTTTTGTTGAAACAGATTACATCAAAAATTTTAAGTCCAATCGGCATGTTAGGGTTTACAGTGCACTTAAAGCCACACTGCGCAACATTTCAACCAGTAAATGGAATAAAAGACAAGCATTTATTTTATTCCAGATATTTTCATCGTTGACATGTAAATAGTTTAGGTTCTAAAGTCCTCATTCAAATCCAGAGAAATCATAAAAATGGCTTTAGCTTTTTGAGCCTCTTTTACAAATGAAAACATTAAACTAAACAATATCCCAAATCCCCTCTGATGTGACTAATATAAAACCATCAATTTACAGGCGGGCAAAAAAGTATTTGGCCAAAATCCAATAGGAAGTTTATGGGGAACTGACCAAATACTTTTTGCCCCACTGTATCAGTTATTTATATAAAACAAAACAATGACAGAAAACTTGCAATAAATGTTATTTCCTCATATTTATGTCAGTAATCTACAGCAGAAGTTTCAAACTGACGTCTCTAAATGTAAAAAGTTTCCCTCTTCACCTGCAGCGTCTCTTCTTAAATATTACAAATACAATTGTTATTTGGGTCACAGCTTGTAATCCCAGGGTGTTTATGGATCCCTCTACGAAACAGAACCCACATTATTCTGTCCATTAAAACATATTCCTAATTGTGTCATGAATAATCTACAGTTTGGTGAATTACTTTATTACATTAACCTGACAGTAACAATGTGGTTAAAGTGGATTTTAGGAGGTGGTGAGACTCTAATCTCAAAGACTCAGAACGCTACATTAGGTCGATATATGAAAGGCTGTGTGTATATTATATTATTTTTAATTTATTTATTTTCAAAATAAGTTTTAAACCATTTCACAGAATAAGATTTCTTTATATGTGCTCTTGTTTGAGATACTCCCAGAAAGTTAGAGCAACAGCCAGTCCTCACCGGGAAACCTTTTGAAAAATTATACAATTTAGTGCAATCTGGTGTATTTTAGGCAAAAATATGCTGTTTAAATAAGCCTTGTACAGTGATGAAATCAAAACTGTCTACATTATGATTACTTTCCTAAAAAAAAAAAGTGCTTGTGGGGCCCCTCTGCTGTGGGGCTAGGGTGACCATACGTCCCGAAAAATTCGGGACAGTCCCGAAATCCAGGCTCTCGTCCCGAATCCCGAATCCGACCCAAATTGTCCCGAAAAATATGTTAGAACTCCTGTAGAGTACCAGGACACGGCGCGCAGACCAGAGCCGCGGACCTGTGTCTTCTCTCTCCTCTCTCTCTCCGCTGTAAACACACACCACGCTGTTTTTGCATGGTTCGAGAATGGGCTTCTGTTCTGAACACTGATTGGCTGCTCTTCCTGCCTGTCAGCGTCACTCTCTTCGGTTGCTGTTTAGCAAGTCCCGCCTTACTCGCACGGCCATTGGTTATTTTTAGCAGGCGGGAGTAAATGCGAGCAGCGCCACATTCCGCTTCGGCCTCGTAGAAGCGATAAAAACAAAGGGGTAAATATGGATTCAAACAAACTTCTGTGCCCTGAGATGAGGCGGACTTCAGACAGAATGGTGCCTGACAAACTACAATGACAGCACAAGTTCCAGAACATGCATTTACGGACATTAGCCTGTATAAGAATCACCTCTGTAACAGCTGCAGAAACATCCATCTGTAAGAGTTCAGCTAAAACAGTCTGTCTGCTACAGGTAAGACTGAGCTTTCATTATTATGAAGATGGATGTTCACAAAGCTTATTATCTCTGCATTGGTCTGTCTTCATGAGTTGTTTATTTGAGCAGATCTGAGTGTTATTATTGTGGATAGATGATACAGTCCAGTGTTACAGTATATATTTCTATGTTTGCGTGTGTGTGTGTGTGCGTGCGTGCGTGCGTGTCGGGGGATCCTGTCCCGAATTTCAGGTCAACTCATCTGGTCACCCTATGTGGGGCCCAAGTCCCTCTGCTGCCCGTGTACTTCCATATACAGTGAGGAAAATAAGTATTTGAACACCCTGCTATTTTGCAAGTTCTCCCACTTAGAAATCATGGAGGGGTCTGAAATTGTCATCGTAGGTGCATGTCCACTGTGAGAGACATAATCTAAAAAAAAAATCCAGAAATCACAATGTATGATTTTTTAACTATTTATTTGTATGATACAGCTGCAAATAAGTATTTGAACACCTGTCTATCAGCTAGAATTCTGACCCTCAAAGACCTGTTAGTCTGCCTTTAAAATGTCCACCTCCACTCCATTTATTATCCTACATTTAGATGCACCTGTTTGAGGTCTTTAGCTGCATAAAGACACCTGTCCACCCCATACAATCAGTAAGAATCCAACTACTAACATGGCCAAGACCAAAGAGCTGTCCAAAGACACTAGAGACAAAATTGTACACCTCCACAAAGTTGGAAAGGGCTACGGGGAAATTGCCAAGCAGCTTGGTGAAAAAAGGTCCACTGTTGGAGCAATCATTAGAAAATGGAAGAAGCTAAACATGACTGTCAATCTCCCTCGGACTGGGGCCCAGCCTCAGCCCAGAACTACATGGGGGAGCTGGTCAATGACCTGAAAAGAGCTGGGACCACCGTTTCCAAGGTTACTGTTGGTAATACACTAAGACGTCATGGTTTGAAATCATGCATGGCACGGAAGGTTCCCCTGCTTAAACCAGCACATGTCAAGGCCCGTCTTAAGTTTGCCAATGACCATTTGGATGATCCAGAGGAGTCATGGGAGAAAGTCATGTGGTCAGATGAGACCAAAATGGAACGTTTTGGTCATAATTCCACTAAACGTGTTTGGAGGAAGAAGAATGATGAGTACCATCCCAAGAACACCATCCCTACTGTGAAGCATGGGGGTGGTAGCATCATGCTTTGGGGTGTTTTTCTGCACATGGGACAGGGCGACTGCACTGTATTAAGGAGAGGATGACCGGGGCCATGTATTGCGAGATTTTGGGGAACAACCTCCTTCCCTCAGTTAGAGCATTGAAGATGGGTCGAGGCTGGGTCTTCCAACATGACAATGACCCGAAGCACACAGCCAGGATAACCAAGGAGTGGCTCTGTAAGAAGCATATCAAGGTTCTGGCGTGGCCTAGCCAGTCTCCAGACCTAAACCCAATAGAGAATCTTTGGAGGGAGCTCAAACTCCGTGTTTCTCAGCGACAGCCCAGAAACCTGACTGATCTAGAGAAGATCTGTGTGGAGGAGTGGGCCAATATCCCTCCTGCAGTGTGTGCAAACCTGGTGAAAAACTACAGGAAACGTTTGACCTCTGTAATTGCAAACAAAGGCTACTGTACCAAATATTAACATTGATTTTCTCAGGTGTTCAAATACTTATTTGCAGCTGTATCATACAAATAAATAGTTGAAAAATCATACATTGTGATTTCTGGATTTTTTTTTTTAGATTATGTCTCTCACCGTGGACATGCACCTACGATGACAATTTCAGACCCCTCCATGATTTCTAAGTGGGAGAACTTGCAAAATAGCAGGGTGTTCAAATACTTATTTTCCTCACTGTAGCTGCTAGTCGCCCATTGGAATGCATTGCAGTTTGGACACGTTAAAAACAACTTTAAAGCCTGGTTTCTAATTTTTTGGAACTTTCTACAGCTACATATTCATCCTGTGAAAGCACTGGGTTAGTTTCAATTAAAGGGACCAGGCTGTTTTTTAAGAATATTTTAGAAATCTCGTACTAATGAGGGTCGGACTGTTAGCATTGGAGCTGCACGAGCTACACGTCACACGAGGGCGGAGTCTACAGTGAAGATCCCGCCCTTATGCCCTTATTAGGAACATGCTTCGTCAGAGCTGGGGAGGAGGAGTCTGTAAATCCGCCATGAGTCCCCCTCGATCGTGGTCATTATGGTAAACGGGTGAGGAATGACGGTCTATTTAATAATATGTCTATGGCTGCTCATCGCGCTGAGCTGTGAGGAGACACAGGCTCCAGACGAGTCTAAAGATTCAACTTTAACCAGGATTCATGACTCTATTGTTACTTTTAAACCGCGGGCAGATTCAGAGGATCAGATCAGAGCAAATTCATTGTGAAAAAGGCCGATATCACTGTTTATCGCCTCTTCTCTCTTATGCTTCCTAAAATAATCTCTAAAACCGAAAATATGAGGCTGATTCATATGAAATAAAAAGCTAAAGGCTAAAGCTTGGGAAGAGAAGACTTAGTTTATGGATTAGTTTATGTCTGTAAAGTTCATGATTTCATGATAAATGCTGTTATATTGAGGCGCATTAAACCCTTGCGCATGAGGAGCGGACTGAGCTGCTGCTGGTCTTATGATTATTCTCCAGCTTTTCTCTGAAGACTGGACTTTTGTCCAGCGCAGCTTCAGCAAATGAACAATAATTGCCATACACTCTTCTTCTTTGTTTATTTGGTGTTGGTGATTCTCTGTCAGACGCACATTTTTTCTTTCCAGGCAAGACTTTCGTATGTAGGCGAAAATGACAAAGTTGCAATCATTAACTTTTATTTGCCATGCGAAGGAGCGGGAACGCCGTTTCCGACCGTTCCCGCCCACTTTAACTCCTGGTAACAAACGTGGACTTAGGACGAACTGCACCTTCATGAATCAGGATCATAAACGTTTATCAGACACTGAATTTCTCCCATTTGTCTGAACTGGAATCATTTCATCTATAACTTTTCCTGGTTAAGTCTTTTCATCTGCAGAGACTTGGACGTGACCAGATTGTCTTTACAAAACGCCTTCAGCCTCAAACCTCGGTGAGTCAAATCAATGCTGTGCTTCAGTAATAGTATCAGTCTATTTTCTGTATGGTAAAATGTGCACGTTGTCATTAGTGGATTGTGATGATGAAATGAGAATATATAAGTTAAATGGACGTGTTCCAAATATTTTTTACTCAATTGTTAAGTTTAAATTTCTCAGGGATAAGTGACAAAGAATGTTTCATTGTGCTATTTCAAGATAATTTAAAGAAATAGTCTGTTTATTTGATATGAACATTGCCTCTTAAAGGAACAGTACACTTGACTTGGTCCTGTTCAAACACACTGCAGATAAAGTATTCAGTCAGGTGACATAATTACAGGTAAATGTTTGACAAAAGCTGCAGAGTCCTGTAGGACACTCAGCAGGAGCAAACATAGAGAAACAGTACGATGATCTTAACATTTTCATTTAGCTTTGGCTCAAAAACAAGAACAGTCTCTCTGTGTAGTATTCACAACGTCCTCAGGCGTTAAAGACTCACTGCCTAAAGCTGCTGGAGTCACTGTACGTTTAATGTGTCACCAAATCTGTCCCATTTTGAGTGAATGCTGTTCACCCTTTAGATTTTTAAAGGTTAGTGTTTTGTCCAAAAGTGCTCCATAAACACAGACATTCTATGGATCTTTTAAAGATGATCTCTTAAACATGATGAATTGCTCTCTTCAGACTGGGGTCTTCCCTGCTGCCTTTAAGGGCGCGGTGGTGAGGCCCCTGCTGAAGAAGAGCAAGTTGGACTGTAATGATTTTAACAATTTTAGACCGGTATCCAACTTACCATTTTTAAGCAAAATCTTACAAAAACTTGTCTTTATCCAACTTAATGATTTTATAAATGCACATAATGTCCTTGAGAAATTCCAGTCTGGCTTTAGGGTAAACCACAGCACCGAGACGGCCCTTTTAATGATTTTAAACAATTTTAGATTAAATTATGACTCACAGAAGGTCACGGTGTTGGTTCTACTGGATCTGAGCGCTGCCTTTGATACAGTCGATCACACTATTCTTTTAACTCGTTTAAAACACATCGGCCTCTCTGGTGCTGTCCACAAATGGTTTACATCCTACCTCACAAACAGGACATTCATGGTAAGTGTGGATACCTGTTCCTCTAAGGTCCATGGAATTACATGTGGCGTGCCCCAGGGTTCGATTTTAGGCCCAGTGCTATTTAATCTGTATATGCTCCCTCTTGGTGATGTCATCAGGAAACATGGAGTCAACTTTCATAGTTACGCTGATGATACACAGTTGTACATCTCCATGTCTCCTGATGACACCAGGCCAATGGATGCACTTTTTAACTGCATTTTAGATATCAAATCCTGGATGGCAGAAAACCTTCTCCAGCTTAACCAGGACAAAACTGAAGTTTTAGTCATCGGTCCTGAGGCCCAGAGAAAGAAACTTTTACCCAAACTACAGTCATTGTCTTTTAATCCTTCCTCACAGGTGAAGAACCTGGGTGTGATTCTTGACTCTGAGCTGACTTTTATTCCACACATTAAGAATATCACAAGGATAGGTTTTTACCATCTAAAGAACATAGCCAGAGTCCGCCCCATTCTCTCTCGGGCCAACACGGAGACGCTGATGCTTTTATCACCAGTCGTATCGACTACTGCAATGCCCTGCTCTCTGGTCTTCCCAAAAAGAGTATCTCAGGTTTACAACTTTTACAAAATTCAGCAGCTCGTGTCCTGACGAAGACCAGGAGGCGGGACCACATTACACCGGTTTTAGAGTCGCTGCATTGGCTCCCCGTGAGTTTCAGGATCGATTTTAAAGTTCTTTTAATGGTTTTTAAATGTCTTAATGGTCTTGGTCCTTCTTATCTTTCAGAACTGCTTTTACCTTATGAACCTTCACGGCCCCTTCGCTCCTCCGGCAGGGGTCTCCTAGTTATTCCTATTTCTAGCTTCATTAATTGCTTTTACTTCTGGATTTTAGATGGTTTCTTAAATTTTTAGGCTTTCCCAGTGTTTCCTCTTAAGGGGCCCTCTGGCTCGGGAGCGGTGATAGGCTGTGGCTGTGTGGGTGCTTTCCTGTGGGTGCTCAGGTGGAGGTCTCTGTCCTGTGGTGCTCAGGTGGAGGTGTCTCTGTCCTGTGCGTGCTCAGGTGGAGGTCTCTGTCCTGTGGGTGCTCAGGTGGAGGTGTGGTGTCTCTGTCCTGTGGGTGCTCAGGTGGAGGTGTGGGTCTCTGTCCTGTGGGTGCTCAGGTGAGGTGTGGGGTCTCTGTCCTGTGGGTGCTCAGGTGGAGGTGTGGGGTCTCTGTCCTGTGGGTGCTCAGGTGGAGGTGTGGGGTCTCTGTCCTGTGGGTGCTCAGGTGGAGGTGTGGGGTCTCTGTCCTGTGGGTGCTCAGGTGGAGGTCTCTGTCCTGTGGGTGCTGAGGTGGAGGTGTGGTGTCTCTGTCCTGTGGGTGCTCAGGTGGAGGTGTGGTGTCTCTGTCCTGTGGGTGCTCAGGTGGAGGTGTGGTGTCTCTGTCCTGTGGGTGCTCAGGTGGAGGTGTGGTGTCTCTGTCCTGTGGGTGCTCAGGTGGGTGCTCAGGTGTGTGGGGTCTCTGTCCTGTGGGTGCTCAGGTGGAGGTGTGGGGTCTCTGTCCTGTGGGTGCTCAGGTGGAGGTGTGGGTCTCTGTCCTGTGGGTGCTCAGGTGGAGGTGTGGGGTCTCTGTCCTGTGGGTGCTCAGGTGGAGGTGTGGTGTCTCTGTCCTGTGGGTGCTCAGGTGGAGGTGTGGTGTCTCTGTCCTGTGGGTGCTCAGGTGGAGGTGTGGTCTCTGTCCTGTGGGTGCTCAGGTGGAGGTGTGGGTCTCTGTCCTGTGGGTGCTCAGGTGGAGGTGTGGGTCTCTGTCCTGTGGGTGCTCAGGTGGAGGTGTGGGGTCTCTGTCCTGTGGGTGCTCAGGTGGAGGTGTGGGGTCTCTGTCCTGTGGGTGCTCAGGTGGAGGTGTGGGTCTCTGTCCTGTGGGTGCTCAGGTGGAGGTGTGGGGTCTCTGTCCTGTGGGTGCTCAGGTGGAGGTGTGGGGTCTCTGTCCTGTGGGTGCTCAGGTGGAGGTGTGGGGTCTCTGTCCTGTGGGTGCTCAGGTGGTGGAGGTGTGGGTCCTGTCCTGTGGGTGCTCAGGTGGAGGTGTGGGTCTGTCCTGTGGGTGCTCAGGGGGTGTTCTGTCCTGGGGTGCTCAGGTGGAGGTGTGGTGTCTCTCTTGGGTCAGTGCCCTGTAGCTGTGCTGCTGCTCCCGGCGCAGACGGCTCCTCAAATGGGGTTTCCACACTTGTCCATCTGTATCAAGTCTTATGTATCTATTTATTTTATTCTGTGTGTGTGCGTTATTGAGTGAGGGTGTGGGTGTGTAATGTTTGTATATATTTGGAGGGATGGGAGGGGCTGCCGGGCGTATTGTTTTAAATGTTGTAATCTGTAAAGCGCTTTGTGATACCTTTCGGTATAAAAAGTGCTTTATAATTAAACTTTGATTGATTGATTGATTGAGAGTAGAAGTGGTTCAGTGAAGCTTTGACCCTGGGAAGTTAATCCACCTGTACACTGCACTAATACATGACAGCCTGGAGCAGCGGGTAAGTTTGGTCACCGTTGCGTCGATTCCATTTCCCACAGCGGTACATACGCAAGCAAACAGGAAGTGGAGTCAACCAATCAGCGAAAGGCTGGCATCTGTCGTTGA
Organism: Neogobius melanostomus; assembly: GCA_007210695.1. Lineage (NCBI taxonomy): Eukaryota > Metazoa > Chordata > Actinopteri > Gobiiformes > Gobiidae > Neogobius > Neogobius melanostomus. The sequence continues at coordinate 472,630 of VHKM01000244.1, forward strand.
TGCGGTGTTATTAGCGGTTTTGCGTTAATATTTGCGCAGGATTATGACTCACAAAACTCACCTACTGTCGATGTGTTTTTGGTCATTTACTGTCGATTGGAGGCACGCTCTCTCTCTCTCGTGCGTCGTTGGTAGATTGTTATTGAGGAACTTCCGCGTGAGTGACATTGCTCACTAACAACATGTCAAGGCAAAAAAAACGAATCTGATTGCACGGGATCGTTTTGATTTTGCGGATACAGCCAGCGGGGGCGGGGTGTCCAGACTGATCCCCCGCTGTATAAAACAATACAGAGGGGAATCATTCTGGTCCCACCAGGCTAAATACATGAGGCTCCACTCTCTCACCTGAGTCTGATCGTCTTAAAAGTAAAACCACAGTTTCCAGAGTCTTCTCATCCCTCTGTGTGTCCTCAGGTGAGCCATGTCTGCTGCTGGCAGCTCTGAGGAGCAGTTCCTGTGCTCCATCTGTCTGGAGGTGTTCTCTGAGCCCGTCTCCACTCCATGTGGACACAACTTCTGCAAACGCTGCATCTCTCAGCACTGGGACACCAGCAGCAGCTGCTCCTGCCCCCTGTGTAATGAGGTCTTTACCATCAGACCACAGCTCAAAAAGAACACTTTACTTTCTGAGGTGGTTTCAAAAGTCTAAACGAGAAGCAGAACTTCGGTCAAAGAAAGTTTCCAAACCTGGAGACGTCCAGTGTGACGTTTGCTCTGAGCCCAAACTGAAGGCGGTGAAGTCCTGCCTGGTCTGTCTGTCCTCGTTCTGTGAGAGCCACCTCCAGCCTCATCTGACAGTGTCTGGGCTGAAGAGACACCAGCTGATGGAGCCTGTGGACGACCTGGAGGACAGGATGTGTCCCAGACACCAGCGCCCCCTAGAGCTGTTCTGTAACACTGATCAGAGCTGCGTCTGTACCATGTGTGTCCTTCTAGAGCACAAGAACCATCCGTATGTGTCTCTGGAGGAAGCGTGTGAGCGCAGGAGGAGCTCTCTGCAGAAGACTGTGGCTCAGAGCCAGGACATGGTGGAGCAGAGGAGGCTGAAGGTCCAGGAGATCAGAGCTGCCCTGGACCAGACTCAGAGAGAGGCTGATCGAGAGACACAGCAGATGGTGAAGGTCTTCAGTGACATCATGGAGTCTGTGCAGAGATGTTTGGACCATCACCTCGAGGTCATCAAACAAACTCAAACTAAACATAAGGAGTGCGCTGAGGCCTTGATCCAACAGCTGCAGCAGGAGATGTGTGAGCGGGAGAAGAGCAGCACTGAGGCCCAGCAGCTCTCACTCTCTACAGACCACCTCCACTTTCTACAGGGCTGCCCTGCACTGCCCCCTGCTGGCCTGAAGGACTGGAGCAGCGTGAGCTTTGAGCCACAGACGTGTGAGGGCAGTGCGGCCCGCGCTCTGTCTGAGCTGGAGACAAGTCTCTCACAGGAGTTCAACAAAGTCTTTAAACAACTGCCCAAAAAGGACCAACTGAGGAGAGTTCAGCAGTTTGCTGTGGACGTCACTCTGGACCCAGACACTGCTCTTTCTGCTCTGGTTCTGTCTGAAAATCTCAAACAGGTTCATTGTGGTGATGTGAGGAAGAAGCTCCCAGACTCTCCTCTGAGGTTTGATCAATGTCCTGTTGTTTTAGGAAAGCAAAGTTTCTCTTCAGGCAGGTTCTACTTTGAGGTTCAGGTCAAAGGGAAAACTCAGTGGGATTTAGGAGTCGCCCAAGAGTCCGTCAAGAGGAAGGGAAAGATCACTGCATCACCTAAAAACGGATTCTGGAAAATTAGTTTGAGAAACAGAGATAAGTACAGTGCTTCTGCTGACCCTCCAGTCGCTCTGTCCCTGAAGCGTCCTCCTCAGAAGGTTGGGGTGTTTGGGGACTATGGAGCAGGTCTGGTCTCCTTTTATGACGTAGATTCTGCAGATCTGATCTACTCTTTCACCGACTGCAGCTTCAGGGGGAAAATACTGCCTTTTTCTGTCCCTGCACAAATGATGGAGGAACAAACTCAGCTCCTCTGATCATCACTGAGGTTCAGACTGACAGACTCTGAGAAAACAACAGTTTGTTATGAAAATTATACCACAACAATAACAAACATAAAAGGTGAGGTTCATCAAAGCAGCTCTGTTCAGTCACATTTCTCATTTGAAAGCTCAGAACCTACAGAAGTGACATAGCTCTAATTCAGGGTTCAAAAGTGCGACTAAACATTTTCACATCAAAAGTGAAAGTCCCTTTTGGTCTCGAGCCCAGAGAGCCGATCACAGATGGGTAGATTACCCATCTGTGATCGGCTATAAATATCCGAAACTAATACGAATTACTTTTGGAAAACCTTTAGGCTATATATCAATTTCCTCTTATTTTATATTACTTTGTCAGTCATAAATTAAATAAATCATAGAAGTGTCATAAATAGCCAAACTTAAATGTATGAATTAATTAAAACAAGTCGAGTGTAAAATGTATATATAAAAAACTATTATTTTAGAATAAAGAGAAGTACACATGACTGCTTCTTCCTTGAGTTCTGCAGCTTTTAAAAATAAGCCACATTTTGAACAGCTCTTATAACATTCTGAACTCGCTTTGAGCTGTGTGATGTTATAATGAAAATGCCACTGTTCACCGGACATATGAGACTCATGCATTTACATTAGGGATGCACCAATCCGATACTGGTATCGCATATTGGAGCCGATATTGAAAAAAATACGATATTGCGTATTGGCTATAAATATCCGATATTGAACTGATACCAGTTTTGGTTCTCAACGCCTTAAACACACAACTATAACCACCTAAAGCTAAGTGATATGGACATGCTGCATATCATTGTAAAGCTGAGAACCTGGAGAATCCAATCGCCGAGTTAGTTTTAACCTCCGCAAACGCATTTATGATCGCCGCGCAAAATGCAGTGGTTAGCATGAGTTTGCTAAAGCTAGCATGCTAACTAAAACTAATCTAGGCTGGGACAGAAACTAACAGAAATACCTAAAGTTCCCGATTTGTAATGATCAGATCACATCATGTGAGTTTATATTAATGTGACCTAAAGCCTGTCACACCCAAGGATACTTAGTGTAGAAAGGTTTATCAGTAGAATAGAGTTCGGGAATGTGATGTCATATGGCTAAGCATTATGGGATTAGCAGCAATTGTAAACTAATGGAGATTTTAAAAGTTAAAAAACTGGAGTCATTGTTCACATTAAAACACTTGGACGCCACAGTGAGTTAGATGTATTTACCAGCAGTAACTCAGCAGCTAATGGAGTTGTTCCATGTCTTTTTTCTCCACCTTTTATACTGCTTTTAGCTAATGTTAGTCAATGGAAATGTATGCTAACAGCTGCAAAGATGGCCGATCTCTATGGTAACTGTGGAATTTCCCGAACTCTATTGATAATTATGACAGTAAAATATGACTTTATTGATCTTAAAATTGAGAAAAGAGTGAATTTTTCACTCAGAGAAAGCTAGGCTACTTTAAAAAAAAGTCTATTTCGGTATCGGTAAACTGGGCCGCCTTATCCAACGGGCTAGCAGGGGCTGGAGCCCAGGGGCCTACCATAGTCAAGGGCCTATCAGAATTAAAGAAAGAAGAAAAAAAAAAGTTGATTCGTTGATTTTCACGTCAATCACTTCACTTTGCGGCATGACTATCCTGCGATGATTGCGCTGCACTTCTATGTGTGTACCTGGAGTAGGCCCGCCCTATCTGTCCCAGAGGGCCTATCAGATAAAAGCGAGATCCATATTATACTGCAATTTGTTTGTTTTACCTGTCAATCACATACTGCGGTATCAACTGACCAATTGGCTATAATTAGTCATAGCATCACATTGACACTATGACAAGTTCTAGCCAATCCAAGCGCAGAGAAAGTTCAGACGTAACTCATGTACGTAACGCATCTATTCACTCATAATATAACTTGATGGCGACTCGTTGTGAGAAACAGAAATGTCGGGGAAGAAAAAGTTTGAGAGCGATGCACAGAAGAGAAAGAGCGGCATGAGAAAGAGCTGATGAGCCAAATGCCGAAGCTAACGGGCTTTTTAAAAACAACAAGCTCAACCAGCGGTGATGAAACCGGCGCCGCGGACGCAGGCAGATCCACAAGCCGCGGCGAACTTGCACCCGCAGCCGCTGCAGCCAGTGCCTCTGACACGGGAGGCGGAGGCCGCGCAGCCGACAGCGAGAGCGGAGAGGAGATCGTGGGCTCTCAATCCGGTGAGGAGGAGCCGCTGGAGGAGGTGTCACTGCCTTCCCCGTATAGCCAGCCCCAGCCAAGCACCAGCTATGCAGCTGCCATTTCACCGCTACGCCCAGACGAGTCGGGGGGGGGGAGAGCTCGGACCAGTTACGAGCAGAGAAGGAAAAAAGCGCCGCTGAAGCAGACACACCTCCCGCTGCAGGAGGCGGAGGAGAAGAGGACTCGAACGTGGACCCTTTTAACATAGACCCTGCTCGATGAGGAGAGCGTGCCATTGTGCCAGAAAAGGTACGTGCATATTGGGCCGAAATGGGACCAGAACGCTGCCAAAACAAGGACGCTGATGTGTCTGCTTCAGAATGCCAATTCAAAAAACAGAAACGTTTTTTTTCCAAAAGCCATTTTATGCGCAAACTCATAAATTGTGAGAATGTATACAGAGTGGCTCTGCTATTCCCCACAACGTGGAAATAATAATAATAATACATTTTATTTATATTGCACTTTACATTTCAAAGAAACCTCAAAGTGCTACAACAGGTAAATTAAAATCAGATAAAAACAAAATGAACATGACATATTGCATTTTGTTTTGCCTGCAAACTTTTTGGGGGGCAAAACAGAGATAAGTCAGCCTTTTCCAGTGTTGGATTCCCTGATTGGAAGATTGAGATTTTGATACACAATGTAAGGTGTCATTTAACATTTATTTTTGATACATGTAGTAGCTGGGTTGGGGTTTTTGTGGGATTTAGGGTTTGGGGGGGGGCCTGCAATTCTGTTTAAGCCCGGGGCCTATGGGTACATTAAGGCGGCCCTGTCGGTAAATATCGGATATTGGCAGACACTCAAAACCCAGTATTGGTATCGGAAACATAAAAGCTGTATCGGCACATTTCTTATTTAAATAGAATATTATTTATTATTATGTAACATGTATGAAAATGGAAGATGAACTGAGCGAGCAAACGATATTAAATAATAAATACTGGCAGTGAAAGATTTCTAAAGTGGTGCCTAACTTATGTCCTGGTGCGCCTAAATGAAAATACGTTGGCGCGTCGACACAACCAACATACATGTTAGTCTGGAGCCCTGTGCTAACTGGGACTTGACTGGGGACAGGTGCAGTCATTTTAGTTTAATGTTTAGATCAGTCTCATTATGTTGGTGTTCGCTCTCAATCGTCCAGGATTTTTCCATTGTAGAAGAGGTTGTTTGAGCCAATGTTTGACCCCAGGAAGAGTAGTCTTTGCGCTGGGAAAGACTAATGGGGATCCTTAAATAAAGAAATAAAGAAATAATCAGATTATTGTGTGATATTGTGTGAATCAATATTAAATCATTTTGTGATTTATTTTGTCGCCTTTGTTTTAAATGTTGGCATAAATTAAAAAAAAAACTTTTTGGGTCACAGCGCCCTCCAATGGGAAGTTGAGTGTAAACATTTAGGGCACTGATGAAGTGGTGTTAATGACCTGGATTCCCATTTTCTGACTTTGTTCATCAAAACCAAAACACAAAATCTGACCTGATGTGGATAAAATGTTCTGTAAATCTAAATAAAAATGCATCACTCACTTGTGATATTGTGATTATTAATACAGTTCTCTCTTCTGTTCTTGTGCTTTGTCTTAATTGAAACATAAACTCCTCTGATGGAGCTGGTGAATAATCGATGATCAGTTGGCTTCATCGTGACGTCACACATAACACAAGCTACTTCCGGGTCCAAACTCTACAAAGTAACATTGAAAACCTTTTCTTAATTGTGACTGAACAAATAAAAGGCCAAAAAACCGGTTTACACTAGTGCTGTCAATCGATTCAAATACTTCATCACGATTAATCTCATGAATGTCATCGTTAACTTGTGATTAATCGCACATTTTTCATTCATTCCTTCTACTGTAAATGTCCCTTGGATGATCATTTTAATATTCTAATACGTTTATCGGGTTCCTCAAATATACGGCAAACTTTGGGTACAGGCGGGTCGGGTTAGAAAGCACACACACACACACACACACACACACATATATACTAAATATATATACATATATATATATATATATATATATATATATATATTTATTCCTTATATTGTTGGTTTAGAACATAAAGTGCATTCTACATTTGAACAAATCACAAGACACTTCCAGCATTTAGTATTTTAAAGTAATGTTACTCTTACTCGAGTAAAACTATTTTCTACTCAGGGTCATCTGCAGTTCTAGACTGTTTTCATGTTTAAGAGAGTTCAAAGCGATTGGTATTTGGAGAGAAAAGCTGGTGAATCACTGCTCAAACTGAACGGATTAACAGCGCCCTCTAGTGTTGACTTTTGATGACACAGGGTTGACGTCAGAAACATGTTTTTGCAAAGGCCTTTCATTCCCGAGCGCTGCTGCTGCATGACTGATGACGTTTAAAGCAGCAGCCAATCAGAATCCAGTCTTGTGACCTCAGCTTCACAGCTGGGCTGGCGCCGAGGATCAGAGTGAAGACGGAAGCTGCGTTTGAGAAAGAGTTTGTGCTCTGTTCCCGACTGATTTGGTGACGTGTCTAAAGTAAGTCATTGTATTTTTCTATTTCATTGAATATTGGAGCATGTTTTCCTCTGGACTTGCCACAGTTTGGACCAACACATGGACATGAATCTCATTCTGACAACTGATTTCCAGACTGTCCAAACAGCGTTATTCTTTTCTCTTATTTTCCTATGACGTTTACTTAACCAGGAAAGTCCCACTGAGATTAGGAATCTCTTTCAGGAGAGTCCTGGCCCCAGAGGGATAAACCTATTGCACATATTTTTCGTACACGTTTTGGAGTTTGGGCGAGAAAAGGGGAGATTATTGTTCGTTAAATGATTTTGAGCTGAGGTTTGTATTGAAAGGTGTGTCAAAGTTCATTAATCAGTGATTTACATGTAATTATTTTATTATGAAAAATCAAACCAAAATTGAAAATCGTTACAGTAACAGTAACAGTTCAGTTTTATTTCATGTGCAAAAAGGGCAGTGTGGTGGAATACAGACTGTGATCATAATCATAGGCGCTGATTTATGTTTTTCCCAGTGGGAGCCCAGTCTGTAGAGCTAAACGAGTAAACAAGCGGAGCATTGCTGCTGCTCATATATCAATGTAATGAAGTGACCTGCGCTAGCATGTTAGCCATGTTTCGTGATGTTCAGGTTATATCTATTGAATCTGTTTATAATTAGAGAAAACTTGCCTGGGCGCCCAAAGGTTTGAGTGGGTGCTCGAGCCCCGCAGCACCCACATGATCGGCGCCTATGACTGTGTATACTTGAGTAAATTAATAAATGGGTGATTGACATGACGTGCATATTTTTGTGTCCGAGTGATATATTTATTTTTTTAATAATTTGATCTTTTCATTACATGTATCACTTTATTCTACAAAACCTATTTAGTTTAAACACATTTTCATCACATTTCAATAATAAATGTTTTTATGTTTTCACACCTCAAACCCCTAAAATGTCAGGTGGTGCAACCGTCCGAGCAAATGATTAGACTAATAAAGCTTGGTAACAATTAAAAAATAAAACCTTATGGCATAATTGTATGTTAAATATATTTCAAATAAGCCGTCATTTGTGAATATTAATAATTTTAAAGTTTTTGAGATCACTAAAAAACTTTTGTCCGGCAATTTGTAATCTTAAAATATCAGGGTGGCACAACCGTAAGAACAGGGCTTTTATTTTGAAATAAAGAATAGTATCATCAAACAGGATATGACATCAGCCAGAGGAACGAGTTGTCTTTCTGGCTGAGTGAAAAGCTTTGAAAATCTCTTTCAAGAATTGAGAAAAAATTGCTTTTTTCCGACTCATAGGTAAACTGTCACACTTTCTGTGTCAGGTGGTACAACCGATGTAAATATTGGAAAATATTATTTTATTATAAAAGTCTTAATTTGTTTTAAAAGTAAATGTTTACCCATGCTAACAAATGCTAAAGCTAATGTAAGAGTCCACATAAAAGACAATTTAATTTGAAATTAGTTGCTAATGTCAGGTGGTGCAACCAGACAGTCAAGTGGGGCAACTGCAAAAAATGTCAAATTACCATCTAAAAACTATAGGGATGCACTGATCCAATACTGGTATAAGTTATCAGAGTCAATACTAGAAAAAAAAAATCAGATATTGGTTTCAAATATCCGATACTGAACCGAAAACTGCTTTGGGCTGACACTGAGCACTCAGTCCATGGTCCTCTTGTTTTATTTCTGATTACAGCGTCAGTCAGTTACAAATTACAGATGAAATGTTCAGAGGAGAAAGACTTCCTAAGATATACTTGGCAAAGATTTGACTTTGTACAATTTTTTGGAAACTATTTAAATTTTAGAAAAAACTCGGTTGCGCCACCTGACACGTTTTTATACAGAGAAGCTACGAATACATCAAAAAAATACATTTAAATACTTTTAAATGTTATTTAACAAACATAACTTGTTTAAACACAAAATTATCGACTCAAAAATTTGCATGCCATAGGTTTTGAAAACTTTTTGAAAATATGTTTTTTGACCCCTTATACGTCATTGACCCAAATACGTAGGTATGTAAGTAAATAGTTTATTAGTTGAGTGCCTTTCACATGGATCATTTCAAAAGGCACTTTGCCGTTTAAAACAGTCTGTAACAACAATTATACATATGTTTATTTATAAATAAAATGCTTAAAACATTGAAAGTACAATTGATTAAAAGAAAAAAATAAATTTAAATGTGAACAGAAGAATATGAAAAGGTTTTATCAGTTGGTTTAACGATGCTTTGACTCTTTGTATCTCCCTGTTCCCTGAGGCTCCACTCTCTCACCTGAGTCTGATCGTCTTAAAAGTAAAACCTCAGTTTCCAGAGTCTCCTCATCCCTCTGTGTGTCCTCAGGTGAGCCATGTCTGGCAGCTATGAGGAGCAGTTCCTGTGCTCCATCTGTCTGGAGGTGTTCTCTGAGCCCGTCACCACTCCATGTGGACACAACTTCTGCAAAAGCTGCATCTCTCAGCACTGGGACACCAGCAGAAGCTGCTCCTGCCCCCTGTGTAATGAGGTCTTTACCATCAGACCAAAGCTCAAAAAGAACACTTTACTTTCTGAGGTGGTTTCAAAGTCTAAACGAGAAGTAGAACTTTGGTCAAAGAAAGTGTCCAAACCTGTAGACGTTGAGTGTGACGTTTGCTCTGAGCCCAAACTGAAGGCGGTGAAGTCCTGCCTGGTCTGTCTGTCCTCGTTCTGTGAGAGCCACCTCCAGCCTCATCTGACAGTGTCTGGGCTGAAGAGACACCAGCTGATGGAGCCTGTGGACGACCTGGAGGACAGGATGTGTCCCAGACACCAGCGCCCCCTAGAGCTGTTCTGTAACACTGATCAGAGCTGCGTCTGTACCAGGTGTGTCCTTCTAGAGCACAAGAACCATCAGTATGAGTCTCTGGAGGAAGCGTGTGAGCGCAGGTGGAGCTCTCTGCAGAAGACTGTGGCTCAGAGCCAGGACATGGTGGAGCAGAGGAGGCTGAAGGTCCAGGAGATCAGAGCTGCCCTGGACCAGAGTCAGACAGAGGCTGATCAAGAGACACAGCAGATGGTGAAGGTCTTCAGTGACATCATGGAGTCTGTGCAGAGATGTTTGGACCATCACCTCGAGGTCATCAAACAAACTCAAACTAAACATAAGGAGTGCGCTGAGGCCTTGATCCAACAGCTGCAGCAGGAGATGTGTGAGCTGGAGAAGAGCAGCACTGAGGCCCAGCAGCTCTCACTCTCTACAGACCCCCTCCACTTTCTACAGCACTGCACTGCACTGCCCCCTGCTGGCCTGAAGGACTGGAGCAGCGTGAGCTTTGAGCCGCAGACGTGCGAGGGCAGTGTTGTCCGCGCTCTGTCTGAGCTGGAGACAAGTCTCTCACAGGAGTTCAACAAAGTCTTTACACAACTGCCCAAAATAGACCAACTGAGGAGAGTTCAGCAGTTTGCTGTGGACGTCACTCTGGACCCAGACACTGCTCAACCTCATCTGGTTCTAGCTGAAAATCTCAAACAGGTTCATCACACTAATGCTAAGAAGAAGCTCCCAGACTCTCCTCAGAGGTTTGATCAATGTCCTGGTGTTTTAGGAAAACCGAGTTTCTCTTCAGGCAGGCTCTACTTTGAGGTTCAGGTCAAAGGGAAAACTAAGTGGGATTTAGGAGTCGCCCAAGAGTCCGTCAACAGGACGGGAACAATCACTTGTTCCCCTAAAAACGGATTCTGGACCATGTGGTTGAGAAACAGAGATACGTACAAAGCTTCTGCTGACCCTAGTGTCCTCCTGTCCCTGAAGCGTCCTCCTCAGAAGGTCGGGGTGTTTGTGGACTATGGAGCAGGTCTGGTTTCTTTTTATGACGTAGATTCTGCAGATCTGATCTACTCTTTCACCGACTGCAGCTTCAGGGGGAAAATACGGCCTTTATTCTGTCCCTGCACAAATGATGGAGGAACAAATTCAGCTCCTCTGGTCATCACTAAGGTTCAGACTGACAGACTCTGAGATAATGTTTGTAAAATTTATACGACAATCTTTGCAAAATTAAAGGTGAGGTTTATCAAAGCAGCTCTGTACAATCACATGCCATTCCTCATTTGAAAGCTCAGAACCTCCAAAATTCAAATATCACTAGTTAGAACTTGACTGGGGACAGTGATTTTAGGTGAATGTTTAGATCAGTCTCATTATGTCTGTGTTCACTCTCAATCATCCAGGATTTTTCCATTGTAAAAGAGGCTGTTTTAGCCAATGTTTTACAGATTATTGTAGGAATAAATATGAAATCTGTTTCTAGTTTATTTTTGACGCCTTTGTTTCAAATGTTGATGTAAATAAAGTTTGTTTGTGGCCACAGCGCCCTCCAGTGGGAATCTGAGTGTAAACATTTAGGGCATTGATGAAGTGGTGGATTGGTTTATTTTATGTGTAAAGTGTTTAGCTCTGTTTGTTTTTACTTTTTTGTTCATTTTGTTCTGTTCATCAAAACCAAAACATAAAATCTGATCTGATGTGGATAAAATGTTCTGTAAATCTAAATAAAAATGCATCACTTACTTGTGATATTGTGATTATTAATACACACTAAAAATGCTGAGTTATTTTAACAACCCAACTGCTGGGTTATGTCTGTTGGGCATTTTGTTGGGTTATTTTCATAGAGTTGGGTAGTTTTTTCTAGCCAACTGCTGGGTCAATAGGTTGGGTCAATGTTGGGTCATTTCAGTAAACAGTAAATCACTGAGATTTTCCCGCTCTCAGCATTTCTACCCAGCAGGTTGGGTCAAAACCACTGAGCTCAACTGTCAGCGGAGGCCATTACTGCTCCTCCACAGAAACTGCTCACAAAGTTATTTATACATGTTTTTATTTTATTATTCTGTCATTAAGACTTAGTTATCCAAATGAAACTGATTAGGCACAAATAATTCATTATTTTTGTTTTGGCTACGTGTTTCCCTAACTCCGTGTTAGATTCTGTTATGGAAGAGAAAGGGTTAAAGTCACGTCTGTTTGACACTTCACTCTCTGTCCCAGTTTTTATTTTGTGTTGATAGGACAAGTATTGACTGAAATAATGAGGGCTAAAGTTAAAATAATTGGTTATGATATCCTATTTAATATGTGCGTGCGACAACCGTTAGCTAATGCTAACGCAAACTCTTTCTTAAACACTTGTCAGTGTCTCTGCTGTTGTTTCTTACATAATGACTTTAGCTATAGTTTGTTATGGTTAAAAGGATGAGGAGGAGATGAGCAGCAGCAGCAGAGGAGAGAAGGAGAGGCTCAGATATGGGAGAAAAGTGTTCAACTTTACCCTCTCCATGTGGGACCTCCAGAGATGATAAATGCCACTAAAGCTTTACAGGTAAGCAGCAGTTTTAATAAGAAATGTTTTATTCTCTGTTTAATTCATTTGCTAAAATACAAACTTGTGTTAATGTTTGTCCTACAGAAAACAAACTCTCCTGAGCTCATCCAACACCTCTGTCTGTCTGAAGATCATCATCTGCATCACTGGACACCAGTCCCAGTAAGTGCAGTATATTTAGTATAACATGACCCTTTATAGTTTTAGACCAAACACAAATGTAATGTTTCTCTTCCAGTGGGATCACCAGTGGAGTAATGGTTACCGGGTACTGGATTTATCAGTGACAATGTCTGTCTTTATTTCCACAGTGGTCTCTGCTGCTGCCGGCCGCAGTGTCCCCATCCCTGTCTCCTACTTCAGACTGAACTGTCCCTGACTCTGAATGAGGACCACTTCACCAAAATACAGCAAGTACAATATGGACAGTGGGGGACTTTCCTTAGGCTTGTTAACAGCTGAATTAATTATTTGCTGATGTTGATGTTGTGTTAAACAATTATGTTGTGAATTTGTAAGAAATAAAGTTTCTAAAACGACACTGGGGTGGTCATTATGAATTAACCCAATCATTAGGTAAAAATAACCCCAAAAATGGATAGAATATAAACATGGCCGTATCTACCATTGAGGTCACCAAGGTCCGGACCTCGGTAAAAGTTTAGCAACATTTTTTTTTTTTTAACACATTGATAATCCTTTACTGCGCAAATGAATGTTGTGAACACGCGCTTATACAGGCGGAAGAGCCTTCTAATTCAGATGTGGATGAGCTTGTTCTGGACCTAAATGTGTCTCTAAAATGTCACTCTAAAACCGAACCTCAAGAGCCGCTTTGGACCCGAGTGCGTAAAACTCCACGGAGCCCGAGAGTGCGGCTGAGGCTGCGTCAGCACACGCTTCAACAGCAGCGTCTTTAGCATGAACCGCGCCAAAGTTTGATCGAGATGCAATTTCTTTACTATCTGTCATAAAGAGAGAGGAGCCTGTGTGTGCGTCGTTAGACTGTTCGGAGACTTCGATTTACAACAGTTATCCTCTCATTCTCATCAGAGGAGTGAGAGGAAGAGAAGGAGAAGTGTCTGCGGCCGTGTCATTGCCTCCTCTGCTGCTAAACCCCTGGCTTTGTTTCTGTCACATACGTTTTATTTACGAGTTGATGCGCGGCGGCACATGCAAAGATTGTAATGTCCTGCGTATGAATGATCTTCGCTTTAATAACTTAAATGATGACTTAAAAAACGCCTCTAACATACAACAATTCAAAAAACTATGTAAGATAAATATGATTAAGGAATACGCAAAAGAATGTCAAGTCTAGGTCCCATGGGTTCATTCTGTCCGAGTGCTTGTTTAACTTGGCTCATAAATGTGATCACATAAAGCTGCTACATACTGCTACAACCACTAGTCAATGTGTCGACAAACAAAACAGTATAATCAGATCATTACTGACATAACCATTACTCCTTTTAATAGGTTTTGGTCATACTAAATTAAAAATAGAAACGAAACGATTCAACAATCATGATGCTGCTCTGTTGTTGCCATTGACATGGTCATTACTATTGCCACACACAAGAACCAAAGAGAATTTGGGCCGATGGGGTGAATGGACCTGGTGGTTAGAGGGACCCACTCCCAATGGGCCGTTTGACCCCTGTCTTTTAATGCACCACACAGAAAGGGCAACATACAGACAACTTTATAGGTTAGCCGGGTGGGACTAGTCGGATGGGGGCTCCCCCCCCCCCTCAACTGGTCCACACCCTGGCCTATTTATGCACTACACAGAATAGGGCACATAGACCAACTATGAAATAATGCTTACTCAAATATAGTCATGAAGATGGTAAATGTCAACAAGAAAGCAACAAGGAATAAAAAAACAACAACAACAACAAAAAACTTTCATAGTAACTAAATCAACTGGCTTAATGGTTCATCAGTAATGATTGGTATTATACAGCATTAGGAAATACTCCATGTTACGAATCACCACACAGATACTCGCACCATACTGATGTACATTGATAACCTGAACGGTCCAACGCTTTCCTTTATGTAAACACAATGTACGGTAAAATGTCAATGATGCCAGTCAATATGATCTTGTTGTATCGCTGAAAGAAGAACTGAATGTAATTCATTGGCAAGTGCACGCAGTTACTGTGTGTATACTTGCGTATGGAAACAAAATAATTCTGTATCGTCTTGCTGTCGAAAAAAACAACAAAAACTAACAAAACAAAAAAAACTAAAAGTTACCACTGAATATGTATAGCACGAGGGTGATTATTAATTATTAATGATGAATGAGGGGTAGTCACACATAAGCTTGGCTTCAGCCTACTCCTTTTGAGCTTTTCTGTGATGAAATGTTTAATTACTGTGAAATATGAATGTAAACAGCTCAATCAATGAGAGCTTAAACCAGCGCATTCACATTTGTAGCTACCGGTGGTTTGACACTATACAACCAAGGGAGACGCAGAGGGGGCGGGGCCAGAGCGCAGAGTCCACACCAGTGTCTCACTGTTCAGAATGAGCTGGTCACTGGGACAAAGCTACTGAGCTTTACCCATTCACACTAACAGCCTCGTTTTCAAAATAATTAAAAACTGACATTTTCATTTAATATTTTAGTATTTATTTAAGACACCCTATTCTTAATAGTCTATCACCCAGATGAGCAAAGAATGTATTCAGTGTGGAAAACCTACTTGAGTTCACTGTAATAATGGATGAAATAGTTATTAAATAGATTTTATTTTGCGATATTCATAGCGTCAACGTAAGGGGTACGCAACTCATCATCTAAAGCTTCAGGGGTACATGGCTCTGGCCTAGGCTATTTCTGTGACGCAGTCTATCTGGTCCTCACATTTCCTCCTCACTGAAACAGAGAAAGAGATGAATTCAAGCAAAGCAAGTTGGTCTTCGGGATCACGGGGAAAAGAGCTGCAGATGCCCCGCCTCAGGTCGACAGCAAAAAAGTGAGAGAGAATCACGAAGAAGACAGGGAGAGAGGAAGTGCAGGTAGCATCCATAGTAGCGTCTCACTAAAGTTTCTTTCAAATTTGCTCTGGCTTTGTCACCCCTGGGGCTGAGCTGAGTCACACTAGGTTTGGAACATAATCCTGTGTATGGATTATGTCTCATTCAGTCCAGGTCCAGTCCTTAATAGTCCTGGTTTAGTGCTAGTCTCCCTCAGTTCAGTCTTGTATAGTCCTGGTTTAGTCCTAGTCTCCCTCAGTTCAGTCGTGTATAGTCCTGTTTAGTCCTAGTCTCCCTCAGTTCAGTCGTGTATAGTCCTGGTTTAGTCCTAGTCTCCCTCAGTTCAGTCTGTATAGTCCTGGTTTAGTCCTAGTCTCCCTCAGTTCAGTCGTGTATAGTCCTGGTTTAGTCCTAGTCTCCCTCAGTTCAGTCGTGTATAGTCCTGGTTTAGTCCTAGTCTCCCTCAGTTCAGTCGTGTATAGTCCTGGTTTAGTCCTAGTCTCCCTCAGTTCAGTCGTGTATAGTCCTGGTTTAGTCCTAGTCTCCCTCAGTTCAGTCTTGTATAGTCCTGGTTTAGTCCTAGTCTCCCTCAGTTCAGTCTTGTATAGTCCTGGTTTAGTCCTAGTCTCACTCAGTTCAGTCTTGTATAGTCCTTGTTTAATCCTAGTCTCCCTCAGTTCAGTCTTGTATAGTCCTGGTTTAGTCCTAGTCTCCCTCAGTTCAGTCGTGTATAGTCCTGGTTTAGTCCTAGTCTCCCTCAGTTCAGTCGTGTATAGTCCTGGTTTAGTCCTAGTCTCCCTCAGTTCAGTCGTGTATAGTCCTGGTTTAGTCCTAGTCTCCCTCAGTTCAGTCTTGTATAGTCCTTGTTTAATCCTAGTCTCCCTCAGTTCAGTCTTGTATAGTCCTGGTTTAGTCCTAGTCTCCCTCAGTTCAGTCGTGTATAGTCCTGGTTTAGTCCTAGTCTCCCTCAGTTCAGTCTTGTATATAGTCCTGGTTTAGTCCTAGTCTCCCTCAGTTCAGTCTTGTATAGTCCTGGTTTAGTCCTAGTCTCCCTCAGTTCAGTCTTGTATAGTCCTGGTTTAGTCCTAGTCTCCCTCAGTTCAGTCTTGTATATAGTCCTGGTTTAGTCCTAGTCTCCCTCAGTTCAGTCTTGTATAGTCCTGGTTTAGTCCTAGTCTCCCTCAGTTCAGTCTTGTATAGTCCTGGTTTAGTCCTAGTCTCCCTCAGTTCAGTCTTGTATATAGTCCTGGTTTAGTCCTAGTCTCCCTCAGTTCAGTCTTGTATAGGCCTTGTTTGACCAAACTGTTCCAAAACTGGGAAGTGCTGCCAGTTACAAATAGTAAAGCTGTAATATACAGGAAAATAATAATAAAGCATTAGTCTTATATAGCGCTTTTTCAGATACTCAAATTTCGTGCATTATTCATTCACTCTATACTCGGTACCATCAATCTACCACAGCTGCCCTGGGGTAGACTAATGGAAGCGAGGCAACCAGCCTGCGCCATCGGCCCGTCTGACCACCACCACCAATCACTCACTCACTATATTCACCCAGGCTTCCTAGTGTTTCCAAACGGTCTCCAAAAGTGCAACAAAAAGCAATTTTTGAAAACAGCTAAAGGATGAGATGAAAGTCTTTTTGATAACATGGGAAATTACATCTGAATCTTTAAAAACAACCCAACTTGGGTTATTTTTAACCCAGCATGTTTTAGTGTGTACAGTTCTCTCTTCTGTTCTTGTGTTTTGTCTTATTGAAACGCCTCTGATGGAGCTGGTGAATAATCGATGATCAGTTGGGTTCATCGTGACGTCACACATGACACAAGCTACTTCCGGGTCCAAACTCTACAAAGCTCCATTGAAAATACATCAGACATCTCGGTCCAGAAAAGTGCAGTTCTAGGAACTGCAAAGATACTGCGCAGAACCCTCAAGCTCCCAGGCCTCTGGTAGAGGACCCGAGCTTGGAGGAAAAAGAGACCGCCCGCGGAGGGTGAGGAAGAGATTTTTTAAATTTTTTTATACATATTCTTTATATTGTTGGTTTAGAACATAAAGTGCATTCTACAGTTCAAAGCGATTGGTATTTGGAGAGAAAAGCTGGTGAATCACTGCTCAAACTGAACGATTAACAGCGCCCTTTTTTGTTGACTTTTGATGACACAGGGTTGACGTCACAAACATGTTTTTGCAAAGGCCTTTCATTCCTGAGCGCTGAATGACTGATGACGTTTAAAGCAGCGGCCAATCAGAATCCAGTCTTGTGACCTCACCTTGATACCTGGGCAGGTATCGAGGATCAGAGTGAAGAAGCTGCGTTTGAGAAAGAGTTTGTGCTCTGTTCGACTGTTTTGGTGTCGTGTCTAAAGTAAGTCATTGTATTTTTCTATTTCATTGAATATTGGAGCACGTTTTCCTCTTGATTTGCCACAGTTTGGACCAACACATGGACATGAATCTCATTCTGACAACTGATTTCCAGACTGTCCAAACAGCGTTATTCTTTTCTCTTATTTTCCTATGACGTTTACTTAACCAGGAAAGTCCCACTGAGATTAGGAATCTCTTTCAGGAGAGTCCTGGCCCCAGAGGGATAAACCTATTGCACATATTTTTCGTACACGTTTTGGAGTTTGGGCGAGAAAAGGGGAGATTATTGTGCGTTAAATGATTTTGAGCTGAGGCTTGTATTGAAAGGTGTGTCAAAGTTCATGAATCAGTGAATCACATGTAATTATTTTATTATGAAAAATCAAACCAAAATTGAAAATCGTTACAGTAACAGTTCAGTTTTATTTCATGTACAAAAAGGGCAGTGAGGTGGAATACAGACTGTGATCATAATCATAGGCGCTGATTTGTTTTTCCCAGTGGGAGCCCAGTCTGTAGAGCTAAACGAGTAAACAAGCGGAGCATTGCTGCTGCTCATATATCAATGTAATGAAGTGACCTGCGCTAGCATGTTAGCCATGTTTCGTGATGTTCAGGTTATATCTATTGAATCTGTTTATAATTAGAGAAAACTTGCCTGGGCGCCCAAAGGTTTGAGTGGGTGCTTGAGCCCCGCAGCACCCACATGATCGGCGCCTATGACTGTGTATACTTGAGTAAATTAATTAATACGTAGGTATTAGGGCTGGGACGATCCACTTTTTTTATCACGATCCGATACGTATCACGATACTCAGGAGCCGATCCAATACGTATTGCGATACCGTAAGGAATTATGAAAAGTAATATGTTGACCTTAAAATGTGTTAAATAGAAACCAGTCATGTGTCCAAAATTTATAAACCAAATGTCATTTATTGAAGTGTTAAGATTGAAAAATGCATAACCACAACAAATGTAAGAAAGTGCTGTAACCTGTAAAACAGAGTGCAAAATATAAAACGCCTCTAAACTCATAGCAGCACATAAACAGAGGTAGGGCTGCAACTAACGATTATTTTGTAATCGATTAATCTATCGATTATTTTGTAATCGATTAATCTATCGATTATTTTTACGATTAATCGAGTAATCGCTTGGCTGTGAATTGTGTAGAAAAATGTTATTTTTTCATTTTTTTTATCACAAAAAGCTAAAGTGGCACCACTTGAGGACGTATTGATGGCATAAACTTAAAGTAAATGTTTGTTGGAGGCTCTTGGTGCTAATTCTGCTTTCTGATTGAATGAGACACAGACAGTGTAGTAGATTTTCATCAAAAATACTAAATTTTCATGTCATTTTTGCTGAATTTGAGTCTGTGTGAACCAGAAAACGATTAATCGATTACTAAAATAGTTGTCGACTATTTCAATAATCGATTAGTTGTCGATTAATCGATTAGTTGTTTCAGCCCTAAACAGAGGCCTATTGCAAATAGCCTAATTTCAACCAATGGCTAAACTAAGCATCTCATTTTATAAAATATTTAAAGAAAATCAAAAAACTTTAAGGAATAGCATCTGCACATTAAAACTGGAAGTGCAAAAATGTCATCTTAACACATTAAGTAGGACTGTTTGATTACTTTACCCTTTTAACTGCAATTCATCCATTTAACTTCATATGCTATATTATAAAATGTCAAACATGTGTATGGACAATGTGGAATCTTCCTCATGCATGTCACTCCTACATTTACCAATAGTCCTTCAAATAGCTTATCTTTTTTAAACAAAGACTTAAAAAAATCGTTACAAGTGTAAGAGAATTCCTACAAAACGATGGTAGAAAGGTCGGGAAGAATGGGCAGCAGTCGGATGTCTTATGCAGGAGAAGTTTTATTGCCATCTTTGCGAGACCCGAGGCATGAGCTCAAAGCACAGTACAGTAGCACAGTCCTAACATTCAAATCTGTCCATCCTTCCACATCAAGAGAGTTAAGTAAACCTGGTGCCACGTAGGCACTAAGCATCTACCACTGGCAGTGTGCCACGTGTATTCTAGGCCACAAGTCATAGAAGGCCAAATTGTACTGTTTTGGTAGTACGATATGATAAGGCCATGTGTGAGGGCCGAATTAACTCTATAATTCCCCATCACGCCACCCTTTTGAAACACGTAGTAGTTTCACCCAAGTTAAAAGTAAATGTAACCTTAAATAAAACCCAATTAGAATCAAGTTAAGATCAATCAAAGCTAAGTCCCAATAAACTCTCAACAAGATTAACTTCCTATGTGGAAGGACACACAGAATCTACATTTCATAACAATATTCAACACTTAATTCAACAGTACACGGGTCATTGTGATGGAATAAAATGACCCCCCTCTCAGTGACCCCAAAGTACTGAGACATGTGCATCATTAGACTCACTTAATCACCCAATCGGGGTAAATACTGCCACCAATAAAAACACATGCATCAAGTGCTAAGGGCGTATAAGAGGGGGCACCATAACCAAACGTCCGATCCCAGACTATTGCCAATTATCCAGGGACGGTAAAAGATTATGGCCACCAATTCAGTTTCTCCTGCAAATTATATTATTATTGGTCCAAGTCAGAAAATGTACATACAAGAAAATACAAACACCACAAAAATATTTAAAAAAAAAAAAATAAGAATTTCAATTCTCAGGAAAACCACATTCACCTATTAAGAGAAATGCTCATAAGCAAAAAAAGAACAATCTTCACACTCAGGACGCCGAAACACCTCCAGGTGCCTCGGATCTATAAGGGACATGACTGGACCATCTTGGATGAGCCATCGGGATTAATATACCCACAGCCATCAAGATGTCCTTACGAACCTCCATGTCGGAATAGAATGGCGTGTAGAGTCAACGGCGTCCGAGGAGAAGCATGCTAAGTCATACTTTTATGCACAATGACATTTCCCATAAAATTCAAATCTAACTGGATGGTAACCCTCATTATTTGCGATCTTAACTAGCTTAAGACAGAATACAGTTCACCCGCTTCCCATATTTTAATCAAGATTAAAAGTAATGTTTACTGAAAAATGCTAAGCAAGAACCCCCAATAAGACCAAAACATATTCATCCTTGTATACTTCAGGCGTATCGGCTTCTGACGTAGAGCTTAAAACCTTCCTCCGACCTAAACATACCTGCAATAAGCAACACACAAAACATAAAATGACAGGACCTCCCCACAAGACAACCAAGTATTAAAACCTGCTCCATGCATCTTGTGAGTCCGGACCTGCAAAGTTATGAATTCAAATTCAGATATATAAAGCCATGAAAGATAAGCACTATGAATTAGAATATAAATGCAAAATCACAAGAGGCTGAAAACTGACTGGACCAAAAAATGAATAAAAAAATAAGAATAAAATAAGGATAATAAAAATAAAATAATAATAATAGTAATAATAAAAATGATAATAAAAATAATAGTAAATAGAAAAAATAAGAAATATAAAAACATGAAAATAAAATGTTAAAAACTAGGTAAATATAGAAATAGGCATACAAAAAATGGCCTCCCACTAAGTCCTAATCAATCTCTGTACATTTGTCGCGCTTATGGAAACAAAATGTGAACCATCAGTGGTTATGAGCCGCGGGAACAAATCCTGACTTAACGCTCAACTTGGTATTTGCCACTGATGTCGGACCTCAGTGTTATGGCAATAAAAAGGCAATATACAAATATAAAAATAATAAAATATTAAATGCATAAAATAACAAAGACTAGAATAACAAAACTAAATATATAAAAAAACCTTAACACATCCTATGAAGTTAAAAGTGTATAAAAACTTATCAACTATAAAAGAGGAAGAAACATTTTAAATAATAAATGTAAATAATAAGTAAATAAAGCTAAATATAAAATTAAAAGCAAATATAAAATGAAAACACTCATAAATGTACAAATGAAAATGATGCAAAATGAAATAAATGCAAGGGCAAAGTGGGGTGTGTAAGATGAACCTGTCGTTCCTCTCCAAACACAAACTCCTTCAAACACCTGCATCAAAATCATATCATACAGTTACTTCTGGCTAAACTCAACCACACTTTGACACTAAACCAATGTAAACCTTTTAAATGCAAATGTAGAACCAATTATCTTGCTAAATTTGTATTAAATGCCTCGATACATTATGTCTGCTTACATAAATCTTAATCACCAATTATTCAAACCCAAACCGATATGTGGTTGCCTTTTTGTCAGATCCAACCCGTCTCTCAGGTCGCCTGTGAAAATAATGTTATACTTGCAAACAGCACACACATCAGTACAATTTCTACAAACTTGCCGACCAAATATGACTTTTCGTTAGAGTTGGGTTCAATTATCATGACCTAAATGTCAATCATTACTATCAATCGCAAGTTAATATATATGATGGGATAATAAGTGCTTCCTTCGTTTGCTTGGAAACACAAAATAAATACACAAAGGATACAGATGCCTCCGGACATCAGAGCGAACTGACATTCTCTTCTTCCACGCTGCGTCCTGCAACAACAAAGAAGCACACTCCGGCCTGCACAAGGCCACATGTTATCATACCATTGATATTATTGTTCTCTGCTCATCAGCTCCTGTCCTGAGTCAGGCCCTTCTGCAAATTCCCTGTCTCTGTGGGAAATGAACGTTATCAACTAGAAAGAATATGGATTAAAACATGTTACACACTCAATACATACAGGTTACTAAAAATAGGCACACTCCTATGATCTTATAGTAAATATAAAATTAAAAATGCAATCATGGCATTAGTATGGTTAGTATGAAGCCATAATATCATTACACTTCCTATTGTTTACAACAACTGGGTTTTATTTACACAACGTCACGTTATTTCTGACGCTTTCCCTGTGTTTAATGATCGGGTTTTAGACTTGAAGTTCAACTACTTACTGTAACTTTTGTTTTCAAAATTTACAGTAAGTAAATTTAAGTAAGTAAACAAAATTTGTTTCTTCTAGATCAAAAGAGTCACAATTATTTCTACAGAGATCAAATCGACTCTCCTTCTTGGCCCCTCCTCTTTTCAACAGTTACACGGACTCGGTGCACCAGAGTCGTGAAAGTGTGGAAAATGAGCAATATACTTTTGAGGTCATAAGTGTGACCTTTCTCTGAGTGACTCTTAAGATACCGGATTTACACTGATTATCACCTTTGCTATTTTTTTGAAATAAAACACGTTTGCCAGCACAAATTTCAGATTTGAAGACACCGTTCTACTACGCTGCATGCAAACCTCTTCATCGGACTGCGCGCAACGCAAAACCTCAGTCTCAGATCTAAATCTAAGAACACACTATGAGTTCAAATCTGGATTCAGCCTCCGCTGACAAGTCTTGGCAAACGACACTACATTTCAACTTCAGCATCAAAGGGTTTTTCAGTGTAAGTGTAAACGATTACTTTATTACAATGCTCCAAATTAAAGTACACCAGTACCAACCGCTTATCAGAATTTAGGACTTCTTCTTTGCTTAAAACCTAAACCAACAATAAAAACACTGCACAATCAATTTCTGCACAAAACTCACTCAACTTACTTGAATAAAAGTCACACTATTTCGTGAGGTTCAGAGACAACACTTACACAATACGAGAATTGTTAAGCCTTAACCCAGATCCCTAGAACACAACTAGAACGACTATACAAAATTAGACTCACTAAATAGAAAGAAATATACAATAATCACATCATTAATCATCTGACAACCTCTCCTCTTTCAAATCCGCCTACTACTCCGGTTTAATTGACTCCAATCAACATAGGTCTAAAACCCTCTTCACTCTCCTCGCCAATATCACAAAACCTCTGACTCTCGTTTTCAACACGTGTAACCATTCCCTGCCTCCGAGATCTCCATTATCCATCGACACCTGATCACACGGGCCTCTACCTCTCACCACATCACCCCAAAGGCACTTCATAACCTGGTCCCTGTACATATCTTCACTCTCAAACTCTCCGTCCCACCGGCCAGACTCGTCACCATGGGAGCTATAACACACTTCGGGCACTAATCAGAAAGCAAGCAAATTAATCTCTATCACTACTATCAACAAAACATTTTCACACGAGAATGGTAACCTCAAGTTACTTTTCAAAGTTAAGGGGATAATATTTTATCAGCTGCAACGGATCAACGCAGATTTGCTACACCGTAATCTGAGACTTACAATAATGTTTCTTTTTAGAAGCTAAAATGATATCACTGATTAAATATTCAAGATCTCTCTGTCATTAATTTATTTAGTAATGTATTTATTTTACATAAATTCCTAAGGCCTACTGCAAATCAGGTAGGATTGAACTTAGTACAATTTGCCTATAACTTAAGAAAGTATTAGAATTAATATACTATTAAAGCAATAACGGGCCTTGGCTTCACCTAAACTCGCCTCGTTAACATTGAATAATTTTACTTCATGTGAACCCTACAATCTCTATGTTTGTTAGTTATTTATCACTCTGTAAATATCAAACTATTCAATTACATTTATTTATTTATTTCATTATCTACTTTATCTTGATAATTATAGCTGTTCAATTAAGATTCAAATGGTTTGACCAATCTGAGCATTAAAAAAAGTCAAAAAGAAGATTAGAAAAAATAAATAAAGATAAATTTACAGTAACACGGAGTCCCATGGGGCCTAGCCCATGGGCAAAACACAAAAAATTGATTAAAAATATATAAACATCTATTTATACGCAAAAATTCAAAACAAATGTAAACTAAAGGTGGAACAGGGGCGAAGCATCGGACCTGAGACAAATTTGCAGCACTAGTCCGCCTGCAGACAGCTTTTTAGGGCGTTTGGGGACGGCAGCAGAGGAGGTGTTTTGGTTTTGAGAGCAGGGCAGACTCTCAGGTTTTGTAAACTGTCCTTCATGCACTTGGACCAGCGCTCACGCATCGCACAAAGGCCCAGCCGCTTCCCTCTCTAACCACCAAAAAGGGGCAAGGTAAAAGTAAATTAAAGACTTAAAAAAATCAGGTTGTCCTATCGCGCAAAGCATTACAAAATAAGAAAAAATTCAAAAATGCTAACAAAAAATAAAAATAAAAATAAAACAAGGAAATTTGAAAGAAAAGCAACACAAGTAAATAATAAGAATAATAATAAGAGTAAATAATAAAAGTATAATAATAATAATAATAATAAAGAATGTAAAAAAATCCTCTGTACACTATCAAAAAGGGCTAATCTTCAGAAAAAGGAGAATCTCCTGTTCATGTTTACCTTCTCATATCAATTAGTGATCAGTTTATGTTATCATGTTAACGTCAATCGTCTATTCTAGGTTTCAAATAAATTGGTATTTTTAAAGGAAATTAAATTATACGCACAATGATCTGTCAGGACCCCCAAAAACCTTGCAAGCAAAACCGAGATGTAAAAGTGTATTAGTAATTTAGACCATATCAAGCAAAACACCACTCTAAACTTTGTTTTGTTTAGACCTATCTTCTTTATTTGACCTATATATTCAAATTAGTGTTGTTTGCAATTAAGAATTGTTTTGAATTCATTATGTCTCGGCGCTGCCATCTCCTGGGGATCCCACATCACCTTGGGAAACATTATTCCGACTAATGTTGAATCTTCATATTAAACACTTAGCCTGCGATACAGCCTTAGTCAAAACAATACATTTTTCCAAACCAGTTTGGATACCAGCTAATCTAATCTTAACCGTTCCCCTCCCAAAGGTAGTGTTTTGACCACTTCTCAAATCTAACCTTGGGGCTGACTCTAAATATGTAAAAAATTATAAGCAAGTGCTTTAAACTATCTTTAAGAGAACCAGCGAGAGCCCATCTGCTGACGTGGCCTCGGGATATCTCATTTCTAAAACCTCAACAAAGGTCGCATCATTCCTATACGCCCAAAACCTACACAGACATCGGAACCTTAAAGACAGAATTAAGTTTCACTTTACCGCAAATCCAACTACAAAAAACAGAGTATATTATTATTTTTCTTTAGGTCCTGGTACTTTAAAAATCAGGTTTAAAGCTCAGTTTTCTAAAACAAATCACAGCAGAATAACATCTGTCAACATTTTACAACATAACAACAACAACAACAAAAGCAAAACATTTTTACTTCTCAATTGTACACATTTTGATCCTAACTTTGTTTCACTGTTGCCAAATATCGTTTGTTTTGATTGCCTGTCAGGCACAAATCTTTAATATTTTTAGCCTAATGCCGTAAATCATACGCCTTTCTCTCATTGTTTTTAACCTTATGTGTTTTAAAAACCCAGTTGTTGTACTCACGAAGTTGCAGCTAAACAAACACATCGGTGTCACACCGGAAGTCAGTCCTCCTTCGCAGTTCCCGTGGCCTGTAGACAGATCAGAGCAGCATCAACTTTCGAAAAACAAAACACAATCTCAATTCATTATCACTAGCGTGAATCATCAATTGAATTGTCATTCAAAATGCGACACTGTTTACCCTACAGAGACTCTTAATCTGTACCGTAGCTTAGTAGCTAGTTCTAGTAAACAATGTTGCCATTTTTTTTTTTTTTTTTTTTAATGCTGACTCAGCAATCTGTCTCCAGGCAGACGTTATCAGGAACACTTTGTTTCACGGACCTTGCAGACAAGCAAAACAATTAGATAAAGCAGCAGGTGGACAGACAGACAACACGGAGACACATGACACGGAACGCAAACAACGGACATAAAAAAATCTCTAGCTGCATCCAAAACTATAGCCAACTTCACCTTTTTAAATAAAATAACGTGATATTTATCGCAATGTTTATTAGTTGATTCTGGACTTTCACGGTTAAATTCAAGTTAACGCAAAAGACAAACGTAGGTTGTATACGTTGCAGAAGCGTTCTCTCTTTTTGTGCACAACAACTTCAACGGTCTCCCTTGTGAGAAAAATTATCCTAGGCTCTCTCCCACCAACCGTTACTCACCACAACTGCCCGATTTCCTCTAAACGACGTTCAGACAAAACCACCAGCTGCAGTTTAACTACAAACTTCATGTAAGCAGTAACATAAAGTCTGCATCCACGGCCCTACTCGACCGTGGCTATACCATCCTTCAACCGTCTAAGTAATTAATTACACGGCCAATGTAATCCATTACCGGCTCAATATTCAGCACTCAGTTCAAGATTAAAGTAACATAAAACAACTATACACACAGTAGCCCACAGCTCGGCTTCAGTGGCTACATCAACGTGCCTTATGTTTGACGCTAAAATCAACCTTAAACAAAGCTTACACTCAAAATAGTCTACATTATGTGTCCCTCTCATACCTGTGACGACTAGCTGCTTAAACAGTAGAGTCAACAGTCTGTATCGAGCCTCACATCTCTGTAGCCATTCTAGTCTAAACTTGTGCATCCGAATACTCTAGGTCTTAGTACAGGACCTAAATCCCTACTCTCGACCAGAAACAAACATCCAGAATCAACCAATAACACTGTTTTTTTTTTACTCTTTAAACATTTCCCATTGCATTATTCTTTTTTAGCAAGCATGCGTCTGGTAAGGCCATTCTCCCTCCTTTTTATCGAGGATAAAAAAAGAAACGCACTTACCAGAGCAGCTGTGTAAACGAGTTCGTGGACGCCAATTTGTAAGAGAATTCCTACAAAACGATGGTAGAAAGGTCGGGAAGAATGGGCAGCAGTCGGATGTCTTATGCAGGAGAAGTTTTATTGCCATCTTTGCGAGACCCGAGGCATGAGCTCAAAGCACAGTACAGTAGCACAGTCCTAACATTCAAATCTGTCCATCCTTCCACATCAAGAGAGTTAAGTAAACCTGGTGCCACGTAGGCACTAAGCATCTACCACTGGCAGTGTGCCACGTGTATTCTAGGCCACAAGTCATAGAAGGCCAAATTGTACTGTTTTGGTAGTACGATATGATAAGGCCATGTGTGAGGGCCGAATTAACTCTATAATTCCCCATCAACAAGTTACAGAACATGTGTAAACTTAAATTTGAAATGTGAAATAACAGCTCTTTAGCATAGTATAACTGTGTAATGATTATCAGCCTAGCGTCTAGGAACAAAAAGGTTTTGTTCAAAAATAAGAGCTGATCTACATGCTCTGACTTCAGGCAGCTTCTCTGTGCAGTGATGATGTCACCAGCTGTAGAGAACACGCGTTCAGCTGACACACTTGTACCAGGTATACACGAGTAACATTTTGCTAGCTTTGCCAGAAGAGGATACTCATTGCAATGTTGTTTCCACCAAACTAATGGACTATCAGAAAGTGGCAAAGATGGTGCTCCCTGGAATCTTTTGACTTCTTCCGCTGCACAGTCTAAGGCAGATTTTTCAGGTGTTATTGGACCTGATGTCTGCCTATCTCCAAATGTGTTACCAAGTAACTGAGCCAAAGCGCATGTGTCCCTTCTTTTGGCAGGTGGGGGTCCATCAGAATTGGCACAGCTTTCAGTCTTGTCTTCCTGTTCACAATCAGTCAGGTCTTCCAGATCCTGTCCTTCTGCATTAGCCTGTATTTTGGCAAAAGAATGGCAGACAATTAATACTGATAGTCTGTTTAGGTTCTTTTGGTCTTCTGACAGTATTAATATTAAAAATATAGTTTAGCCAGGCCTGTATGTTTGTGTTATAACTTGAAATATTTCAGCTCTGGCTTATCCACAAGAATTTTATATTAATATAAAATTAAATAAAAAACATAATTTACAGTACATGTTTCAAATTGTTGCATCATGTCTATTTGGATACATTTGGATATGTTATGGGTCAATTATCATTTGAATACTGTAGATAAATCGAGACCACATTTACCTGAGCACGGTGGTCAATTTTGGCAGCAGCCTCTGCAGTTAACCGGGCAATAGTTTCCTGCTTCTCCTCTTCTGAAAGAAATGGCAGGCCTTTAAATCTAGGATCCAAAGAAGATGCCATGTGAAGTGTTGTCTTCTCCTCTTCAGATGTGTATCTTTTTGAGAGATCATTATGGAATGCTCCTTTCATTTCACGGACAAAGGGGGAATCCTCCAGCTTTTCTTTGGTTGCTTGAAGCAGCTGTGCACGTAGTGGTGCAACAAGAGAAAGTGTTGGTTGGGCTTCGTCAGACATAACGCATGTGGCAACCTTTACAGGCCTCAATGCTTTGACAAACTCCTCTGCATTACATATATCAGTCTCTGTGAATGTGGTAATGTCTTTCTCTCTCTTGCGGAGTTGCGGGGACAGCAGAGCGGCTGTCACCGCTGCCTGTTGCTCGAGGAAACGCTCTACCATGTCAAATGCGCTGTTCCAGCGTGTAACAACGTCTGTTATCAGTTTGTGTTGCGTCAGGCCAAGTAATTTTTGTTTTTCCTCCAGCACACTGCAGGCCATGGCACTTCGGTGGAAAAACCCAGTTACGCGACGCACACGTCCTAAAAGTTTGGCAATACTGGGCAGCTTGAGTGCTCGCTGAGAAGCTAGATTTAATGCGTGAGCAAAACATTTGATGTGTCTAAGGCTAGCTAGTTGTGTGGCCACATCCATGTTAGCGGCGTTATCTGTTACCAGCACCGTGTCCTCAGAAATGGCCCATTCAGAAAGCACGTTGTGGAGTAGCTCTGCAATATTAGCCCCCGTGTGACTTTCGTGCATTTTTCTGGTCTGGAGTACTTGAGAAGACAGTGACTAATCTTCCGATATGTAATGTGCTGTTAGAGTAACGTAAGACTCTGTCGCTCGTGATGTTCAAGCATCGCAAGTGAGAGCGACTCTTTCAGCAATGTTCAGCTTTTCTTTGACACAGGCCGTGGTCTCGTTGTACAATTTTGGAATGACTGTCTCTGAAAAAAACTTCCGCGAAGGTATAACATAGCGTGGCTACAAGTTGTAAATCATATTGCGGAATCCGGTGCCTTCTATCACACTATAAGGGCGGAGGTCTTTGCAAATATATTGTCCAATACAGGTGGTTATTCGTCTTGCCTTTTCGGAGTTCTTTGGCAGTTTGTTGTTGAAAGCTTCTTCCAATGTTGTTGTTGCTTTGTTTTTTCTTCTACGGTCCCAGTGCCGACTTTTACATCTGGATGGGGGCGAGTAAGGTGCTTCATTAGATTGGTCGTATTCCCACTGTATGTCACGGTAGCGCGGCACAATTTGCACACTGCTTTAGCCATGTCCAAGTTGTTTCCAGGCTTCGAGTAAAACCCAAACTGAGCCCAAACTTTGGATTTAAAAGTACAGTGAAGAAAATAAGTATTTGAACACCCTGCTATTTGCAAGTTCTCCCACTTAGAAATCATGGAGGGGTCTGAAATTGTCATCGTAGGTGCATGTCCACTGTGAGAGACATAATCTAAAAAAAAAAATATCCAGAAATCACAATGTATGATTTTTTTAACTATTATTTGTATGATACAGCTGCAAATAAGTATTTGAACACCTGAGAAAATCAATGTTAATATTTGGTACAGTAGCCTTTGTTTGCAATTACAGAGGTCAAATGTTTCCTGTAGTTTTCACCAGGTTTGCACACACTGCAGGAGGGATTTTGGCCCACTCCTCCACACAGATCTTCTCTAGATCAGTCAGGTTTCTGGGCTGTCGCTGAGAAACACGGAGTTTGAGCTCCCTCCAAAGATTCTCTATTGGGTTTAGGTCTGGAGACTGGCTAGGCCACGCCAGAACCTTGATATGCTTCTTACAGAGCCACTCCTTGGTTATCCTGGCTGTGTACTTCGGGTCATTGTCATGTTGGAAGACCCAGCCTCGACCCATCTTCAATGCTCTAACTGAGGGAAGGAGGTTGTTCCCCAAAATCTCGCAATACATGGCCCCGGTCATCCTCTCCTTAATACAGTGCAGTCGCCCTGTCCCATGTGCAGAAAAACACCCCCAAAGCATGATGCTACCACCCCCATGCTTCACAGTAGGGATGGTGTTCTTGGGATGGTACTCATCATTCTTCTTCCTCCAAACACGTTTAGTGGAATTATGACCAAAACGTTCCATTTTGGTCTCATCTGACCACATGACTTTCTCCCATGACTCCTCTGGATCATCCAAATGGTCATTGGCAAACTTAAGACGGGCCTTGACATGTGCTGGTTTAAGCAGGGGAACCTTCCGTGCCATGCATGATTTCAAACCATGACGTCTTAGTGTATTACCAACAGTAACCTTGGAAACGGTGGTCCCAGCTCTTTTCAGGTCATTGACCAGCTCCCCCCGTGTAGTTCTGGGCTGATTTCTCACCTTTCTTAGGATCATTGAGACCCCACGAGGTGAGATCTTGCATGGAGCCCCAGTCCGAGGGAGATTGACAGTCATGTTTAGCTTCTTCCATTTTCTAATGATTGCTCCAACAGTGGACCTTTTTTCACCAAGCTGCTTGGCAATTTCCCCGTAGCCCTTTCCAACCTTGTGGAGGTGTACAATTTTGTCTCTAGTGTCTTTGGACAGCTCTTTGGTCTTGGCCATGTTAGTAGTTGGATTCTTACTGATTGTATGGGGTGGACAGGTGTCTTTATGCAGCTAAAGACCTCAAACAGGTGCATCTAAATGTAGGATAATAAATGGAGTGGAGGTGGACATTTTAAAGGCAGACTAACAGGTCTTTGAGGGTCAGAATTCTAGCTGATAGACAGGTGTTCAAATACTTATTTGCAGCTGTATCATACAAATAAATAGTTAAAAAATCATACATTGCGATTTCTGGATTTTCTTTTTTAGATTATGTCTCTCACAGTGGACATGCACCTACGATGACAATTTCAGACCCCTCCATGATTTCTAAGTGGGAGAACTTGCAAAATAGCAGGGTGTTCAAATACTTATTTTCCTCACTGTAGATGGTGCAGGTTTGAGATCCGTCTTCTTCCCCTGGATCTCCTGTGTCCTCCATTTTGAATTTGTCCGCTGCTGACTCTAGTCTTGTTTTTCATAGCATCAAGCATTTCCTAAGCCAGTGGATGCGCGGTGCTGCCCTCTATTGGCGTGGCAGTTTTCCTTACTTTCAGCACTTTTGACGGCTTATACAGTAGCCGGCGCTGCGCGGCCATATAAGTATCAAAAGTATCGATACTTTTAATAAAGTATCGATACTTGGTATCGTGACAAAAAGTATTGCGATATATTGCCAAACGATATTTTGTCCCAGCCCTAGTAGGTATGTAAGTAAATAGTTTATTAGTTGAGTGCCTTTCACATGGATCATTTCAAAAGGCACTTTGCCTTTAAAACAGTCTGTAACAACAATTATACATATGTTTATTTATAAATAAAATGCTTAAAACATTGAAAGTACAATTGATTAAAAGACAAAATGAATTAAAATATGAACAGAAGAATATGAAAAGGTTTTATCAGTTGGTTTAACGATGCTTTGACTCTTTGTATCTCCCTGTTCCCTGAGGCTCCACTCTCTCACCTGAGTCTGATCGTCTTAAAAGTAAAACCTCAGTTTCCAGAGTCTCCTCATCCCTCTGTGTGTCCTCAGGTGAGCCATGTCTGCTGCTGGCAGCTCTGAGGAGCAGTTCCTGTGCTCCATCTGTCTGGAGGTGTTCTCTGAGCCCGTCTCCACTCCATGTGGACACAACTTCTGCAAACGCTGCATCTCTCAGCACTGGGACACCAGCAGAAGCTGCTCCTGCCCCCTGTGTAATGAGGTCTTTACCATCAGACCAAAGCTCAAAAAGAACACTTTACTTTCTGAGGTGGTTTCAAAGTCTAAACGAGAAGCAGAACTTCGGTCAAAGAAAGTGTCCAAACCTGGAGACGTCCAGTGTAGCGTTTGCTCTGAGCCCAAACTGAAGGCGGTGAAGTCCTGCCTGGTCTGTCTGTCCTCGTTCTGTGAGAGCCACCTCCAGCCTCATCTGACAGTGTCTGGGCTGAAGAGACACCAGCTGATGGAGCCTGTGGACGAACTGGAGGACAGGATGTGTCCCACACACCAGCGCCCCCTAGAGCTGTTCTGTAACACTGATCAGAGCTGCGTCTGTACCATGTGTGTCCTTCAAGAGCACAAGAACCATCAGTATGAGTCTCTGGAGGAAGCGTGTGAGCGCAGGTGGAGCTCTCTGCAGAAGACTGTGGCTCAGAGCCAGGACATGGTGGAGCAGAGGAGGCTGAAGGTCCAGGAGGTCAGAGCTGCCCTGGACCAGAGTCAGACAGAGGCTGATCAAGAGACACAGCAGATGGTGAAGGTCTTCAGAGACATCATGGAGTCTGTGCAGAGATGTTTGGACCATCACCTCGAGGTCATGGAACAAACTCAAACTAAACATAAGGAGTGCGCTCAGGCCTTGATCCAACAGCTGCAGCAGGAGATGTGTGAGCTGGAGAAGAGCAGCACTGAGGCCCAGCAGCTCTCACTCTCTACAGACCCCCTCCACTTTCTACAGCACTGCCCTGCACTGCCCCCTGCTGGCCTGAAGGACTGGAGCAGCGTGAGCTTTGAGCCGCAGACGTGTGAGGGCAGTGCGGCCCATGCTCTGTCTGAGCTGGAGACAAGTCTCTCACAGGAGTTCAACAAAGTCTTTACACAACTGCCCAAAAAGGACCAACTGAGGAGAGTTCAGCAGTTTGCTGTGGACGTCACTCTGGACACAGACACTGCTCAACCTAATCTGGTTCTGTCTAAAAATCTCAAACAGGTTCATTGTGGCGATGTGAGGAAGAAGCTCCCAGACTCACCTCACAGGTTTGATTATTGTGCTAATGTTTTAGGAAAGCAGAGTTTCTCTTCAGGCAGGTTCTACTTTGAGGTTCAGGTCAAAGGGAAAACTAAGTGGGATTTAGGAGTCGCCCAAGAGTCTGTCAAAAGGAAGGGAAAGATCACTTGTTCCCCTAAAAACAGATTCTGGACTATGTGGTTGAGAAACGGAGATACGTACAAAGCTTCTGCTGACCCTAGTGTCCTCCTGTCCCTGAAGCGTCCTCCTCAGAAGGTCGGGGTGTTTGTGGACTATGGAGCAGGTCTGGTCTCCTTTTATGACGTAGATTCTGCAGATCTGATCTGCTCCTTCACCGACTGCGGCTTCAGGGGGAAAATACTGCCTTTGTTCGGTGCCTGCAATAATGATGGAGGAAAAAACTCAGCTCCTCTGATCATCACTAAGGTTCAGACTGACAGACTCTGAGATAATGTTTGTAAAATTTATACGACAATCTTTACAAAATTAAAGGTGAGGTTTAACAAAGCAGCTCTGTACAATCACATGCCATTCCTCATTTGAAAGCTCAGAACCTCCAAAATGCACATAGCGCTAATCAGGACTTGACTGGGGACAGTGATTTTAGGTGAATGTTTAGATCAGTCTCATTACGTCCGTGTTCACTCTCAATCATCCAGGATTTTTCCATTTTAAAAGAGGTTGTTTTAGCCAATGTTTTACAGATTATTTTGTGATATTGTGTGAATAAATATGAAATCCTTTTGTGGTTCATTTTGACGCCTTTGTTTTAAATGTTGATGTAAATAAAGTTTGTTTGTGGTCACAGCGCCCTCCAGTGGGAAGCTGAGTGTAAACATTTAGGGCATTGATGAAGTGGTGGATTGGTTTATTTTATGTGTGAAGTGTTTAGCGTTGTTTATTTTTACTTTTTTGTCTCTTCAATTAACGTCGAATGACATTAATGACGTGTTAATGACCTGGATTCCCACTTTCTGACTATGTTGTTCAAAATCAAAACACAAAATCTGATCTGATGTGGATAAAATGTTCTGTAAATCTAAATAAAAATGCATCACTTACTTGTGATATTGTGATTATTAATACAGTTCTCTCTTCTGTTCTTCTGTTTTGTCTTAATTGAAACAAACTCCTCTGATGGAGCTCGTGAATAATCGATGATCCGTCGCTAAAATCGTATCGTGCACAAAGACTCATCTCGTGTGGCCAAATGAAGCTCAGACAAATAAAACTGTTCAGGAGTGAATCAGGACTTGTTACAGTAAAAGCCGACATTAAGCTTCATTTAAATGGATTAACAAAGAATGTTTTTGGACACTTCCTGTTGGTCAGTGTAGGATAAAGACGACTTCCTGCCCACATTTTAATGTAAACTGAAAATAAAATGAGATTTAAAAACAGAATAAAGTTTGAAAGAACAGAGCAGAGTGTATTATTTTCACAGTTATGCTCTAATGTAAAAATAATCTATTATTTACAATTGGGGGGAAAAGGTGCCCAGAAAATGGCAAGAGAATGCAGTCAAAGTAAAGAAATGGGTCTAACAGCTCAATCTTTTATGGCCACACTTTTCAATTCCCCCATGTTTTTGTTTCCTTTTTGATGTATCATTCAGACCACTTGTTTTTTCACATTCCTGATTTGAAAGCTCAGAATCTTCAGAATTGGCTGAGCTCTAATTAGGACTTGACTGGGGAAAAACCGTGTAGGTGTTTTTAGATGTTTAACAGATTATTGTGTGATAAATGGACTCATAAATCTGTTCCCCTGAATCAATATTCAATCATGTATTTATGATTGAATATTACACACTTGCTAAGGACAACTGCATTAAATAAACACATTTATATTTCTCTGGATTTTGGCTCAGTCAGCCAATAAAGAATTACCACATTTTAGCAGTAACACATAACAATGAACTTCTTTTTAAAATAAAACGTTCAAATGATCAGTATAGGTTATTTATCATACCTTTGTAACTTACTATTTTTAATCTTTTTCATCAGAACTAATGAAATGACTTTTTAACCAAAATTGTACAATGTTTGTCATCAGAGATGGGAACTCGACTCGTCCCCTAAAGACTCGAGACTTGACTCGGACTCGTGGTCTGAGACTCGTGAACATTACGAGTCCCTCGCGCACTTATTACACACACGCGTTTACTGTATGATAAAGGGAACCTCACTAACATTCTGAAGCTAATTCTGCAGACATGTTTGTGACCGAGTACAGCTGTGATAACTATACTGATGTTACTTTTACAAAACTGAACTAAGTACTGTAGAGGTGTGGGAGGGCTAGTTGAATGAATGACACAGGGCCTGCCTTTGGCCACAGCTGCAGATGGTGGTAAATAGTTCATATTATTTCTGTGTTTTCCTAACTTACCGTTGCATTGGGATTGACTGTGAATGGCCTTATGCTTAATAGTAATAATAATTAATAGTAATTGTGATGTTGATTATTTGTGTGTGGAAGGCCTGGGCTCGTATTTGTCTGATAGTTGTTTTTAAAGGGACTAGATGCAAGTTGGTCATTTTTATACTCACTACTGCCACCTCAGGTCTTACGCGTAACTGCAGTTTCTATATTAAAGAGGGGGTATTATGCTTTTTTTAATCACATAGCACCAGTCTATAGCATACTACAATGATGACGTAACCTTCTGTTGGTCTGTATATGCAGTAAATTAAAATAACTGCCTTGAATAAATTGCTCTCTCAAAATGGCTGTACTGAACGTCTTGAAATAGGCCTCTGTCTCTTTAAGAAGCTTTCCGACACGCCCCCTTCAGCACACTGCTGTGGCATCTAAACAACACTACTGTGCGGGGAGGGGGCTCTGCTGAGCTGAGGAGCAGTGGTTCGTGGCTTGGCTGGTGACGAAAGGTCCAGAGGCGTCTCCAGGAGGTGGGGGCGTTCCTAGGAGGACTGAGGCATAGCTACACCTAAAATGGCTGCCGTCTAAGTTTTTACTGATTACTCAAAAATATGTGAATGAGCCAAGGCAACACTCCAGGCATGTGTTTAATGAGGGAATGACATAATAACATGATATAAAGCTTGAAAAAGTCGATTTTACATAATACCCCCCCTTTAAGCTCGTGCATGACGGCACTTCAGACCCATAGTAACACCTTTCTGAGTGACAGTGCAGGATTTTTGAGGCAGTTGTGGTGAACAGGTCTGGGCTCATTCTACATTAGGACATGGCTGGAACATGTAGGGCGAGGAAAATACTTAATTTTTTAATTTTTAAACTTGTATTGTCCCTTTAATTTACAGGTGTTTATTGATTTTAAAATAGTTTTATTGTAACGTGATTTGAAATAGTGTAAAACATATAGAAACCATGGGACTTGGACCTGACTTGGACTTGCAGGTCAGGGACTTATGTGCAGCTCTGTTTGTCATTCTTAACCAAAATAATGTAAATATGCAGTATTTATATCAAATGCAAAACATTTTGCTCTGCTAGGAGCGCGGGCTTTTAAAAAGTAGTGCTAACACTGGCCAAGAAAACCATGACCATGTTAGCCATTAGCAACAACAGCTAGCATTAGCGGCTTAGCATTTACTAGTACATTCCGATGAATTGTAATGATACATGTGTACCAAAGCAGGTAAAATATTGGGCTTACATCATTAAACACCCGACTGTTTTTTATATGAAATATCTGGTTTCAAAGTTCTCAATTTATCTGAGACATCTAGACATTAGCCTCAAGCTAAACATGAGCACTCACCGGGGTTTTCTTCATAGATTTTTCAAAGGAGTCTCTTCTGCAGCACAGACTTGTGTCTTTAGCCCGTTTACAGCACAGTATAAGTAATTAGAATTACAATAATCATATTTAGTTGTTATTTTTAGTACTTACTCGCTCCGTTCCATCAGACACACGAGGAGCTCCAAGTGAAGTGACAATGACCGCATGGGTGAGGCTTAAGTTATTTGAGGCGCTGTGGGACACTCTAGTGGACAACTCGTGCCATTGCAGCTTTCTATTTTCATCACTTTGAATTTCTAAAAACAAGGCTAAAGTTAATTTTTTTAACATATTTTTCTACTAAAAACAGCTTATTTTAAAACTAAACAAGATCCAAAATCCTTCTGAAAAAAACTTTGCAACTAATATGTCGCAACAGAAAAAATCTTTCACACACTGTATACTTGCAACAGCAGTGTTCCTTTATTTAATGCAATGTTTCGGCCAGTGGCCTTCGTCAGGCAAAATGTTTTTATCCTTAAATAGGGTGTGGCCCATCACAGGATGCTGTCATAATGGCCTATGGCAAAACGATGCGCTGCATAGACATGCTCCTCCACGCCACGGGCCGAGCGCAGAGGCTCAGCCCGGACCAGAGACACTAGAACCTGGGCAGTGGGCCACAGAGACGCTTACGGTGTTTTTTATATTTATGTTTAGTTTTTAACAAAATAGTACCGCTGCTGCGCAAGCTTTGTGTGGATCCTCCGCCTCACACCCACGGCCGCTGCCGTGTACCGGGTCTGAGACCCAGGTGAGTCACCTGGGTCTCAGATTCAGATCAGATTCAGAAAACTTTATTGATCCCTCAAGGGCAATTAATTTGCTGCAACCTCCAACAGATATTGCACAAACAAACACATCACAACATTCACTGTGTGTCACTTCCAACGGTACAGACAATAGCAGATAGTATAACAAAAAGGACACATTTCAAAAAGGTCAATGTCACTTAGTAAAGACACTCCCTTCAGAATTCAACAATTCAGTGACAGAGGGAACAAAAGAGTTAGTGTGTAAAACCCCCATATTATTAGAATAGTTGGACTGTTCCATGGCCCCCGCTAGTTGCCGCTAAATGGTACATTCCACTTTGCCTGGGCTTGTTCGAGCTAGTTCTGCGCAGTATCGTGTAGGGAGCGGTCACGTCAGTCTTTGTCCTGATAATGTGCCGTGCGTGTGCGTAAATATGAACGTAAGTGTACTGAATCGTTGCCATTACTCATAACATGTGTGTTGATGTACATAGTGTAGTTTGCATGCTATAGCATAGTCAGTGCAGCCGCGAGGCCCTCGAAATGCACGTGTTTAGCTGCCCAAGATGGAGTCGCCCATGCGTAGAGCTGGTAGAGTGGCCCAGAGCTAAAATGCAGCCCTGCCCTCGCAGTACATTTTTCGGTCCATAAGAGGACAGCATTTGGACAATTTTGAGCTGCCCATGTCTTGTGTTTTTTATGTCATTTTAGACATACCATTTTCACTATTTTCTGTATATTATGTTCAAGTGGTTTACTCCTTTTATTATTATTATTATTATAACCACATTGCTACATACTTGTTGATCTGGATTTATTATTCATTCGTTAATTGTAATTATTTTTCCTTTTTGCTGTTTTTACAGAAACCACACGTAGCCACAGATAGATTCTGATTGTTACCAATAACAAATGAAACCAATAAACTTATGGAAATACAAAGCTGTGGATCCCTCCATCATCTCCAGTCACCTTACCTTCTGACCGAGGATAGGAATATCTAGCTGTAACTAACCAGTCAACTACGCACGCACATTGTTCAGTTCAGTTAGCAAAACGATTTGTTTTCTGAAAGGGTACATAAAAACGACGTCCAGAAGGCATGAGCGAAACTCAGAGGACAGAGCATGGAGAGGCTGACCCAAGATACATTTAGCCTTCTTTAGCGCCTGCTCCTCCATAGAGACTGTAGGTCTCTTTGTTTAACTCCAATAATTTTAGAGCAAATTTTGACAATATTTTGCAGTTTGTTTTTATCTTTCACAGACAAACCCTTGAACCAGCAAACAAATGAAAAGTTAACACTCTCTATGAAACAGCAGTAAAAGTTGCAGAGAATCCTTTTATTTACATTGAAAGAGTTCAGCTTCCTTAAAAGATAGATTCTCTGCTGACCACGTTTAAAAACGGAGTCTGTATTTGCATCAAACTGCAACTTGTTATCCATCCAAGAACCAAGATATTTGTACTTCTCCACTACTTCCACCACTTCACCATGAATGACACTGCTGCCCAGAGAGGGCGCTGTGGAGCGTCTAAAGTCAATAACCATGTCCTTGGTTTTTGAGACGTTTAAATCCAAGTAGTTGCTGTCACACCATTGGACAAACTGTCAATGCAGGGCCGTGGTTCATTTCAGATCCTGAAAGTAAGGACACCAGGACTATGTCGTCTGAAAACTTAACCAAGGATCTGTTCTTCTGAGTGACCCGGCAACTGTCCGTGTACAGTATGAACAGCAGAGGGGACAGAACACACCCCTGAGGGGATCCTGTGTTAGAGATGGACACTGGGGACATCTGACCATTCACGAGCACTCGCTGGATCCTATCCGTGAAAAAATTTAAAATCAGTAAAAGAAGCTGGTCAGGCAAATTAAAAACAGTGGCAAGTCTTTCAATCAGGATGTGGGGCTGCATCTTATTAAATGCAGAAGAAAAGTCAGCGAACAGAAGTCTTACATGAGCCCCAGTTTTGTCAAGGTGCTTGTACACTGTGTTCAGTAAGAAGAGTGTAGCATCCTCCACACCCTTGTTTTGCTGGTAGGCAAATTGAAGTGGGTCGAGTTTTTCCTCAGTTAAACATAAAATCTCAGACTTTAAAATTTTCTCAAAAGTTTTCATCACAAGTGATGTAAGTGCGACCGGTCTGAAATCACTCAATTCCTTTGAAGTACCTGATTTAGGAATTGGGATTACTGTTGAGGTTTTCCACAAAGTTGGAATCTGACCATGATCTACACAACTTTGAAACAGTCTGCTAAAAACACCACTAAGCTGGGTGGCACAGTGGTGCAGGGTACGCCCACAGATGGCATCAGGGCCCCTCGCTTTCCCCACCTTCACTTTTCTTAGTAGGGCAGTCACCTGGTCTTGTGCGATCACAATTCCCCCACTGGATTCGAGAGACTCTTTACAAGCAGAAACATTTCCCAAAAGGTCTGCCCTCTCAAACCGGCTAAAAAAGGAATTAAAAACATTTGGGAGATCGGAATCTGGCACTCCTTTTACACTAATAGGTTTATTGTCCCCTTTTTGGTGATTAATGGAAGCCATGCATTTGATGCCTTGCCAGGCTGCTCTAAGGTCACCACTGCTGTACTTTTCTTCTATTTTGTCCTTATATTTCAATTTAGCCTTCCTGATCCCATCTCGTACTTCCCTAGAGACCGTTTTCTTCTCCAGGGAGTTCCCACCAGAAGAGTAGACCACTTTCTTTTTGTTAATGATTGATTTAAGCTCTTTGTTTACCAATGGTCTGTTATTTGGATAAACAACAGAAGTCTTTGATGGGACAACAGAGTCAACACAGAAAGTGACATATGAAGAAACAGTGTCACATACTGTAACTCATTAATGTCCTCACATGAGTTAAAAAAGCAGTTCCAATCCGTACACTCAAAACAAGCTTGAAGTGCTGAGATACTGTCCTCTGACCAGCACTTCACTGATTTCTCCACCCGGGGTAGTCTCTTAAAAGCAGGAGTGTAGCGGGGCATGAGGTACACACAGTTATGATATGACGATCCCAGAGGAGGAAGTGGCAGTGATTTATATGCACCACTCACTGAACCAAAGCACAAATCCAGAGTTGTATTCCTCTGTGTTGTGGCACAGGTGACATACTGTTCATAAGTTTTAAAAGTCTTTTCAAGACGGAAATGGTTAAAATCACCCAGGATGAATTTTGGTGCATCCGGGCAAATAGCCTCGAGCCGGTGCGTGACGTCACCAATCAGCTGTACAGCGGCGACCGCATCAGCACGCGGATGAATGTAACAGATTGTGAAAAACAGCTGTTGGAACTCACGCGGCAAATAAAAAGGACGAAGAGATATAGACAACAGTTCAATGTCTGGGGTACATATCCTCTCACGGACAACGACGGTTTTACAGTACCTCTTCACGTAGCAACAAACACCGCCGCCGCGCTGCTTGTTGGTCACTTCCTTGTCTCGGTCCAGCCTCAGCGGGGCCCCGAACCCCGTGAGCGTCAGGTCCTCATCCCGGTCTGATTCACTGAGCCAGGATTCCGTGAAGACAAGGAGGCAGGCATTTTTGATCTCCTGCCTGATCGTGGTCCAGGCCTCCAACTCGTCCAACTTGTTTCGGATCGACTGGGCATTTCCAAGCAAGACCGTGGGGAGAGCCGGCAACTTGCGGCGGTCCTGTAGACTCATGCGTTTAAGTCTCCGGTGTATTCCACCTCTCCTACCTCTTTTGCGGCGCCTCGGATTTGTCACCAGGACGCGGAGCTCCAGAGGAATCTTCGGCGGCGGCAGGACAGTACTTCACCCGGACGGTCGAAGTCTCATGAGCGCCTCCCGGCTAAAGGTAATCCTTGGGAGGGCATCTTGCCAATGCGAGCTTGCTTTATTTCCAAACTCGTGGCAAGCACTGATTTCAAAATACAGTCCACAGAGCAGCAATAGAAAGTCCAGTTTAAACATCCACATTGTCGTCGAGTTGGATGACACATAGGGGTGGGCCATATCGTATCGCATATCGTTATCGCAATATAGTTTTTGGATATCGTTGTAATTTTTATATCGTTGTGGACACGATATAATTTATGTTACGCTCAGCTCCATCAGAGCAGCAGAAACACTGACTGTAGAACACAGGGACAGGCGCTTACAAAGTAAAATGACATGAAGGACATAAACTGCTTGAGTAGATCATATTTGCTAGGAAATTAGAAAAAAAAATTAAAAGAATAAAATATCAAGGCAAGGCAACTTTATTTATACCGCACATTTTGTACATAAGGCAACTCATTGCGCCTTCCGTCAATGAATTAATCTTCCCAATAGGCGTAAGGCTGGGATTTTGTAAGTAATTTGTCCATTGTCAATTATATCGTTAAATATATCGTTATCGTGATATTTCTTTTTTTATATCGTGATATAGATTTTAGGCCATATCGCCCTGCCCTAATGACACACCAATCACACCAAAAACTTGCACAAACAACACCTGAGCGAGGTAGCTGCCCGAGTCGCACACTGTGGAGCGTCCCCGGAAGAGACGACACACACGACACACACCTCTGCGCGAGGCCATGCTACGTGTTCTGGCTGGTTTGAGCGCTGAGTCTGTGGACCGTATTCCGTACGCGAGTAGCCCGGGCGTCAAACAAATCCTTCAACAGCACCACAGCTTTCTTCGGTCTGGACGGGTTCGTAAGGTCCGGGTTTGAGCGGCGCACAGGGTCTGCTGACCGCGAGCTCTCCTCTCATCAGGGGAATGATCGAAGCTCGTACCGTCGCAGGGCTGTCCGGACGGGTTCGTTAGGTTCCGGTCGGCTGTCAGCTCTCCGTGAACCTGTCCTGCCCAGCTCCAGCGCTGAGTCCCCGGAGCTTCAAATCATGGTCCAGACTCCGCTCTGACTGCAGTGTTATATCCACGCTTTTTTGTTTTTAATATGGTCTAATTTTATACCCTTTTTTTTACCCTATTTAGGCCTACTTCTTATTTATTAAAGATCACTTTTTATTATTAGCCTATTTATTTTATTCCCCTTTTTTTATTTAGCAAATGTGATCTTGGATTGAATGAATTTAAACCTGGCATCATTTAAATTTTGTCGCCGAAAAATATAGTCAATTTCCCCCTCATATTTATGTCAGTAATCTACAGCAGAAGCTTCAACCTGACGTCTCTAAATGTAAAAAGTTTCCCTCTTCACCTGCAGCGTCTCGTCTTAAATATAACAAATACAATTGTTATTTGGGTCACAGCTTGTAATCCCAGGGCGTTTATGGATCCCTCTACGAAACAGAACCCACATTATTCTGTCCATTATAACATATTCCTAATTGTGTCATGAATAATCTACAGTTTGGTGAATTACTTTATTACATTAACCTGACAGTAACAAACGTGGTTTTAGGACGAACTGGACCTTCAGTAATCAGGATCATAAACATTTATCAGACACTGAATTTCTCCCATTTGTTCATTTGGACAATAAAAGGTGGAGCTCTGAACTGGAATCATTTCATCTATAACTTTTCCTGGTTAAGTCTTTTCATCTGCAGAGACTTGGACGTGACCAGATTGTCTTTACAAAACGCCTTCAGCCTCAAACCTCGGTGAGTCAAATCAATGCTGTGCTTCAGAAATATTGTCAGTCTATTATTTGTAGATTAAAATGTGCGCGTTGTCATTAGTGGATTGTGATGGAAACATGAGAATATAAAAAGGTTAAATGGACTTGTTCCAAATATTTTTACTCAATCGTTTAGTTCAATGTGCTATTTAAACACATCATTCTGCTTATTTGATATGAATATTGCCTCTTAAAGGAACAGTACACTTGACTTGGTCCTGTTGGATAATGCTGATCATGCAGTTGGTCATGATAAAAGTTTATTGTTGGCGATAATTACAGGTAAATGTTTGACCAAAGCTGCAGAGTCCTTTAGGACACTCAGCAGAAGCAAACATAGAAATAGATAGAATAGAATACATTTTTCTTTTGCTCAAAAACAAGAACAGTCTCTCTTTGTGTAGTATTCTTAACATCCTCAGGAGTTAAAGAGTCACTGCCTAAAGCTGCTGGAGTCACTGTGTGTTTAATGTGTCGCCAAATCTGTCCCATTTTGAGTGAATACAGTTCACCCTATAGATTTTTAAAGGTTAGTGTTTTGTCCAAATGTGCTCCATAAACACAGACTAAAGAGTAAAAGGTTTGGCAAATGATTCAGGGAAGCTTTGACTCGGGAAGTTAATCCACCTGTAAACTGCACTAATACATGAGGCTCCACTCTCTCACCTGAGTCTGATCGTCTTAAAAGTAAAACCTCAGTTTCCAGAGTCTCCTCATCCCTCTGTGTGTCCTCAGG
Source organism: Neogobius melanostomus (assembly GCA_007210695.1). Lineage (NCBI taxonomy): Eukaryota > Metazoa > Chordata > Actinopteri > Gobiiformes > Gobiidae > Neogobius > Neogobius melanostomus. Next base: position 516,778 of record VHKM01000244.1, read on the forward strand.
TGAGCCATGTCTGCTGCTGGCAGCTCTGAGGAGCAGTTCCTGTGCTCCATCTGTCTGGAGGTGTTCTCTGAGCCCGTCTCCACTCCATGTGGACACAACTTCTGCAAACGCTGCATCTCTCAGCACTGGGACACTGAAGTCTGTAAATGTCCACTGTGTAACATGAGCTTCTCCATCAGACCTGAGCTCTATGTCAACACTTTCCTCTGTGAGATGGTTTCTAAGTCTAAACTAGAAGCAGAACTTCAATCAAAGCAAGTGTCCAAACCTGGAGACGTCCAGTGTGACGTTTGCTCTGAGCCCAAACTGAAGGCGGTGAAGTCCTGCCTGGTCTGTCTGTCCTCGTTCTGTGAGAGCCACCTCCAGCCTCATCTGACAGTGTCTGGGCTGAAGAGACACCAGCTGATGGAGCCTGTGGACGACCTGGAGGACAGGATGTGTCCCACACACCAGCGCCCCCTAGAGCTGTTCTGTAACACTGATCAGAGCTGCGTCTGTACCATGTGTGTCCTTCTAGAGCACAAGAACCATCCGTATGTGTCTCTGGAGGAAGCGTGTGAGCACAGGAGGAGCTCTCTGCAGAAGACTGTGGCTCAGAGACAGGACATGGTGGAGCAGAGGAGGCTGAAGGTCCAGAAGATCAGAGCTGCCCTGGACCAGAGTCAGAGAGAGGCTGATCGAGAGACACAGCAGATGGTGAAGGTCTTCAGTGAGATCATGGAGTCTGTGCAGAGATGTTTGGACCATCACCTCGAGGTCATGGAACAAAGTCTTTCTAAACATAAGGAGCGCGCTCAGGCCTTGATCCAACAGCTGCAGCAGGAGATGTGTGAGCTGGAGAAGAGCAGCACTGAGGCCCAGCAGCTCTCACTCTCTACAGACCCCCTCCACTTTCTACAGCGCTGCCCTGCACTGCCCCCTGCTGGCCTGAAGGACTGGAGCAGCGTGAGCTTTGAGCCACAGACGTGTGAGGGCAGTGCGGCCCGCGCTCTGTCTGAGCTGGAGACAAGTCTCTCACAGGAGTTCAACAAAGTCTTTAAACAAGTGGCTTCAGAGTCTAACAAGAAAGAGCTGAGGAGAGTTCAGCAGTTTGCTGTGGACGTCACTCTGGACCCAGGCACTGCTCAACCTCATCTGGTTCTGTCTGAAAATCTCAAACAGGTTCATTGTGGTGATGTGAAGAATAAGCTCCCAGACTCTACTCAGAGGTTCGATCGTTGTGCTTGTGTTTTAGGAAAGCAGAGTTTCTCTTCAGGCAGGTTCTACTTTGAGGTTCAGGTCAAAGGGAAAACTAACTGGGATTTAGGAGTCGCCCAAGAGTCCGTCAAAAGGAAGGGAAAGATCACTTATTCCCCTACACACGGATACTGGACCATTCGTTTAAGAAACAGAGATCAGTACAGTGCTAGTGCTGATCCTCCAGTCGCTCTGTCCCTGCAGCGTCCTCCTCAGAAGGTCGGGGTGTTTGTGGACTATGGAGCAGGTCTGGTCTCCTTTTATGACATAAATTCTGGAGATCTGATCTACTCCTTCACCGACTGCAGCTTCAGGGGGAAAATACTGCCGTACTTCAGTCCCTGCAATAATGAAGAAGGAAAAAACTCAGCTCCTCTGATCATCACTGACGTTCAGACTCTGACATAATAACAGTTTGTTATGAAAATTCTTTGAGGACCAATAAGGACTTGACTGGGCACAGTGATTTTAGGTTAATGTTTAGATCAGTCTCATCATGTTTATATTTGCTCTCAATTGTCCAGGATTTTATTAATTATCATTTGTTTAAGTGTTTTTTTAAATAAAGTTTGTTTGTGGCCACAGCGCCCTCCAGTGGGAAGTTGAGTGTAATCATTTAGGGCATTGATGAAGTGGTGGATTGGTTTATTTTATGTGTAAAGTATTTCGATAGTTTTTCTTTTTTGTGTGTGTCTCTTCAATTAATGTGTGAATGGCCTGGATTCCAATTTTCTGACTTTGTTCATCAAAACCAATACACAAAATCTGATCTGATGTAGATGAAATGTTCTGTAAATCTAAATAAAAATGCATCACTTACTTATGATATTGTGATTATTAAAGGAACAGGCCACCGTTTTTCCATACTGAGATATGTTCTTACCTGAGCTTAGACGAGTTGATACGCACCTGTCTGGTCTTTGTGCCCGTGGAAGAGCGCGGTCGCTTCTAACTCCCCCCTGTTTGGAGCTATAGGAATAGATTGGGAGAAGCCAAATCTTTGGTTGTTTTGCGTGACTGAGCGCACGCACAAAGACCAGACAGGTACGCATCAACTCGTCTAAGCTCAGGTAAGAACATATCTCAGTATGGAAAAACTGTGGCCTGTTTCTTTAAAGTTTCTCTCTTCTATTCACCTGTTTCATCTTAATTGAACGATTAACTAATAATCGTTGATCAGTTTCTAAAATCGTATCATGCACAGAGGCTCATCTCGTGTGGCCAAATGCTCAGACAAACATAACTGTTCTGGAGTGAATCAGTAGCCTAGCTGACGCCAGACTAAAATCACAAATGAGATTTAGTCTGGGGACCACCAATTCATTTTCTCGTAGGAGAGGTGTGGTTTACGATTGTCCATAGCCGTTTATTGGGCGCTACGAATGTCTCTCATGTGTCTGCACGTAGCCATAGCCAATCATATGATTGTATCTGATGACGTGTGACGTACCAGCTGTAAACTTTCGAGCTAAACTATTTAGAACACGGTCTAGAGCTTGATCGAAAGAAGATGTCGCGTTTGCTGCTGTCATGTTGGATCCGTAAATAAACTACAAGCTTCCGTATGTCGAATAGCGCGTCATCGTCTTACCGTCCCTCCACGTTCTGTGATTGGTCCCCAAATCCATGCGAAGATTTCGGCCATGGTCCCCAGGCTGTTGTGAAGTTCGAAAGGATTCGAGCGCACACAGCAGTCTGGCGTTAGCCAGGCTAGTGAATCAGGACTTGTTACAGTAAAAGCCGACATTTAGCTTCATTTAAATGAAGCTTCAGCGCAAATTCAACCTGGAGACGTAGCTGCAGCCTCAACGGCAGACTTCGCCAATCACCCAATCACGGCCCCAGCACAAGCCGCACCTTCGCATCAGCATCATCACAGCCGCCTATTCCGCTCAGCCATTCATCGTCCAGGATCCCCTTCTTAAGCTCCCCGGTCAATCACTCGGCCGTTTCCCAGCCGTGCTGCGACCCTCCTCCGCCTGGTCTCTCTTCAGGCTCTGGCCGTCGCATCGACCATGCGTCGGGTCTCGTCCTACCACCACCAGTGTCCAGGCTCCGGGGGAAGATTCTGGCCATTATCTATCAACACCATGTATTCCATATCGTTTCTGCGATCTTCCGCTGGGGTCTGAGCCCAAATCACGATCCAAGTTCAATAAAACTTTCTAATGCAGCCTGTCTCTGTGAGTCTTTTCAGGTTGAAATGGATTAACAAAAGGCTCTTTGCACCAAATGTTTTTGGACACTTCCTGTTGGTCAGTGTAGGATAAAGACGACGTCCTGTCCACATTTAATATAAACTGAAAATAAAATGAGATTTAAAAACAGAAGAAAGTTTGAATGAACAGAGCAGAGTGCGTTTCATAGAAATATTTTCACATTATGCACTAATTTGACAAAATAATATCTTATTTCCAATTGGGGAAAAGGGTGCCCAGAAAATGGCGGGAAAATGCAGTCAAAGAAAAGAAACGTGTCAAACGCTTTGGAAAGGCAAAAGAAAGGCTGCTTCTTTTAGGTGTTTTTAGATGTTTAACAGATTATTGTGTGATAAATGGACACAGCTCATGAATCTGTTCCTCTGAATCAATAATCAATCATTTTCTGCTTTATTTTGACGTTTGTTTTAAATGTTGATGTAAATAAAGTTTGTCTGTGACCACAGGGCCCTCCAGTGGGAAGCTGAGTGTAAACATTTAGAGCATTGATGAAGTAGTGGATTGGTTTATTTTATTTGTTAAGTGTTTACCCCGTATTATTTTTACTGTACTGGTCAGGTTTTTATGTCAGTTTCCTGGTATTTATATAATTTCTGTGGTTTCTCTATCATTAACATTTTATAAAATAATGATTAGTTGCCACTGGATGTGTATCCGACCCACAAAATGCAGAAACTTAAAGGTGCATTATGGAACTTTTATGAGGAAAAAAATTTGAGCACAATTGTCCGTGTTCTGACCAAATTACTGTATGGGTGGTTAGATTGACGCCTTTACTTTCGCTCACAGTGGTCTCTACAACACTCCAGGATCAATTGTGTCGTAGGTTTTCTGCTCAGAGGGTCTTCAGTGAAAACCTACCAGAAACTCTAAAAACATCCTGGAGCCACCGTGATGGAAAGTAAAGACGCCAAGCTAAACACTCACACAGGCGCTGGTTCACTAAAAGGTCAAATACGCAAAAAGTAAATGTTTTTCTTCCACATAAAAAAGTACCATAATGAACCTTTAACTGAATGTGAGTTAGCATTTAGCTCAGAGACGCTAATTTGTATCAAAGTAAAATCTCCAAAGGTCTGAACATTCGTGAATGATTTCTAACGAGGCTTTGACCTAAATGTGGTCGATGGTTGAACAGCTGAAAACATCTGGATCGTTTATAATCTGTGAAGTTTGAGGCTAATGCTAACGGCAATAGGAGAAATACATTGGGCAGGCTAATGCTAACAGATTCTGAAAAGTTGCCCGGACTAGACGACTTGCTAACTGTCCGTTTCTTCTTTTTTACTTCAATGATGCTCGCGGTTAGCTGCTACATGCTAGTTCAAGTTCATTTATTATATAGATACAGTCGGCATCGCGTCACACAAGGGGGCGTGGCCTCGCTGAGGGGGAGGAAGTATGTTTTGGGAAACACAATTTTTCACTCTTTTTAGCCGTTTTCTGACAGAATATAAACATATTTATCACATACAAATAAATTCAAGTCTAAATCGGGCCCATATGGAAGTTTTATCACAACAGATTATTCAGTAGAAGCGAAAAAACGGCTAGCATTAGCATTAGCATGATGCATTCTCTGTTATTTTTGTAGTTATGGGCTGTTGGACATTTTTGCTCCGCTCCATGTCTTTGTATCTTTATTTAGTAGAAAACTATATTCATAATTCAGAATTTGTTAAAGTCGTTTTGGAGTAATTGGAGAAAGTTTAGATTTTCCCCCTCAGCTGCTGCTAACATGACCATATATGGGCGACTCCAGAGACGCCGTCTGTATCTATGCGTCATGTAAAAGGAATGAGCGCTAACCGTGGCGCCATCTTAAGTAGCACATACAGACTTTCAATATTTTAAAGGTACTTTGCAGAGGGATTTTCTAGTATCTAATTCTTAACTTGATTTATTGAGTTTGAATTTGAAAACAGCTTATTTTCAAACTAAACTAAATTGAAAATCCCTCTGAAAAGCCTTGATGAATTTAAACCTGGCATCATTTAGATTTTGTTGCCGAAAATATGGGACATTTTTAAGAATAAAACGCCTTATTTTTCATGAAAACATAAAATGACAGAAAACTTCTCATATTTATGTCAGTAATCTACAGCAGAAGTTTCAAACTGACGTCTCTAAATGCAAAAAGTTTCCATCTTCACCTGCAGCGTCTCTTCTTAAATATTACAAAGTTGTTATTTGGGTCACAGCTTGTAATCGCAGGGTGTTTATGGATCCCTCTACGAAACAGAACCCACATTATTCTGTCCATTAAAACATATTCCTAATTGTGTCATGAATAATCTACAATTTGGTGAATTACTTTATTACTTTCATCTGACAGTAACAAACGTGGTTTTAGGATGAACTGGACCTTGTTAAACCGGGATTATAAAAGTTTAACTAGACACTGGATTTCTCCCATTTGTTCATTTGGACAATAAAAGGTGGCGCTCTGAACTGGAATTATTTAATCTATAACTTTTCCTGGTTAAGTCTTTTCATCGGCAGAGACTTGGACGTGACCAGATTGTCTTTACAAAACGCTTTCAGCCTCAAACCTCGGTGAGTCAAATCAATGATGTGCTTCAGAAATATTGCCAGTCTATTATTTGTACCTTAAAATGTCCGTATTGTCATTAGTAGATTGTGATGAAAAAATGAGAATATATAAGTTAAATGGACGTGTTCCAAATATTGTTTAGTTTGAATTTCTCAGGGGTAAGTCACAAATAATGTTTCGATGTGCTACTTTAGATTTAAACACATCATTCTGCTTATTTTATATGAATATTGCCTCTTAAAGGAACAGTACACTTGACTTGGTCCTGTTTGATAATGCTGATAATGCAGTTGGTCACATGATAAAAGTTTATTGTTGGCGATAATTACAGGTAAATGTTTGACCAAAGCTGCAGAGTCCTTTAGGACACTCAGCAGAAGCAAACAGAGAAATAGTACGATGATCTTAACATTTTTAATTTGCTCAAAAACAAGAACAGTCTCTCTTTGTGTAGTATTCTTAACATCCTCAGGCCTAAAGCTGCTGGAGTCGCTGTACGTTTAATGTGTCGCCAAATCTGGCCCATTTTGAGTGAATACAGTTCACCCTATAGATTTTTTAAAGGTCAGTGTTTTGTCCAAAAGTGCTCCATAAACACAGACTTAAAGCGAGACACTGCAGGTGAATAGGGAAAAATAAATAAATGTAGAGATATCCATTTGAAACTTTTGCTGAACATCACTGATAAAAATATGAGACAAAAATGCAATTTTTCTGTCATTTTATGTTTTCAGATAAAAACATTTTGTGCATGAAAATGGCCAAAATTAGCTATATTTTGGGCAATGAAATAAAAATAGTGGATTGAGCCAGATTAAAATGTATGGTTTCATTTTATTGACATATTAGTAACTCAGATTTTTTCAGAGGGGATTTTGGATTTATTGTTTAGTTTTTCAATTAACTAATCATGAGAAAAAATCTGTAAAAACTCAAATTCCGCCTGTTTTTTTGGGTTCAAAGCTGAATAAATCAGGCTAGGAATTAGATATTAAAAAATCCCTCTGAAAAAAACCTTCAAAATATTGTTAAGTCCAAGACTGTAAAGTTTGGAGTCTGTATGAGCGACTATAAGGGCTCACCCGCTGCCCGAGTGGGGCCTTCTCTCATTCAGAGAAAACAAGCCCTGAAGTTTTGTAGCGAGTGGAACCTTCTTTGGCTCTTCAGCACCAGGCGTCTTGTAGGAGGAAAAATACCATATTTGGGCGATAGCGTCATCACGGGGACCCTTCACAGGACACGTGGATGTAAAACCTGTCAATATTTGTGAATGAATACCCGCGGGAAAGACGGTCTTTCGACGCCGCAGCTGCTACTTCCTGTTACCTCCGCGTCACAGGCGACAAATCATCATAAAATAAACATCATGCTTTTTATTCTCTGACATGAAAACTAAGATGTAAAGGAGGAAAATAGATAAAAATCTCCACTTCGACCACTGCGTGAAAAATCAATACTTTCACCTGCCGTGTCTCGCCTTAAGAGTAAAAGGTTTGGCAAATGGTTCAGGGAAGCTTTGACTCGGGAAGTTAATCCACCTGTAAACTGCACTAATACACGAGGCTCCACTCTCTCACCTGAGTCTGATCGTCTTAAAAGTAAAACCTCAGTTTCCAGAGTCTCCTCATCCCTCTGTGTGTCCTCAGGTGAGCCATGTCTGCTGCTGGCAGCTCTGAGGAGCAGTTCCTGTGCTCCATCTGTCTGGAGGTGTTCTCTGAGCCCGTCTCCACTCCATGTGGACACAACTTCTGCAAACACTGCATCTCTCAGCACTGGGACACCAGCAGAAGCTGCTCCTGCCCCCTGTGTAATGAGGTCTTTACCATCAGACCAAAGCTCAAAAGAACACTTTACTTTCTGAGGTGGTTTCAAAGTCTAAACGAGAAGCAGAACTTCAGTCAAAGAAAGTGTCCAACCTGGAGACGTCCAGTGTGACGTTTGCTCTGAGCCCAAACTGAAGGCGGTGAAGTCCTGCCTGGTCTGTCTGTCCTCGTTCTGTGAGAGCCACCTCCAGCCTCATCTGACAGTGTCTGGGCTGAAGAGACACCAGCTGATGGAGCCTGTGGACGACCTGGAGGACAGGATGTGTCCCACACACCAGCGCCCCCTAGAGCTGTTCTGTAACACTGGTCAGAGCTGCGTCTGTACCATGTGTGTCCTTCTAGAGCACAAGAACCATCAGTATGTGCCTCTGGAGGAAGCGTGTGAGCACAGGAGGAGCTCTCTGCAGAAGACTGTGGTTCAGAACCAGACATGGTGGAGCAGAGGAGGCTGAAGGTCCAGAAGATCAGAGCTGCCCTGGACCAGAGTCAGACAGAGGCTGATCGAGAGACACAGCAGATGGTGAAGGTCTTCAGAGACATCATGGAGTCTGTGCAGAGATGTTTGGACCATCACCTCGAGGTCATCAAACAAACTCAAACTAAACATAAGGAGTGCGCTCAGGCCTTGATCCAACAGCTGCAGCAGGAGATGTGTGAGCTGGAGAAGAGCAGCACTGAGGCCCAGCAGCTCTCACTCTCTACAGACCCCCTCCACTTTCTACAGCGCTGCCCTGCACTGCCCCCTGCTGGCCTGAAGGACTGGAGCAGCGTGAGCTTTGAGCCGCAGACGTGTGAGGGCAATGCGGCCCGTGCTCTGTCTGAGCTGAAGACAAGTCTCTCACAGAAGTTTGACAAAGTCTTTACACAACTGCCCAAAAAAGACCAACTGAGGAGAGTTCAGCAGTTTGCTGTGGACGTCACTCTGGACACAGACACTGCTCAACCTTATCTGGTTCTATCTGAAAATCTCAAACAGGTTCATTGTGGCGATGTGAGGAAGAAGCTCCCAGACTCTCCTCTGAGGTTTGATTATTGTGCTAATGTTTTAGGAAAGCAGAGTTTCTCTTCAGGCAGGTTCTACTTTGAGGTTCAGGTCAAAGGGAAAACTAAGTGGATTTAGGAGTCGCCCAAGAGTCCGTCAACAGGAAGGGAACGATGCCTTATTCCCCTTATTACGGATACTGGACCACTGTCTTGAGAAACAGAGATGAGTACAAAGCTTACGCTGACCCTCCAGTCGCTCTGTCCCTGAAGCGTCCTCCTGAGAAGGTCGGGGTGTTTGTGGACTATGGAGCAGGTCTGGTCTCCTTTTATGACGTAGATTCTGCAGATCTGATCTACTCTTTCACCGACTGCAGCTTCAGGGGGAAAATACTGCCTTTATTCTGTCCCTGCAATAATGATGGAGGAACAAACTCAGCTCCTCTGATCATCACTGACGTTCAGACTGACAGATTCTAAAAAAAATACTTCACATAGCACTAATTAGGACTTGAGTGGGGACAGGTGCAGTGATTTTAGGTTAATGTTTAGATCAGATATGTTTGTGTTTTGCTCTCAATCATCCAGGATTGTTCCATTGTAGAAGAGGTTGTTTTAGCCGATGATAAACAGATTATTGTGGGAATCAATATTAATCATTTTCTGGTTTGTTTTGACGCCTTTGTTTTAAATGTAGATGTAAATACAGTTTGTTTGTGGCCACAGCGCCCTCCAGTGGGAGTTGAGTGTAAACATTTAGGGAATTGATGAAGTGGTGGATTTGTTTATTTTATGTGTAATGTGTTTAACGTGGTTTATTTTTCAATTAACCTGGAAAAGTGTTAATGACCTGGATTTCCATGTTGTGACGAAAAAATGTGGTTCAATGAAGATAAAATGCATTGTAAATGTAAATAAAAATAAAATTACTTGTGATATTGTGATTATTACAGTAGATCTTTCTTCTGTTCTTCTGTTTTGTCTTAAATGAAAAAACACACCGACTAACACACCTCTCACCCCAACAAATTCCTCAGACAAACACACTCCTCACCCCAGCACAGAGAACTGACAAACATCTGAGCGACCTGCTCTGATGCAGCTGAAATCTTCATGAAATGTCCATGTGTTTAATTATCCAACATCTTCAGCGGTCAGCATTGACTTTGCGCACCGTCCCCCAGGTGGGAGACTCACCGGGTTTGGGCGGCTCTTGTTGTGTTCAAAAATGGATGAAAAAGAATTTGTAGGCTCGTTCTATTAAAATCAAAATCATTATTTTATTCCTGAATTTACAATCTAAAACAAAAGCTATGCTAAAGGCTACATGATGATCTTGAGTGGACAGCGAGAGAGGCAGCAGGGCAAGAAGGGGCGCGTCTCGGTATCCTCGCATTTTATAGACACAGGAAGTAGGCGGCTACTTGTTGAAGAACCAATCAATGTCCTTGGAATGCTTCTTCTGCTGCGCGATCTGACTCCGCATTATAACACACTGCCCCCCAGTGGATTCCAAGAGTAAGAAACAACTAAATGTCCGCCTAATTCAAATCAACCCCCAAGAGCGCAGATCAATCAACACAATTTCATATAATCATTAAAGCCTATCAAAACAAAAACATATATATAGAAATATTCAACACTCTCGACTCCCATCTGCCCAGTACACGATCAACAGGCAACTGCAGCTCATCGTCTCCTGATTCCGTGTTGCAGCCTGTGGATGCTCTGCCCCAATCTGCGATGTTTGATGGCTGATGCCAACGGATTCTGAAAAGTTTCCCGGCTCCCCGACTTGCTAACTGTCCTCAAGTGTATAGGATCGAACACCGCTTCTCCTTTTCATTTCAAAGATACAAATCCATTCTTTATAAACCTCTCAAAAATGAGCATGTTTTGTTTTTGCAGAAACAGAAGAATTAAAAAAAAAATGTAACAGTTCTCTTTCCTAACTAACTATTTGGGTCACCACTTTTCATTTCTATTTGAGTAAATGTATTTTTTACTCGGCGTCATTAATTTTGGACTTTTTCATTTTTAAAGAGAGTTCATTTCTTTTCTACTTTAGTTCAAGTTGTTTATTTTTATTGTATTTATTATTTATTGGTATAATTTAGACCAGGGTTAGTCCTGCTTTGATCTTAATATTGGCCTGATGGTACTTGGGGAGAAAAGCTGGTGAACCACTCCTCAAGCCGAACAGATGAGTGTTGACTTGTGACACATGTTTTTGCAAAGGCCTTTCATTCCTGAGCGCTGCTGCCTACTGACTAAGGACATTTAATTCAGCGGCCAATCAGAATTTAGGCTCTTGTGACCACACCTTCATACCTGGGCTCGGGACAGCTATCACAGTGAAGACAGTAGCTAAGTTTAAGAAAGAGTTTGTGCTCTGTTCCAGACTGCTTTGCTGATTTGGTGTCGTGTCTAAAGTAAGTCGTATTTTTTCAGTCAGTAAGTTCTTACCCTGTTATCTGCCAGCTTAGGTTAGGTTTAGCAATTATGCATATCCAAATCTCAAAGCGTATTGAGAGCTTACAGCCTATATTGCCAGTGTCATACCTCATTTGAAAGCCAAGACTTTCTAGTTTCTAAAAACATTTGTAAAATCTGTGTGAGTAAAAAACAACTTGCATCACATTTGCTGTTACGTAACCCTAATCATAACCTTAACCAGGCCCGGCCCTAACCAATTTGGTGCCCTAGGCAAGATTTTAAGTGACGCCCCCATCGCAGTACAGTACTTGCACAGCTAGTGTACATATACTCACAAGACACTTAATAGCTTTGTTTTAGACATTCTTTTATTTAAATAAAACAATTGCACATTCAAAAAACGAATTATAATAATAATAATTAAAGAAACAAAAAAAAATTAACTCAACATATGAAATACAATATAGATAGCTTACATAAAGTATTACATTTAATACTCCCGAAATGAAAAGTGTAAACAAGTGACATGAACTTAAATACAATAGAAATACGGCACTGTGCAAAAAAGACATTAGTATCTTATCTATCTTACAATTACAAAAACAATTGCACATTCAAAATACTTATTATATATAATATCTTATCTCATCTATCTTACCTATCTAGCTTATATATCTTATCTATTAGTATCTAAGGATTTGAATTTAAAAAAAAGAAAAGATCTTAAAAAGAGCTCTATTGGTGTTTTGGTCCTGCTTTAAATTACACTAAACAACACACGCAGGCTGCTCAGACGTGCGGCTGTCGCTTCATTCGTACAGTAAACGCACGACCAACCTGCAATAAACGTACTGAGCGTGGGTTCATGCGGGCATCCTATGAAGTTTGCAAGAACTGCACACGATCTGTACGTCGTGTGCACCAACGCCGTGCGTTATCTCAGAGATTACCGGGCTATTTGGAGGGAATAGCCTATATATTTCGCCCTTGGATTCAGAGGCGCATGTTTGGGCTGTATGACACACTTTTCCAGGAGCTGGAGAGCGAAAGCCACGGTGACTACATGTCTTATATTCCTTAGATCCAAAAAAAACCTTTCACACAAACTTGTTGCTGTGTGTCACACCAGCATAACGCCTTTTCCTCTCCTCCCTCTCTGACACCTGTTCTCTCCACGCCTTCCCTCTTCCCCTCGGCGTATTGCAAAAGCTTTGTACTTTGTACTCGGTCAGAGGCAGCTCTGAAGCTTTAAACATCGGAGTTTTCGTGCGGTAGATGCACTCTCGCCTACGGGCAATTCACGAATGACTTACGCAACATGTATAGAGGACGCACGAGATATCTGAGCGTGCGTTGGCCGCACTAATGGTGTGCGTGTGGCACACGACACATATACGAAGTCCGCAAGTGTGGCATACGGAAAAAGTTTCGTACAAAACGTACGAAAGACATACGCCTGCCGTACAGACGACTCACGCAGACGTACGGCGTTCTTGCAATCTGAAAAAAACGTAAGCGCCGTAGAGTTTGTTTGACATGTCAAAGAACCTCTGCGGCCAGTCTGCGGCTCCAAAATAAGCACGTCACACGCACGTCACTCGCGCGCTCTCCGTCGTTTTCTTGCGTTTTGTGCACGTAGACCGGCCGTAGAAGCCCGTACGGCCGGTTGTGACCAAGTCAAAGACATGTAAATACTATTTTTAAACCATTCGTTGCAGTGTCAATGAAATACAATAAAAGCAGAAAGTTCATTACGAGGCTCTGGCGCCCCTGGATGTACGGCTCCCTTAGCATTTGCCTATACTGCCTATGCACGGGCTGGCCCTGACCGCTGATCAGGGGGAATAGCAAGAATGTATTTATTTTGTGCCCCTTTCATAGAGATCATTTCACAAGTTGCTTCACACAGTTAAAACAAGCACACGTATGTATCTATGTAATATGGAAAAGACAATTGATAATAAGAAAAAAAAATCTAATATAAACAGAAAAAAAGAATATGAAAAGCGTTTAACCGATGTTCAAACAATGCTTGACTCTTTGTTTCCCCCTGTTCCCTGGGCTCCACTCTCTCACCTGCATCCTGTCTTAATGTAAGCCTCAGTTCCCATTATTTTTATGGCTGAAAGTTTTTACTGACCAACATCAAGCTATGTTTTGAATATGTCATCACCTTTGACGCCTTTATGAGAACAATAATTCCACCTAGTTTCATATAAGCTGGAAAGAGATGACTTTGAACTTTGGGGCGCAGTTTGTTCATGTATTTGGGCCCAGAATTTCAGACTAAAATTAGCCATTAAATAGACTATAATCTGCATTTTTGGAAGTATACCATGTTACGCCAACAAGTGGCCCAGAGTCTAACAAGAAGAACTGAATTACGACCATATAAGACGTCTACTAAACAGCGCCCAAGCTTCCATTGAGGGTATGTTACATTACGTTTACCCAATTCAGAAACAAACTGTAATTCTACGTAGTGTATCTGACAACTTGTACAATTCCAAAACTCAAACGCAAAGAAATGAATTCACAAACTTGCAAAATTAGCCCACATGCAAATATTGTGATGAAAAAAGATAGCCCCAGATCTTCAGCCCTGCCACACCTGTGAGAACTGAACGAGCTGCTGCCCAAAACTCATCCAAGCGCCTCTGCACCATTAGCATCACAGGCCCAACCGCAGCAGCGCTCACAATTCACCACTCTCATATTATATTATATTATATACGTAGTTAATTTTCCGCAGGTATCGCTTTCATTTAAGGATACAAATATAACATTATTCAATTAATTAGAAAACTGCGTAATGCCTGGACTTCCATTTTCTGATTTATCATCATTTTTAATTTCTAAAACAAGGCTAAAAGTAATCCCAGGGTGTTATGGATCCCTCTATGAAACAGAACCCACATTTTATGTCATTAAACATATTCCTAATTGTGTCATGAAATAATCTACAGTTTGCGTGAATTACTTTATTACTTTAACCGTGACAGTAAACAACGTGGACTTAGGACGAACTGGACCTTCATTAATCGGATCCATAAATGTTATCAGACACTGGATTTTTCCTATGTTCATTTGGACAATAAAGGTGAGCTCTAACTGGAATCATTTAATCTATAACTTTCTGCGTTAAGTCTTTTCATCTGCAGAGACTTGGACGTGACCAGATTGTCTTTAAAAACGCCTTCAGCCTCAAACCTCAGGTGAGTCAAATCAATGAGTGCTTCAGAAATATTATCAGTCCTATTTTCTGATATCTTTAAATGCTCCGTATTGTCATTTAGTGGATTGTGATGAAAATGAGAATATAAATAGGTAAATGGACATGTTCCAAATATGTTTACTTCAATATTTTAGTTTTAAATTTCTCAGCGCGTAAGTGACAAGAAGTTTCAAAGTGCTACTTTAAATTTAAACACATCATTCTGTTATTTGATATGAATGTTGCCTCTTAAAGGAACAGTACACTTGACTTGGTCCTGTTGGATAATGCCTGATAATGCAGTTCTTCACATGATAAAAGTTTATGTTGGTGCATAATTCAGGTAAAATGTTTGACCAAAGCTGCCAAGCCCTTTAGACACTTCAGCAGAAGCACACATAGAAAAATAGTTACAGACCTTAATATTTTTAGTCTCTCTTTGTTAGTATCATAAATGTTCCTCAAAGTCAAAGACTCACTGCCTAAAGCTGCTGTTACGTCTTAATGTGTCGCAAATCTGGCCCATTTTGTGTGAAATATAGTTCACCCTTTAGATTTTTTAAAGGTCAGCTGTTTTGCCAAAAGTGCTCCATAACACAACTAAGAGTAAAATATTGGACAAATGTTAGTGCAAGCTTTGACTCGGGAAGTTAAGTCAACTGTAACTGCACTAATAACATGAGGCTCCACTCTCTCACCTGATCTGATCGTCTTAAAAAGTATAACCCTCATTCCACGTCTCCTCCATCCCTCGTGTGTTCCTAGTGAGCCGTCTGCTGCTCGCAGCTCTGAGAGCAAGTTCCTGTGCTCCATCTGTCTGGAGTGTTCTTCTGAGCCCGTCTCCACTCCCATGTGGACACAACTTCGCCCAAACCGCTGCCATCTCTCAGCACTGGAACACCAGCAGAAGCTGTCCTGCCCCCTGTGTAAAGAGGTCTTACCATCAGACCAAAGCTCACAAAAGAACACTTTACTTCTGAGTTGGTTTCAAAGTCTAAACGAGAAGCAGAACTTCGGTCAAAGCAAGTCTCCAAAACCTGGAGACGTCCAGTTGACAGTTTTTGCTCTGAGCCCAAACTGAAGGCGGTGAAGTCCTGCCTGGTCTGTCTGTCCTCGTTCTGGTGTGAGAGCCACCTCCAGCCTCATCTGACAGTGTCTGGCTGAAGAGACACCAGCTTGATGAGCCTGTGGACGACACTGGAGGACAGGATGTGTCCCAGACACCAGCCGCCCCCTTCAACCTGGTTCTGTAACACTGATCAGGAGCTGCGTTGCTGTAACCATGTGCTGTCCTTTCTAGAGCACAAAATACTATAGTTATGTGTCTCTGCGAGGCAAGCGTGTGAGCACAGGAGCGAGCGTCTCTGCAGAAGACTTGTGGCTCAGAGACAGACATGCGTCAGATAGGAGCCTGAAGTCCAGAGATCAGAGCTGCCCTGGACCAGAGTCAGAGAGAGGACATGATCGAGAGACACGAGCAGATGGTGAAGGTTTCAGTGACATCATGATCTCTGCAGAGATGTTTGGACATCAGATCGATGTCATGGAACAAGTCTTTCTAAACATAAGGAGCGCGGCTCAGGCCTTGATCCAACACTGCAGCAGGAGATATGTAAGCTGGAGAAGAGCAGCACTGAGCCAGCAGCTCTCACTCTCTACAGACCCCCTCCACTTTCTTACGCGCTGCCTGCACTGCCCCCCTGCTGGCCTGAAGGACTGAGCAGCCGTGAGCTTTGAGCCGCAGACGGTGAGGGCAGTGCGGCTCCTGCGCTGTCTGACTGATTAACATGTCTCTCACAGAAGTTCAAACAAAGTCTTTCAACAAACTGGCCTTCAGAGTCAAAACAAGAAAGAGCATGACGAAGGCCAGCAGTTTGTGGGGAGTCACTCTGGACCAGACACTGCTGCTCATGGCTGGTTCTGTCTGAAAATCTCAACAGGTCATTACACTCTTGAGGAAAGAATCTCCCAGCTCTCCTCAGAGGTTTTGATTATTGTGCGTAATGTTTTAGGAAAAGAAGAGTTTCTCTTCAGCAGCGTGATCTACTTGAGGTTCAGGTCAAAGGGAAAATAAGTGGGATTGAGGATCGGCCCAAAAGTCCATCAACCAGGAAGGACAGTTCTCTTCATGCCCCGAAAAATGGATTCTGGGATATTGCTGAGAAACAGAGATACGTTACAGCGCTCTTTACTGACCCTAGTGTCGCTCTTCCCCGCACGTCCTCCTCAGAAAGGTCGGGGTGTTTTGGGGACTAATGGAGCAGATCTGGTTTCCTTTATGACGTAGATTCTGCAGATTGATTCTACTCCTTCACCGACTGCAGATTCAAGGAAATACTGCCCTTTATAAGTCCCTGTCACAAATGACGAGAACAAACTCAGCTTCTCTGATCATCACTGACGTTCAGCTGACCAGATCTGACGAAAACAGAGTAAAGGAAATGAAAACAATTACAAAATTAAAGCTGGCCGGCGATATAAGGCCCTCGCTCCTGGCGCAGTCCCCCCCTTGCGCTGCCCTGGCTCGCCCTCTCGGCCCAAACCTGCCTCTCGCCTCGCCTCAACAGTCAACCCAGCCTCATTCTTACTCCTGCTAGCCCTTACCCTGGCCCACTTTCTCCTCCGTCCCATTCCCAGCCTCACTCCTGCCCAGGCCCATTTGCCTCAGCCTCAAGCCTACCCACGCGCCTTCCACTCTCGCCGCAGCGGTGCTTTTCACCCTTCTTTAGTTGAAATCTTTTACTATGGCTATTGATGAACTTTATTTCCGCAATACTCGCGAAAAGCACAGCAAAACAGCATCTGACAGAGCTGCCAAAATTTCCACGGAGTCCTTTCCGGTCCTAGGCTCCAATCCTCGTGGGTGCTGCATGGGCTGGAGCACCCAACTTCAAATCTGTGGGCACCCATCGGAATTTGCCTTGATTAACAAAATGAATCAATTAAAGTTCAACCTTGAGATATATTTAGTCTGTCTTAATTTAAATGTGAACAGTATTTTGCTCTTTTCTGCCTCATGTTTTTCATGCTCTGTCATTTTTTGTGCTCTGGTGCAATGTCAGATGAACCAGACAACAGCAGAAGAAGACACGTTTTATTGTGCATTGCCAACTAGTGGCAACTAGAATTGCACTTTATTCTAGTTTGCTAGTGGTTGCCATTAGAAGTCATTTCAGGACTTCATCCAGCAAGAATGGACACAGACTATTCACTTCTTTACCATTTCTCCCTTTTTGTTGACCATAGTTTCACACAATTAATTAAACCTGTTTTTTGGAGCCGAGAGGAGAACAGGTTTTCCAGGGAATTGTGCCTACAGAGAGCAGGTAATTCAGGTCATCTTGTGTCCCTCCATTTTTCTCCATTGTATTCGACTTTTCCCAGGTTTGCCTCAATTTTTCCCTACTGTTCCCCACTCTTTAGTTCCACCATTTTGAAACACTGTTTTCCCCGTTTTGTAATGAGGTTGGAGCCATAGGTACCGATTTGTGTTCTTTCAAAGCCATGTTTAACTGCAACCTCCGCCCACCAAAGACCAGCGCACTCAACTGCAGCTATAACCTGTGTCACCAGGTTGCCTATGTGGGGCCTACCTATTCCTCTTAACATTACCAGGTTGAAATTACAGGTCCCAGCCACACCACTGGAGGAGAAAGTCATTTCAGGTCCATTTCCCCCCAACCCCCATCCATTTTCTCAAATTGTTTCGACACCCTCCCAGTTTTGCCTCAAGTGTTTCCCTACTGTCTCCACATTTCTCTCTGTTGTAGTTCCACATATTTTGAAAACTGTTTCTTTTCCTCGTTTATTAATGAGGGTGGACCATAGGCGCCTCGATTTATGTTCTTCCAGTAGATGCCGTCCAAAAGGAAAAAAAGAACCATGTGAGATTGATCCCGGCAAAACTCGTGATTTGGAGTCCAGTCCTCTACCAACTGAGCTAGACAGGCAGCTATAGCTGCAGCGGATTTATGAAACGTTCATGTAAATGAGCAGAAAACGGAAAGAGACGGCTTTACAGTTCAGCAATTATAAATTTAAAATTTTTATAATTAGGCAAATTCGCCTGGGAGCCAAATATTGACGAGGGAGCTCCAAGCCACGCAGCAACCTCGATGGGTTAAACAATATTATTGGTTCAGAGCCATGTAGCTAGGAGCGAACCACAAAGAGAAAACGGACAGCAAACAGCCAATCACAGCAGTGTGCAGAGCAGTGTGGCAAGCTTAATTTTTGCGGAGAGTCCGGTTCAGGGAAGACCCAAAATGCCTAAGCCGACTAAATCAGTCAACCGCCAGAAAACGCCGCTGATGCAGGATTACGTGAGCCTCAGTCGAGTCACGGAACTCATGGACAGCAAAGGGACATGTTTTAGGGAATTAATTCAACAACACAGAAACTTCAAAAAGATTCATAAAACTCATCAATGGAATCAACAAACACCCGATGGATACACAGTAAAGCGACATTCAAAGCTAAAAACTAGCCTTGCAATACACGCAATGGTTAGACATATAAAGAAGAGAAAAAGAAACTCCACTGAGCGCGACGGACACAATACATAACCATTTCTATAAAGTATTTGACAATCTGCACCTCATCACGGATTAAACTGGAGTATCTGGAGGACAGAGCCGCCAGAAAAACCTGTCTTTGAGCGAGTGTGAGTCGCCTGGGGAGACCTGGGTGACGTCGAGGAAAAATCAAACAACTGCTAGGGAGAAACTGCAACTACAAAAACCGGTGGAATGGAGAGAGCGCCATCGCGTAGGAAACCTGGCGGGAGGCACTGGCCGAGACCTATCGTCCCAACTACTGCGGTTGGAAAGGATCGCAGAAGCAATCCCTGCAGCGCAGCTAAAACAACTCAAAAAAGAACGAAAATCTACATAAACGAGGACTACACGGACTCCATAAGAGGAAACAAAAGATCTAATGCCGAGCTGAGAGCTGCCAGGGAAAGGGGGATGATAGCCTCTTTGAGATATGACAAACTCATTGTACGTCCGCCCACCCAGTACTCCAAATCAAGCTTAATCACCGGGAAAACTTATGGATTTGTATGTAAAAAAACATTAATTCACATGTCCTGTAAATATATACTCATTACCATGATGTCCAATCATACCTCATTATGCTACTATTGCGAAGCTGACCTAGGATCTACAGCAAAGGATTTTGGACTGAGCTCTTGGAGCTGGAAAGCTTCAGAGTACACTGAACAAATGCACTTGGACTGGGAAGATCTCAGTTAGACCCAGATAACCTTTCTTTAACTTCTAACGCATTTAATTGCAAATACTATACTGAGAATGAATTTAACATCCTGTTAAAATAGAGGGAAATTCTCAATTACCATTTCAATGTAGAAAGCATGTACGCGAATTTCGATTGCAATCAAATACTTAAAACAGTTGAATCCATTTAGTATCATCGCATTACAGAACATGATTAATGAGGATTAAAGCTATTGCATTTGAGTTATTTAAACAATTATACATTAACTACGTAAACAGAACCAATACAAGGGAGGAGGAGTTCTTATATATGTCCTCAACAAATTTAAATTCAAAAATATTAAAAACATGACTGCATCAAAAACAACTTGCTTGAATGCTTATCAATTAAAATTATCAATGAAAAAAGAAAAACATTAATAGTAGTTGTTTTCAGCGTCCCAGGCTCATGCGTGGAAATATTTACAAATTGGCACGAAAAAAACATTCTCAGAAACTGAGTAACAAGCGTCATTATTTATCTGTGGGATTATAACATCGATTTGCCATAATCAATTAAACATAAGACAACGTATGAGCTATATTATCGCATGTGAATGTACAGTATGAGTTTATACCCAACTATCACAAGACCTAGCAGAATTAACAGCGCAGCAGCTGCTACCCTCATTGATAACATCTTCACTAATAATATGCAGCTTCACAAATGTCACGGTCTAATGGTTTGTGATATATAACGGATATTCTGCCCGTATTCACGGGTATGGATGATAATGACTTAATCAAAAATCACCTCAAAAATATTTTTTATTAACGAGCAAGAACTGAGATTCAATATTACTCACTGTATAGTGAATAATAAACAAGATTGGAACGAGTATACAACAAGAAATGATGTAGAAAATGCTTACATACTTCATGAAATTTTAGTACTGCATACAATAAGAACTGCCCTATCAGCATTCTGTAAAACAGGAAAAACGACAAAATGTCCCTGGCATACCAAGGTTTACAAAATGGCTTGTAAGAAAAAAACACTCTATATAGACAATTCATTAGGATTAGAAAGAGGATTCTGAAAGTTAGATTAAAACATATAAAATAACTGACCAATATATTAGGAAGGCTAAGAAACTATATTATTACCAATCTATTATATACAAACAAGGAACAACATGAAAGGGGTATGGAATACTAAACACTATAATCAAGGGTAATGCAAAAAATAATTCTTATCCAAACTATTTCATGATGATCAATGAGACAACCATAATATGAATGACATTGCTGGAAATTTTAATAGTTTTTGTGTAAATGTTGACCGGATCTGGCAGCAGAGATTCCGAGTTGTAGTAAAACAACGCAATGGAGTCATTTATAGACATTAATTCAAAAACTATGTTTTGTCTGCGAGTAACTGAAACAGAAATAATAGATTCATTAAACGGGTTAAGAACAAATCGTCTTACAGGACTGTTTTGATATAGATATGACCACTAGTTAAACAATTATAACATAGTATCCGTGAAACCATTAACCACATATGCAAACCTATTCTTTTCAAAACAGGAACAGTTCACATAAAATGAAAAATTGCAAAAGTTATACCTATACATAAAAAAATGCGGAACAAAAACACATCTCACTAACTCAACCTGTCTCTCTGGCTCCCCAGTTCTCCAAAAATTCTTAGAGAAAAACTTTATAACAGTAGAATGGATAATTTCCATAGATAAGCCACAACTAATTAATGCAAGGTCAGTACGGGTTTCGAAGCAGCAGCTCAACTTTCTAATGCCATCATTGATGCAATAGAAGAGATTACTAATAGCTTAGAGGCAAGAAACATGCCAGCTGAATATTCATTTGACTGAAAAAAAGCATATTTATACACTAATTCATTCTATAATTATTAAAAAATTAGACAATATGCATAAGGGAGTGCTTTGAGCTTGGCATTCAAAGCCTAATTTAACTGGAGACAACAGTTTGTGAGATGGCGGAGTTTACATTCAGGGTTATTTGGACTTGGCTGTGCGCTCCCACAGCGGATCTGTCTTTAGCCCCAAAAGTTGTTTAATTTATATATTAATGACATTTTAATGTGTCTAAATTATTAAAATAGTGATTTCGCAGATGACACAAACGTCTCTATTCAATGACAATCTATAGTAATTAGTAGACTACATAAACATCTTCCTCT